>JACXIV010000097.1:545772-1145772 GCA_014737475.1 Bombus confusus
ATAATATAATATAATATAATATAATATAATATAATATAATATAATATAATATAATATAATATAATATAATATAATATAATATAATATAATATAATATAATATAATATAATATAATATAATATAATATAATATAATATAATATAATATAATATAATATAATATAATATAATATAATATAATATAATATAATATAATATAACATAATATAATATAATAATAATACCAATTCGACAGACCTAATCAAATTTCCTCAATTTTTTTATTTTCATTTTAAAATTAGTTTTAATTTTCAGAGAAAGAAAGAAATCAATGGAAAATGCTTACATCAAAACAATAAATACAATAGTTTATGTAATTAAATCTTCAAAGGACTTCATTAAATTAAAAAGACAAACTTTAATGCATAGCAATATATTTTAAGAATCCACCCATGTATGTTTATATATCAGTATACATTTCATGATCTCATTAGAAGAAACAGAAAACTCAAGTTTTTCAACAGCGAAGATTGGTCCGAAACAATTCTGCATTGATTAATCGCAGAAACGTAGAACGATCCTTCGCGTTCTCCTTTATATTCTCTTTCCCTTCTTCTCGTTTCTCTTTCTTTTCTCCACTGACATTTATGTCTGGTAGGTTCGCGAGTTTGCGTGCTTCTTTTTGTTGAACAGCCAGGTTTTTAGAGCCACTGAAATTCGTCCTGGCATGCAAATAATTTGTATAGCCGTGGCCGCTACACTGTCGAACACGTGCTGCTGTATAATTCGAAATGGAGGTCTCTCGAAGCCAGTGTTCGCTTCACTTGTAATCGGGAAATGTTCGACGATGACGTGGTCGTTTTCGTTCTATCTTTACACAGTTATATCACACAAGTCTGTTCTTTCTTTTTTTTTAAGTAATAGGCAGTATTAAGTTGAGTCATGATTTTTAAGATTATCTTAATTCACGGTTATTATGACTTAATTTATAATACAATAATTATAATATATAAATTATATAATAAATTATAAAAAAATATAATTTGGTAATAAATAAATTATAATTTGGTAATTATTAGTTATTGTTATGGTTATTACTGTAAATTAAAATTATTTTAGTTTATATACTAATTAATTGAACTATGTTGCATTATTTGGATGTCACTAAGGAAGCGTAATATGTATTGTGTAGTATATTTGATCAAAGACTTCGAGTAAGATTTCAAAATATTATGACTCTTGTTTGAGATACTAGAATTCTTTTTTTGATTCAACATAACGTTGGTTTTTAAAATAATTCCCACAAAATTTATTGATGCAAATTCGTTTTAAATGTTCTTGATATTGGCTATACAGAGCATCGTAAATTTATTTTGTATATTATCCAGCTGTTACTAAACATTAAATGCATATTAAAAGAAAATATGTAAAATGCGAAAATGGTGAAAATAATCAAAGTGAGATAATATTGAAAATAATCTAAAAAAATTGTATTTCTTTAAGTTAATACTAGATGTAATATTTAACATAAGTGTTGGATATCTGATATTGAATTAAATTGAACAATAAGTTACGTTAAATTTAGAATAAATTAGTAAAAACATCTGAAAAAGTGACAAACGAAAAACACAACACAAATTTTTTAATCATTTTTCTATAACGTCATTAGAAATGTATGAATTATTTTGAGTAATTAATAGGACAATATAAAAAATTATGTTTATTATTCTACGTTTGCTGCGCCATGACTATGCGTATATCTTCAGTGCTATAAAATACGACTCTCGTTATATGCGTTTACAATTGGTTAATCACAGTCGCAAGCTCGTTTAGTTTATTAGTTCGCCGGTGAACAACGGTCCATTTGCACACATAGTGTCGTTTATCAAACCCATAACTACATTACTATAGATTCAACTGCATTAATCAGTTTTTCGGTTCGATTGTCCATACGATACTCGTTAACAATGTAAATTAGCATTAATTATACAGTATGTTTATTACATCGCGATATCACCCGGCGGAAAAAATATCGAGAAAGAAAAGAATATCGAGTTGATCTGAATAAGACTACATTCACAGTGGAATTTTCTAATGTCCGGAAAAAAGGCGTTAATAAATTGAAACTTAGGGAACGGCTTACGTTGACGAGTAACGGCGGAATAGGCGCGAAACAAAAGTAATTTCGTGTCCTTCGCATTCTTTACCGTCGAAATGTAATGCCAAAAATCAATCTTCTTGCGTGATGCAAGCGTAGAGTCTCGAGTCGATGTTACTTGGTAATATATTTTTCCACGCGCCTCGGCAATCAACCTCATGAAACTTCCTTTGCATGCGACGCATGAATCAAAATTCGATCGTGTCGTTCTCATTTAATTAAATCTATCCGAGTAACCATGGTTTAGAAAGGACAAGATTCAAGTTTACTTTACAACGGATCAGCTAATGGAAGTAATTCTTTCTTATTTTCCTTCATTTAAGTGTTAGCTAATAGTATCGAGAAAGTATTAGCTTCTTAATAAAGAGATCGGAAAATTATATCATGTAAAAATGGAATTAAAATCTTGTAACTTTATTCCGAACACTTTGGACACTTCGATTAAAATTATTTTGTCAGATAGATGAAATAGTTATTTTTTAAATATATAATATTCATTTGATAGAACTTGCTCAAAAATGAAATTTACTATCCTCGAGAAGAAAGCCTCAATCCTGTTGCAAGTCTCGAATTGTTATACGAGTATTACAAACTTACTCCCATTTTAGGAAACAGACAGAATGTGTAATATTTAAAAATATTTAACATAAAACTCGTATTTTGTTCGGACATGAAATATTTTTAACGCTAAAAAAATTCAATTGGGTCAAGAATGACCGGAAGAATGCAATAGAATTAAATTATAATTTGTATCGATATCTTCTATGTGACTGAAGTATCAGATTTGCATTTCTCCGGTAAATATAGCGTCTTCTAAAACAGCTGACAAAGTTGGATAAAAAAATACTGCAATTACAATCGATTCTTGCTTACGAAAAATTTTATAATAATTATCTTCTCTCAAATGCATTTAAACTTCTTTTCAGATTTTTATATTTCCTAATTTCGATGATGATACGATTAAACACTATTACTATCATCCAAAACCTTCGTAGCAAAGAAAGTTGCTTCAAGTATTAGCATTCTGTTTACGATACTCAGCCTCGCAAAGAGGATTTTTCAACCTCATATAAATTAACCGTTTCTTTTCCACGAGATGAACTCGTAGAGATTGAAACTAGCTTAAGAGTTGTAGATAAAGTTAGTAATTAAGGTTTCGGGGACGGATATTGTCCATTCGTGAGCAATTAACGATAACTAATTGCGCAGACGGATAAAAATATATAAAATGAGAATCGTGAATGTACGATGTTTGTCTCCGGTATTAATTAATTATACATATATGGGCACTGCCAGGCTTGCAGCTCAATCAATCAAAAAAAGACAAACCTGCATGGACAATTTTAAAGATTTTGATGAAAATCGAGCTGCCTGGTCGTCGACGATTTTATTACCAACAAACAAAAAAAAAAAAAGAGAGAGAGAATTTCAAGGATAATTTCAAAACGAATTTATCGACAATTTCTCGATATAGTACTACGCCGGAAGGAAGCTCTGACCAAGCTTTATAGAAGATCACTCGCGAAACAAATTAAACCAAAAAATACATGGTCACGAGCTTAAAGTACCAAAAATTGAAGCAGCGGGAGGAAAACAGAAACTCTTAGATATTAAAACGTTAAATAGAATAAAAAAAAAAAGTTAAGAAATTCTAGAGCTATTTAACCGAGTAACGAGCCGAATTTTCGTTAAGAATTTTGTACGCTAATCCTTGACAGCTACCCCTGTGTGCCCTTGTAGCGTGTCTTACAAATAGAGAGAACAGTTCTCATTAGTCGAGAAGCGATTTCTCAAAGACCGAAGAGAAACAACTTTGAAAATAATTGAAAAATAATGCGACTTTTTAAAACACTTCCTAGAAGAAAATAACATAACGCAAGTTAACTTGTTGTTTTATTCGTCACGTTTGTCAAGGATGTTTCTCTTTATCCCTCGAGATAATCGATTGAGAAATAACGACGAGAAATACTTACGTAGCTACGTTTTAAAATTATCGACAAACACACACGATCATACTCACACGATACACACAGACACAGGTACACTTTTCTACAGAGATACACGCCACTGTAAATTAGGCAGTGTTGTAGCCTAAAAGAAAAAGAAGAAAAAGAGGGTGAAGATAAAGAAGAAGAAATGATAAAGAGAAAGAGATGAAAAATGTAAAGTTTCAAGTTTGCTGAAATGGCATTTAAGATAAATGCGATACGATATGTTACCAATCGAGAGTTAAGAGTATTCTATAGCCGCCCGATGTTGGCATTTAGCTGGTCTAAACCGCAAAAGGTTCGTTTCTACTAATTATATTCGTATACATATACATACGCATACATGATATATAGTATATATAATATATATATTACGTATATACTATGTATATATAAATAAATAAATATATATATACACTATACTATACTATACTATACTATACTACACTACACTACACTACACTATACTATACTATACTATACTATACTATACTATACTATACTATACTATACTATACTATACTATACTATACTATACTATACTATACTATACTATATACTACTATACTACTATACTACTATATATACTATAGTGCTGTTGAATTTTATCGATTGTGAGAGAGATACTTTATTCCGTGTGAAAAACGATCGATGCAGAGATCGATCTTCATACATCGATATTTCTACAGAGACGCTTGTATGGGTGAGAACAGAGGTGGATAGAGCTATATGGAACGCAAAATCTGGAATCGATCGAGCTCTCGCTGGCCCAGAACGATCTGAATATCCATGAAAGTCAAATCAGAAGCTGGAATTGAAATTAAATGACGGACATCAGGAAAGACCGTCAGATATAGAAATTCGGTTTCCTCTACGCGTGTCGAACAGGTGAGATACGCCTTCAATTTTATGATTTACCACGAGATACATTTGCTTCTGTGTTATTTCGATGCAAACTTTCTTTTTGGTTTTATTTATAATCTGAAATTTTTATGAATTGTGAGTGTAACTCAGTTTGTTTGTGGGTAATAGTAGAAAACGTTTGTTTGTGTAATTGAAAATAAAAAAACAATATCTAATGTGAATTGTGATTCTTTTGTGTTAATACATAATGAAGTTTATGTTTTAAGTTGGAAATCGTCGTTTGTATATATGATAAAAAGACATTTAATACCTCTTCTCCACTACAAAAAGAACATAAATATGAAAGGTAAAATAAAAATAAATTAATGTTATCAATAAGTACAAACAAAAAATGCTTTTTGAAAAAAACGTATCTGAACTTTGGCTTTCGTAGTGTTACAAAAGGAGATAGTTCAAAGACTTCTGAGTATTTACTTCTGTAGAGAAATGCTAGAAGCCTACTGTATGAACCATGTAAGAGTTTCGTTAAAATCATTGCTTTAAAGTTTCTAGAATTCTCTCCTTATAAACATTTCCATACATAATTTCAAAGAATAAAAATCTGAATCCTCTTATGCACTTGAATTAATATTATTAGTAAAATCGCACGAGTCATTAGTTACAAATTAAAATCCTGATAAATCTTACAATTTATCACTTGCCTTAGTTTCCTAATATTGATAAACAAATTAACGTGAGAGGGGACTTCACATAAAGTTTAAGCTGGATAGGTTTGATGGAACACTATCTATATCTCAGGCAACCTCGAGCAATAAATCAGCTAGTCGGTCTTCGACGCATCAGTTCCTCAAGATCGAAACCTCTGCGCGTGTACACACCGGTGCATCGTTTCATCGTCGAGTGCAATCTCTGTTCCGGTGCTGTCTTATTTCGAGCGCTGCTCCACCGTCCTGACCTTAATTGTAGAGTAACCCAGATTACAGATGCTGAGGGGGAAACGGAGATAGGACTGTGAACGTAGAGGACGAGGGGCTAGACGAATGAACAATCTTAGAAACGATACGGTCGAGCAGCTTTGTCATTAAGAAACCCAGATCATTGCTCCTTGTTGCGGCTTTTCTAATTTTCCCGGCTATTTTACCGCCGGCTGTCTTCGTCCTGCAATGTATCTTCTTCTTGTTTTTTGAACCTCATGCTCCCGTATATAAGAATCCATTTCGATATCCCGACTGTTGTCGTCTGAGAGTTTTTTAGGTTTCTGTGTTGGGTTCTTTTGGTAAGCATAATTTATCTTTTTCATTATGCTCTGTCTTGTTTCATAAAATTATACAACCATCGTATAATATAAATTATAAATTACAATCCAGTTGTTGTACATATATAGATATAAGTTAAATAAATTACAAATTTTGTTTGTATCATTAGATGTGCAAGTGGAATTCAATTGAAAATTGTAATTTAAAAGCTTTATCGGTTTATTTTTGTATGACTATGATCGCATAGTTTTAACAAAATGACGTATGCCCTTGAAATGAAGATAGATTTGGCGCATGGTGGTTACAATAATGTTGACAAATTTTAAAACATTGTTTCGACAGCTATAAATGAGTCTCTAGATAGGGAAAATTTGTATGAAGATTAAGATGTTCTCGTAAAAACAAAAATTTCCAAAAATAAAATACTTTCCTGATATTTTCTAATTTCTTGATAATTTATAACCAATTTCACATTCGTTGCAAAAGGAATTAAAGTTTTACGGAACTAGTTTAAGTTTCATATTTTTAAATAGATCTTTTCAATTTGCACTTTAATTGTGCATAATACTTAACACATAAATTCATAGGTGATTAATAACAGTCTTTTCGATAATAAGGAACTAAAAGCAAAATCAGATATATCAAAAGTATACTAAACTATAGAGAACACGAGAAAAAGAGCATAGAATATAATATGATATTCATTACGAGTGATCTTATTAAGTACTAATTAGTACGAATTCCAGTTATATAACCGCTTATTAATTCTATTCTTCATAGTGACTTACACAAAATGATAATTGTAAAAGTCGGAGAAGTATAGGAATAAAAGAGAAACATGAAAGCTGCGGGTCATAAGAGTAACCAGTTTAATCAATTTTTCACCTAGTTTCATTGTTGTGCGTCTTTCTCGTAAAATCAATTAAAGATCAAAAGCTCGAATACGGGGACAGTATTCTGAGAAAATATTCTCGGGGGAAATGTATTGTAATCAAAATTAACGTCCTCCAGAATATCTTTTTTCCATTTCGAGATTTTTTTAAAAACCGTACAATTTTTTCCAATATTATTTGAAGCATATATAAATTTATCTTTGAATAATAATAATGTGCTCAATCGATCTATCTTTTTTTTAATTCTGAGGATTTTTGGGACAAATAGGTTCTCTGAAAAGAAGGTCAAAAGTTTTGTGTTGTCAGAAGTACTTTTTTAGTAATTACATTGTCATCTGAGACTATAGATTGTTCAAAGTTGAAATTCTTGTGCGGTTTTACTTGCTGGATTTTAAAACATTTCAAAAGTAAATTCTTCCTTATTTCCTTCATATACAATTATTTTCAAAAAAACTTTGAAGAACGAAAGGAGTATCTGTAATTTCTAAGTCTAAAATGAACAAAGTAAAAAGTACTGAAGTACAAAAACAAAAAATGACAGTAGTCATAGCTAAACATCCTTGCAATCCCCTCCTTCTATCATTTTTATCACAGTTTCTAATTCACCAACCCCTTTTAATTTAACTTTTCATCGTATTAGTTCAACCGACAAACATTACAAGAAAATCTTCAATATTTTGCAATCTCTTTCTGCTATGTCATTTCTCTTTGATACTTAATCTTCTTTTCTCTTTGTCTCTTTCTGACTCGATCTTCCATTGCAATAACATAACGTACGATCACCATCCCCAAACATTCTCAACAAAGGTGACACATTAAAAAATATTCGAGCTTTCGCATTTGCAGTAATGCAAAACGTAGCATTTGTTATTAGCATTTTGGTGGAGGGATATTGTTGTTTCGGCCACAGGTCGGTGTGTTTATACGAGACCGATTCGCAGTGGTGTGCGCGTGCAACGCGGTTAGATGGCTCAATAACGAGCATTGAGTGATTCCCGTGACCCGCGTCGCATCGATCACATCGCGCTTCGAGCGTTATCACTCTCTCTTTACCCAGATATCGGTCGTTGTCAGTAAAAGCATTGCGAACAGGCTGGTTTCGTCGCGAAAATACTTGAAAATTGTTTCCTGGCCACGGCTTCAATGATAGCATCTAAAAGGGCGAGAATTTGCAACGTTTGCGAGAACGGATTTTCGTAAGATTGCGTCATCTTTAAACAAATTTACATTTTGTGGAAATGGTACTTTGTTGGTGGTTGAAAAGTAGGAAATGGAGAAGAAACAGCGTTGAAACAGTTGGAGAGAAAGATTCTCGTAGGATTACGTGATCGTACAATTTGCATTCTGTGAGAATGGTATTTTGTTAAAGTACAGAATGTGAATAACGTTAATAAAGCGGAAAAGGGTGAAAAATTTATGAAAAATAGAGCTTTGTGGGGAGGAGGTATTAGTAATTAAAGAGTTATATAAATTTCCTCTGCTTTTTTTAACAGTGTATAAAGTATGAAATTCTACAAAGAATCAAAGTCGTTTTATAATAAGTTCATTCGCGATATGGAATTCGATATTCCATTGAAAACAAAGCATGAATACATTTTATCTCATGCAACAATTGGCATTTCGACAACACGATAAAAGCCTCGTTTTCATGGAAATATTTCAGTGAAATACTAGTGCAGATTTATATCTGAATAAAATAAAAAGAAAAAAAGAAAAACACGTGTGACAACATACGCGTTGAAATTTGCATGAAATAATAAAAAAATAAAGAAATGGAATCGCATATTGAAAAACGTCGAGCAGAGTAGGGTATATTTTAGCAGTGTCCATGTTACCCAAATTATCCTCTTGTTTGATTTTGGTGTTAACCACGTATTTTTACACTTTCTTTATAGTTTTAAAAATATTGCTCGTCATAATACTAAAATATTGTTTTAACAGCTGTGTTTTTATTGCTTCTGCAAAATGTATCAACTATATTTCTAGATCTAACAGATTCTTTCCACTTTCAACTTTCCAGCAATTTTATGTTAAAATATTTTTAATCATAAAATGACGTTAAAATAAAAAAATCTACAAAACTGTACCTATCGTTTTTCCCTGTGATCTTCAACTGGAAATGTTATTTTTGCTTCTTTTTATTGGCCATGATTAGAAATAAAGCGAGAGTACGACCGATTTCTTAGTAAAAGTGACTCGAGAAAAAAGTATTCGTTACGTAGAACACGTATACATGTTGACACAAGCGTAAAGAATGAACAAAATATGAGGAAAACTATATAAAATATGTAAAGTTATACATATGTATGTACATGTACGACATACGAGATTCCTGATTTTGTAAAACCACCGACACGTGTTACATAAAACAATAATAAAGGTGATCTATGATGTTTTATAAAAGAGAACTCATTCTCTAAGATACGAAATCTTTATTTCTCTCCGCCTCTACGTTCTCCTGTTAACCTTTCTTTCTACCGCCGCTGGGAGCGCGGCACGCGCACGTGCCAATAAAATCTTCGTTCCTCTTTTTAAAAACGAGTATGTGTGTACGTGTACCATGCGTGAAATCCACTTTTACGATTATTGAACCTGGAAATAGCGGAAACGGTAACTGCGCGGTTTTTTCATTCGACCTCGCTTCCGGTTTTGCCTTGTCTCGCATTCTATTTCGCGTAGTTATTGCAAATGCAGCAATGAAATAATTTATGATAGAGTACGAATCAATATGTGGTTTTTTCATTTTGTATATTGCATTTGTTAAGGTAAAATTGAGCAATGAATTATTAATAATTTAGTAATTAATTTAGTTATATTATGGTGACTCAATTGTAATCTAGAATGTCGTTGATTAAAAATATAGAAATATCAAGGATTCTTCTCATATTTCTCCAAAATATTAAAATTACCAATAATTAGTTCATTTGAATTTTGGACAAATTTATTGTAATTGTGCAATACAGAATTTAATCTCAAATTATAACTGGTAGGTATCATACTCCAAACACAGAAACATCAATATTTATTTTACATATTATTATTTTTATCATACTCTTTGTGCCGACAAATAATATTTTATTATTGTACAAAATTTGACATTTCAGCAACAATAAGTAATTTGTACAGAATGTATTAATAAATTTTAACAATACCTTATACGATATCTCTTTTCTATCTCAATTATTATTCATCGAACGATTCTCATTTATTCCAATTTCAAACAATTTAATCGAGTCTTCATAATAACTCTTTTTTAAATAGCATTATTTAATCGATGCAGAATTTCAAAATTCATTTTTTTTTTTTTCTTGATGGCACAAAATTATATTTCCAAACGATGTTCGTAGCAACAGAATTCTCTTTCAAAAACCATCTTTAGTATTCCCTGAACGTAGAATCCGTTTATTTCCGCTCATTCTTAATTCTCTTTTACGCTGCATTGCCACGAAAATTTCCCGATCTCTGGTTTTCTCTTTTTAAATCGATATTTCGAGAATATTTGATATTTTTATGTATGAAACAAATTCTGTTTCCACATTGAAAATTATCGGTAATTAAATTAAATTATGATCACGCTACTGATCACACTTAGATGTATCTTTTCTCGAGAAATCTTTTTTAAATAAAAATACGATGGTTTATAAAGAGTATATTTCGCAAATATTTAAACAATTTGTTTAATGTTTCGCGCTTAAATATTCAGAAAACGTAAGATTAAAAAATCAAAAAATGCACACTTTTCTCCGCCCATCATTTCTCCTCGTACATTTCAGCACGTGAAACTTCTATGCAAACGAAAAGCAATGAATTCCATTTCTGTCGGCAATTTCGCCCTCGCATTCAATTATTTTGTTCATCGAATGCGTGTATGCCATTTCGAAATGGAAATAAATATTTGTCACGCGTACTTGTTTGTTTGATTAAACATGATTTTCATTCGTGTGGATAAGAATATAGATTTTGGTAACGTAGATTCTAGAAAGAGTTGTTGTGTCTTTGTTCAATATATTACATTTTCGTTTTATTATATACCAGTTATTTTCTTATGAACTTTTTATAAAAAAAGTGAATTTATGTTAATTAAAGTACAAAAATTTATTATTAGGTACACCTTATGATACTTTTGAGAATAAAAATGCTTTTAAATTGAAAAATATTATAATTTTGCATCAAGTAAACTAAATACAGAAACTAAATTTTTTATTATAACGCAATTATTTTATTCTTATTTAAGACCATTGATAATGTATGGATTTATGAGACTGCTGAGTGGGTCCTAAGAGATGTCTAGGCCCGAAAACTTTTGGAGGGCCAACAGTGTCATAAACCACTCGGTAAAAGGAAGCAAATTTTTATCCTTCACCTCCATCTTGAGCGATAAACAGCAAAGGCAAGAAACCAATCATCAAGAGCTGTCGTCTTCGGCTGTGGCCTGACCGCCATACACAAGGGGCAAAGGCGCCAAGGAGCAGACATCAAAAGTAAGGTTGTCCCCCGTCTTACGAAACCTCCAGGTGATAGCATGACCGCCGGAGATGACGAGGCAGATTCAGTCAGTTTTCAAGTACGGTTCGTCTCACGAAGTTCAACGGTCGTGGTCCAACTGTCGGATACGACAGGGTAGATACGAGCAATCGGTCGTCTTCCGTCCTACGAAGTTCAAGGGTCGTAATCTGACCGTCGAACACGACATAATAGTCAATATTGTGTACTATATCTAGAAAGGACAGTCCCTAATAGTCACACATCCAATAAAATCATGCAATCCACTTTGTGATCAACTGTCTGGCCTGTAACTCCTTTCCTCCGCCATCTCGTTCACAAACCGCGAGTGTTCGGAAGCGTACAGTTATTTATACTTTTTTAAAGATATTTCCAACTATTTGTACATTCGGACATAAATATGTTGAGAATGAATTATGGTATGTATTATGGTTACTCTAAATAGAAACGAAATTTTATCATTATCTATTTACAGTGTTTAATAAAATATATAATATATAAAATATATATAAAATATATAATAATAATAATAATAAAAATTACTAATTGCAAAATATTTTCTAGATTTTTTCATTCGATAACACATCGATGGTATCGCAAGGTACCAATAAGAATGGTAGCTTAAAGAATTTCCGGATATTTCAACCAGAATATTTTGCATACCATTGGCCTTTGAATTCCCCTTTTCCGTTCGTTTTCAACAACTTCCAACAGAATCGTTTGATCCACACACCGCGAATTTTCCGCAGAACGATTGCATATTCCATGAAGCGGCGTATAGTCTTTCACGCTCTCCATTTTCAGGACGAATCCCACGAGTACTATGAAATGTATGCCAGCCGTGGGAGTTTCGTTCGCGTCGCAATTTCACCAGGAATGATTCCATTCGATGATCGTAGCTCAAACAACGTTTACATTTCCCACCAATTTTCATTGATTTCTTTAACTAGCACATTATAATCGTTATACTTCTTTATACCTTCTTTCCTTTCTTTGTCTAAAAAAATAATAAAATTCAAATATTTCGGTATCAAAAATTTCGAGTTCTTCAACTCCTACAGTTGGGCTCTATCGAGTTATTTGGGGATGAAGGTAGCTCGAAATTCTAATTAGGATTTAAAGTGCATGAGCTTCTATCTCTTTTTCAACAGCAATTGCCGTAGTTTAAACCTACGAAAATCTTTCTCTAGTTAATCGTAATTATTATTTGATTCAACCTTTCCTTCTGGATTTTGAATTAAGGTTTGAAGATTTTGTAAACTTCAGAAAATCTTTCCAATAATATTGTACCAATAAGCCTCAGTCTTTTTATTTGAATTCATGACCTTTAAAAAATATTAAAAACATTTGAAACGCTCAAGTAAGTTGATTTGAATTATTTAGTACATCCTTGAATTTTGAAATTGTCCAAATCTGACACCAAAAATTCTAGAATCATCAAATCACTATGTTTCTAAATTTTTTCAATCAAACGAATTTCTTCTTAATTAACAGTAAACTATTCAATTGTTTGTATTTAGAGAATGATTAGGTATTTAAAAGATATTTAAAATGTAAAGAAAAACTTATCTAAGTAATCTTTCCTAAATTAAATTTGACTTTGACGTAGCCACGACTTTCGTTCCATTTGGGCTTGCTGAAAATAGCCAGAAAAACTCGATAGTTCCGGATAGTTTCTGGAAAGTAGCATTCCTGAAACTTTCAAGCGTGCCTCGAGCCTTTGATCGACACGCGATTTTTCTTCGCGATTGCTAGCAAGTGACCACAGTACACGTCGTGTCAGACACAAAGTAGTTGCGGTCGTTTGTTATACGGGAACTCGAGACAGTTACCAGACGGTTACCACAAGCTCTTTGTAAACCGAGAAGTACCTCTTCAAGATATAGTTTACTTCAAAAGCATAATTTATAAACAATTTAATGAATAATTCATATTCTGTTCTTTTGTCTGCTGAAGTTATTAATAAGATTCTATGATATTCCTTTGAAAGTAAATATTTTACTTTTACATTGTTCCGAATAAGCTTTCGTCTCTAATTTGAGTTATTCTTATGTAATCACTTACTTTGATGAGAAGCGAAAGTATATTTATTTTGATCGAAGAAAACTTAGATATCATATGAAGATTACAGAATAAACACATAGTAAGTGATATTTTTCTAACCATATAATAGTATCTAAATTAAAAAGCCAATAAATATAGACATATTTTTTCCCTTATAGTCCTCATATAAAAAACAAAAAAGTTACATACCATATTTTTCTCCTTTATACATTACGATTTAATAGAAAATTTCAGGCAAGATTGAGTACCCTTTTGCGGTTTCGGGTGTTACAATGGCATCGTTTCGCTACCCTTCGATAAGCGGTTCTGATATCATCGATTCGACCCGCTTTTTCCGCAGTTTCCTTTCGTCCCCGAACCAACAACAAACGGCCAGCCTTTCCTCAGCACTGATCCTACCTAATCGGTTGGTCTACGTCATCGGTCAAGCGTTTACTTATTTGCAAGGGCGTGGCGGGCTTACTCTATATATCGTATATTGGCCATTCAGTTTCTAGGTGCGGCCTAGCTTCAATGAACTTCTATTGGTTTGTGCCAGAAATATAAATTCATAAATTATGAAGGAAGCGGTAAACTTGGATTATTCGCAAATCGATACCATTGATTTCTTCATTGAGCTTTCTTCTTCCTCTTTTTTTACTTCTTTAGCAAACTGAACGGAGTTCCGTTGAAATGGTTTATGGAAATGCCAACCATTCATTGTAATTTGTATGGTAGTTTTGAATTAAGTAGTTTAATACGAACGGGTAGAAGTACCGAACATTTAAGAAGGAGCGATTTGTAAGATTGGTTTAGGAGGAAAGCTTGACATGAGTGTGTGTTTTACTTAAATTTACTTAAATTTGGAATTATTCCGAATATTTTGACGTACGACCATTTTTATCTGACCTGAATTTTCGGAACATTTTGATATTTTCCTTTTTTCCGTGTCTAACTCAGGTTCATTACAACTTCGTGCTTCAAAAGTATCGATTAACGCTGAAAAGCTTACGCGCCAAATACTCCTGCAATATGTACGGCTACTTTTCTCGGTCTGTGGAAACTTTTCGTTGAAACGATCAGCAAGAACTTACCTAACTTATTCCCAATTTGTTAGGAAATACGAGAGAACACGTTCAACTGAAGTTACTCAATTTAAAAAATGTTCAAACTGGTTTCCCGACTTTTATTATAATATCAAATTGTAAATTAAATGAAAAACATTGATAATCTTACGATGTTTATATTGAACAATAAGCTAACAGCTTCAAAGCTGTATATTATTAAATAAATAGATCATTTCACACTTACATAAAATTGTTTTCTTGGAAGTTTGATATTTTTATTAAACTAAAACTTCATAGACGCAATTAAATATTAAGAAATATTATGTAAATATCTCGAAATTAGTTTGTTATTTTAATTCGTAGAATAACAGAAAAATACTATATAGCAATACAAAATAAGATGAGTTATTAATAAAACTTTACACACCATACAGAAAATCTTCTTACATATTTTAAATAGAAAAAATCGTACTGAATTTTCATGAAATCTCTATTCCTTCTATTTCCTTTGTTGAATAAGTAGATACTGATCTCCCAACGAAGACGACAAGCCTGGAAAGTAACCTGAATTTTCAATTGTGGCTAGAGAAAGTTAGCCTCGTCACAAAGGTATCGTGTAATGCGATCGCAGGTCGGCCACGAGGGAGATCGATTCGCGGCTCGTTTTTACCGCATTACAGATGGTTTCCTAAACGGATATACAGTAGGATACTGGCCTATTTTACTCCGTCGACTTCCTCTTTGGACAGAACGTATACAGAGGCCCCGGACGCTGGGTAAACTCCAAATGGAAGAGCTTCTGGCGCTAACTAGATGGCTGCCTCTACCTGATTTACGTTAAACTAATTACCGCGGCCCCTGCCAAAATCAACTTCCGCGAGATAAATGTCATTCTACTTCGCGGAATATTGGTGCTCACGTTAAAGAGCAATTTGGCAGAAATAAAAACACCTCATTTTGTAATTGTCTCTTTTTATTGTTTTAACGTAAATGGATAAGTCGTAAAGTATGAAACTTTTATTCGGAAGTTGTCAAACAGTGTGCTTTGTTCTTTATAGAATAAAATGTAATATAAGATATAAATCTATCAGAATCGGTGTTATTCAATTTGATATAGAAAAAAAATATCTGTATCGATGAATTGGAAAATTTAAAATTTTACTTGTATAGATTTACTTCGGTTATTTATAGAATTGGTTGAAATTTACGCTAGAACTATCGACGATTACAGTATAAAATATGTGGTGAAGAAATAAAACTGAGAAGGATATGAAAGAATATATAATGCAATATAAAAGCTAAAGTAATGTTTAAGATAATATTCTATTCAAGAAATTATGTACAATACAATTTATGAGTAGTGTACTAAAGTACCACAGGATTCTTCGAACGAAGAATAACGATAGGTTGTTTACTCGAGAAATTAGGGGTAAATTAAGGGTGTAATATTTCAAAGTGTCACAACAATACCTTTCAGGATCAAATAACATAATGTCTTCGAGCCATTTGGATAATTAAATCTACTTACTCTGCTTCGAACGTATTGCTATGCCAGTTGCCAAAACTGGACGGAATATATTGAACTGAAGAAAGGCACGCCGATCAATCGATAATATGAACGAATGAAATATTTGTATAAAACAGAAGAAAGATTCGAATTGCTCGATTTATTTTTTCAATATAGGTTAAGTAATAATTCTCCAATAATATATATATTCAACTATTTAAAGTAATTATAATAAAATTTATATTACTTCTAGACGATTATATAATATAGAAATATTGGTATTCGATTCTTCTTAGATTATTTTTAAAAATTTTAAACATTTCTCAGATAAAGTATAAGGGTGGTCAATGGATAAAAACAGAGTTGGAACGTATGTTCCTTAAAACGTTAAAACGTGGTTTTCTCGGTTACGCAACGCTTAAAGTACAATACGGTTTATTAACAGTTCCCAAACGAATATATATCCTTTCGCAGAACATTATTTAGTTCTCACCTTTTTTCGTTCCCTTTCGTTGTTTACGCAACAGCGTCCCCAGAATACCCTCGAGAAAATATCGTTCTTTCGAGTGGAATCCCCCCTTCCCTCTACTCTTTTTTACTACAACTCATACAACTTCCTGTAACCAATCGGCACTTGGCGAGCACCTTCGTTTTTATTCTCCCCACTACGCGATAAAACGGAAACAGTCAAGTTTTATAACAGTCCTTCAATTCGACGAGCAATCTGGCACGAGTACTTTACACGTTCATTTCAAAATTTGTATTGTTTTGCAAAGGAAGTTGAATCATTCTGTGGCGAGTTAATACTCATTACCAAGTATTGAACGCTTGTGACTTGAACAAATAAATTTTGCAGCAATGTATAGTACATTTCTTTTCTTTTTGGGGAAATATAGGACAAGATTTGAAAAATTTGTATTTAAAGCACTTATAAATTTAACCTTAATATATATTTTGGTTTCATTTTCTTACATATTTCCTAAACACCATAAAATTATGGCTTTTTTTTATCTTATATGGGAATTCAGCTTCGTTCCTGCCAGAAGTATTTGAAGTTAAATTAATGCCTTCGTTCATTTTTTAATAAATGTTTGGTATCGAATAAAATATAATGTAGTAAATCAAATTAATTTAGTAAAATTGAATTAATAGCGAACCGACGTGAAACTTCGTTACTTTATAATTTATTTATAATCTGAATAAAATCAACAAAGCTTTCAATTTACACAAACTGAAAACTCATATTCTTTTTGCAATCATTTCCGAACATCTCACATTTTCATACTTTTCATTGACTTTTTCCCATTTGATGAAAAGATACAAAACAATATGTAGCAATGCAATATGATGTTAAACATTAATCAATAAAGATTCTTTTCGTTTTTATCTTAAACTGCATTCCACGATCTCTCCCAGTTTCCGTTTCGCGTAAATTCTTCCAGTTGACGTCGTCGTCGTCTAAATGAAACGGTTCATAGAAAAATCGAGCAACAGTAGCATGACGAAAGTGGCATTGAGACACGATCACGGGGACTTTTAGTAAACTTTTCAACAGCTGCACAACGAAAAACCATCGTTGAAACATCACGTTCCTTTTTTTACTCCACGACTCTAGTCTTTGTCTGCTTAGAACAAAATTACTAAATTCCTTTTGTTTGTAATAAAGAGGAATGCAGAGAATAGAGAAAAAAATCTCTAGTCTATATTCTGCATTGTACCTACGAGACTGATCTGGGCTAAATAATCTTTCAACTGATTTCTTGGTAGTTTTGTCTTGTAGATATTCGTAGACTTTTGTTAATGCCAGATTTACATGACAATGCATTTTTGTATTTTGCAGCTCTTGGATAAAAAGTTGTTTGACTGAAAACGTAAATAAATTTTTTACTATTAATTTTTTGTCGTTTTGCTGATTTGAGTAGAGTAATTCTTTTATCTATATTATTACTTTCCAAATTATTGATTCTAAATCCTTCTTCATTTTATTGTACCATCAAAGGATTAATCAATTCAAAATTTTTAATCATGCATTCTCAATAAAAACTTCAGACATTAAAAAACACGATAATAAAAAGTGATACGCATATCGGTTAAATCATTCCCTTCATCGCATGACACAAATAAAGATAATTACAATCCCACATCTCATGTCAGAGACAAATATAATTGTAACCTTTTATCACATATGTGTACTGTGTACAATAACAAGTACAGCGACATAGAAATGACAATAATGGCGGACAAAAATAAAGGAGGAGACAAGGGAACACAAATGGAACGTTAGTTTTCTGCGTCTTGCTTTCTCCTTCTTCGAAGTACTGTACGAAGTGGATGTACGAGATTAAAAAATGATAATCTAACACCTAAAGAACCAGTTGTATGCGTTTCTTAGATTTGAATAAGTTTAAGTTGCTCCATGGGGCGAGATTGATGACGACACATATCGAATAAACAGTGAAAACGTAACGAAGAACGCGTGGAATGCTTTCCATAAGCGAGAATGAGAACAGGTGGATAAACATTAAGATAAAAATGAAATAGCGCGTGTCTTTTGATGGCACGATTCGATAAAAGGGAAAATAAACGTCCTGTTTAGTGGTAAGTACGTCAATGAATAAATAGTTTCGAATAAATGCTTGAAATTAAGATTATTATTTTTTTTTATTCTTCAGATGCACGATTTTTCCAAATGTAGAAAGTATTAATTTCTGTGTTGCATGACTATAGAATAAATATATAACAATAAAAGATTTATTTTTTAACTTGTCTGTATCTTTCTATAGCTGGAAAGAAAGGTTAGTTGCCAACGGGATTTGTGTAATTGTTGTGACAATGCAATAAATTATTTTATCTTATTGGTTGTATATTATCATTAATCTCGTAATTGGGGGGTGTTTAGGCATTCATGACAAACGTAAATGTATCAAAATATACAAAATATCTTAAGTAAACTACTCATTGTTAGATTTTAAGAGTGGAACAGGTTTCTATCCAGATTTTATTTCCTTACAATTAGTATTGTTCGTACGAATATGAATTTGCATGAATATCCGCGGTCTAGTAATTAATGTTATATGTCTGTTACACTATGTCTACTACAAGTGTTATGTGTCTGCTATATTATGTCTACGAGCATTATGTATCAGCATGTAATGTTAAATAGGTATGTATTTAAGAGATAAGCTGTGACATAAAAAATTATACAAAACAATGATAAATTGCTCATTCTGGTAAAATAATGAATAGTAATCTAATTTCGTTATAAGAAAGTTAATAAACTTAACATTTATCTATAGTATTTTACATGTAAGCTATGAGAAAACCATTTTATGAATGATTTTTTTCGAATATTTTATTTATTTCTTCATCTTTAAAGAAAGATTTTAAGTAAATGTAATGAAATTAACGTGAATTAATAAAAAATTGTATCACATGATCGTGACAATAAAATCGTAGTATCAATCAAACGAAATAACTTACTTTCAGTATAGTGAAGTTTTAATAGAAATAAAAATATAAAAAATAGGGAAGGGATAGAAATACGTACGCGTAGTTCTGAAAATAAGAAATTGTTTTTAACGGAGACTAAATTTTTCGCTTCAAATGGTAATTTCCACGAAAAGTATATTTAATGAATATGACATGAGATTGGAGAAAAAAATTTCCCAAAATTCATATTACCAATATATAAATGTGAAGTTACTAATGGCGTAAGAGTATATCATTTCTAATTTATTCGTTTAATTAGTATCATAAATTGTACTTGACTAATATCGCCATTTTCAATGATAGTACAGTTGAGAAAGAACTCATATCATGTCTTCTTCACGTACCTTCTGTTTATCGAAACCCGGTTCTACTTCAAGTAACAGGTACAATGTACTCTTGATATTACTTCCGAAAATTATGAGCAGCTCCCTATAAATTGAGCAATATTTTTGAAAATTTAATAAAAATTCCATTCACGTCGGTCCCAACCAATCGTGTAAAAACATTTCTTTATTTCCTTTTGTACCTTCGAAACTTGTGGAACATAACATTTGCTTTAAATAAAATTTTAACAGTTGCCTTACTTCGTATTCGTTTTACTTAACTCTCTTTAAAATTACGTGTATATTTTTTACATGCAGATTTGATCGCATTGAGTACATTTTACCATTATTTATGAAATTATTTATCTATCGAATTTTAAATATTTTACAGTTCCATAAAAAATTTTTTCATGTTCGTTGAATACGCTCGTTTGTATTGGAAAGTATATTCCATTGTTCATCCTTATAAATATTTGAAAAAGCAAAACAATATACTTGTACTGTAAATTTTTCTATCTAATCTTTGATTATGGAAATTTGCATTTATATTGGACGCTAGTTAAAACTCGCACAGTTTTAAAAATTAGTTCGATAAAATATTTTACAACTGCACTTATAGTTAGATATAATACATCCTCGATATTTAAATCCTAGTAGAATTCTAATGCAAATAAAAACATGAACTTACTATTTCTTTTTCTTTATCACAATTTTCAACGTTCTTTTTCTAAAGTCTAAATATATCTATTAAATGTTTTCATCAATGTTAGCTAGTTTTCAGAAAGTAATAGATAATGAAGCTAATAACTAAATGTTATTTCAAAACGTGCGACAGTATCCAAGATACAAATGGAAAAACACAACGAAGATTCGATACTTTCCGTTCTGTGTGAAAACCGGTTCTCCAATTCATGAAAGAAGAAAACAAGAAAGAAAGGTGGCGAAAGAAGGGTTCAGCATGACTGCTTTATAGTGCGCCAGTAGAATAACTTTGACCTGGATCGCTTGCATTGGTCGCGCATAACTGTTGGCCGCTATCACTTTCCATAGCAAATACTACGGTTCGCTGTTTGCGACACGCGGTCTCAGAGCATTCGATGCACTTACGGCCATCAAAACATCGCGTAGAACACGTGCGCGCACGCAACCTGCGCGTAATTGCTTTGTAATTGCCGCGGCGACTTGACCGATTGCGTTTGGTCACGATCCACCAAAGATTTACTGAAATCCACGTCAACAATCCTACGTTTCACTTTCGAGGGTATATTTTGAGCGTTTGGTGTCGGTTTAGCACATATGTTGAGTATTAGATATTGTGATTATTATGTCAAATTAGCTGAAAATTAGCCTGGGGTTTGTTAGAACGTTTTGAAATTTAATATAAGAAAATATACATACGTAGGAATTTTTATTGTGCTATCTTCAAATAAGGTGAAAGAATAGACTTATAAAATAGTATTGACTACCATTAGATAGTAAATCAGGATTATTGGATTGTTATTCATGTAATTCATTAAAAGATTATCGTATGTTATTTTGTAATTGTTAGAAGGTTCTACTGTTTAAGTAGATTCAATTCAGAGTTTCATTGGGATCTATGTTAATTAGATCTGCGAAAATGTTCCAGATTGATAAGAATTTTAAAATAATCAACTTGCACGGTTTAACTGTATGAATTAATATGATTAATTAAGAAATACATGCAGCTAATATAAAACGAAATAATAATTTTATTACCGTTATCTTGAAATCTTGATATTCATAAACTCTCACGAAACCGATAACTTCAATAATTTGGTATAATTCTACAATTAAAGGTTCTACTTTATAAATTTTGAATTCCAGTTATAAACTTGCACTAAAAGTTAGGGTATTCAAACAATCGCATAAGTTCGTAAGTTCGCCGGTGCCAATTAACTTCCATTATAGGGGAGAAATTTTCGGAAACTTTTTCCATCATATAAATAACCGTATCATAGCGAAGAGATACGGTACAGTGATATGCACGTCTGACATAATATAACTTTATGATTATAAGCTGATTATGTCGCGTACAATAGTTAACGTATCTAATCACTTCCTCGTATTTATTCCTCTTATATTCTTTTCCATACCACCTTTGAATTCTATAGCTAGAGCAACTTCAGATGAAATTATGCAAAACTTTTTCATATTGGATATGAATGTATTTTAATATTTCAAATAAAAATTCACTTAGATGTAAATTGCTAAATAAGGAAGTTTTTAAAATTTTTATTATGGTTGTTTCCATTTGGGGGCCATAAAAAAGAAATTTATTTAAATTTCTTATCATCCATTATAAACTGCATTATAATTACCAAATAGAAATTCCTTTGAGAATTTAAAAATAAACATAAGAAATTACACTTTTTAGTTTTTAATTTCATAGGAAAACAGATAGCAAAAATGGGCCACTGAAATGAGTTTATTAGAATAAGAAAATAGAAATTAGAAATTGGAAATGAGTTTATTAGAATTTAGAAGTTTGAATTATTATAATTTCATAGAATTTGTAAATCAGAAGATTGCTGTAATTTAATATACGACCTTCAATTATATAACACAAAAGTATCAAAAATTGTGTCCCAATTTTATTACAGTAACTAGTTCTTTGAATACTTGATGACTTTTTATAAACTTCTACACAGTTCGTGTCCCACACTACGAATAATTACACATTCGTGTTAGGCATAACTTGCAGTTGACTTGCCTACAAAGCACGTTGACTATCGACACGTGACACGACTCTGAACACGACACAAATATAATGTGTAGTGAATTTACAATTAGAATCATAGTTTGCGTAAAATGCTGTACTTTGCATCTACATAATTACTGCATTACCCGTTTATTAGTCGCACAGTGCTTTAATTTCAAATTAATGAAATGCACTTAACCTCGCATTTTTGGAAATGAGATTATCGTCACGTTTAAATTTTCGAATTAATACAATTTGAAAGCCTCGTTGCATTTCGGGAATTTTCAACTAATTTTAAATTTAAATATATTTGTTTTTTCATTTTAATGTATTTTATTACATAAAGATATTTGACGAATATGAAATTTGCAGCAAATCTAAATAAATTTTATTTGAAATGAAAACAAAAAACAACAGCTTAGAATAATGAACCATTTCCATTAATTTATTATTAATTCAGAAGACACTTAAAAGACATCAATTTACGTATTTACATCAAATAAATGATAGAGGTTGATAGCTAAATAATTCAAGGAAAACTCATTTTCTTTTTAGTATAAACCGAGGCGTGAATATTTTAAAATATTTACAAGAACCACAAAAAGTATATTATTTAAATAATTATTTGTCAAATATTCCAATTAAATAGTATGTAACAATTTTTTTAGATACTTTTACATAAAACTATATTTTATATCGGCAAACTGTTATTTTGTGCCTGCGTTCTCCTTCATACAGAAATGGGTGGAATAGCAGAATACTTTGGTGTTTGAAATACTAATGTATCAGAAATCCTTCTTATGCTTTGATCTCGCGATTCATGGAAACGAGCAGGATTTCAAACACGAACGGAAAATATAATGTCTTTGTATAAACTATACAGCCGTGTAGTACGTTTAAATTTTTTCTATAGCGCATTGTGAATTCTGTATACACAAAAAATATGCATATGAAATCTTGAAAATATGAAAAGAATTCACACACACGAAGAATAAATATTATTTTATCTACTTTGTTAGATCTCTATCTTTTTTTTATAAATTTGTTTCTTTTCTAATAAATTTAATTTGCAAATATTATAGGAAACTTCATTTATGTTAATAAAATTTTTGTTAGTGCCCGATTAAATATACTTCTATTGGCTGAATTCACTTATCTGAATCTGAACACTTATTATGTGAATAAAAAGTCGTAGGTATTAGAGAGAATCAATGAACTGTTAGTATATAAACATACCGATTAATTCCAAAAATTAAGATCCATAGAAGAATGACAATAATAGACATTATTTTTTAAAATTTTCTTTGGAATTTACAATTGTTTGTGCTATCTCTTTAGAATAGATGGTTTTATGAAAAAAGGATTTTTTATTGAAGTGTTGAATGTTAATTATGTACCTGAACAATGTGAAATCGATAACTTTATAAAAAATAGAGATAATCAATATAACTTTTGAGAGATTCATTTGCCTTCCGAAAAGACCATATAAACGGAATTCTGATGTATTTATTTATCTTTTACTACATGTCGCAATATCACCAAAACCTCTTCCATCAAGATCAAAGAAACACAAATGAAAATTCCTGCAGTATACCATTATCAAACACACAAGTATCCTATTCGTTTTTCATTTGTATTCGCCATAAGCATACGGTAATTGTACAAAAGAAGCCGACGAAATGAACCAAGACGATCGTCAGAATAAATTTAAAGAATCTTGTAGAAGGGTATACACTCATCCACGTTATCAGAAATCTTTGTTCTCGCTTTGATCTCGCGGATAAGAGGTTCTTTCAAGCGAATCGAGGATACGCGAGTTTCGCGAGTCGGAGAAGCAAGCGGTCGGAATATCGATTTCAGATTTTCTGCTGTCACACAGCTTCGACTGATGTTCCACTTTTTAAGAGAGAGACCGGCCCGCGGCACCGTCAATCGAGTGCGCATGAATTATCGATCACGGCCGACACGGAAGCGTGAAAAAGAAGTAAGAAGCGTCGACGATCCAGTTCTCGCGAAGCCGCGAAATATCGAACCGATCGTCCGATCATTTCGTCATGTTTCATTCCCCCTCGGCAGATTAAGGTGCTAATTCTCGTCGTCTCGGTATTTAGCTCCACCGAGGGAATTGAAGCACCACGTGCTATTCGTTATTCTTCTTCAAAGTTTCATTTTTCGTGTAGAGCGGTGAAATTTTTTCGATATGCTATCTTACTTCTTTTTTTATTAAAGCAATTGGAATTGTGGTTGGATCTTTTTGTATTATTAAAATATGGTTTTAATGCCGATAAATTATATTAATAATTAAGTTGCGAATACGTTTTATATGAGAAATTTGGTGGTACAACGATATGTAGAATTTAATGTAAAAAATATGTCAAACACCTATTACATGGTAAGTGAAGTGCTCATTGTAATATTTGAGGGTAGATAAAGGAGCCGCTTTGCTTTGTTTATCTGTTTCATCTTAATTACTTTAATTTTATAAATGAATGGACGTGGATGTAAAGTGACTTACAATTTTAACAACTGTGTTCGTGATGAATTTAATAAAAGCTAAACTGCAAGTGTAAACGCTAACACTATTCTTAAATTAATTAAAGCAGTAAAAGAGAAAACACGTGCGTGGTTAACATTTTTAATTTTGTTCATTCACTAGGGAATGTATGTTCTCTTTTTACATCAATGATTCAACTTCATTCTATTCTTCATTAACATTTCACCCTAATCCTCAGCAGTACATAATAATTTTATGCTAGTAGATTTTTATCTTCCTACTTCTATATCCTTTATATTGCTTTTTATATTGTATTATTTCTCTAAATACTTGTATACTTTTTATCTGTCATAATTGTAAGAGGGGAACCATAATATTATCGATCTCTTAAAATCTATATCATAATCCACATTTTCCAAAATATTTAAACGAAAAATTGCTCCCTAGAATCTAGAAGAAAAACATCTGTATAATGAAAAAGAACGGGCAATTAACCTAAAAATACTCATCAAAATACGAACGAAGGAGAACCGTTTTCGGAAAGTTGAAAGCCACCAAGTCGAAGAACTGAAGAAAGCCCCTTTGGGAATGTCAGTGAGTCATTAATCGCGTGTAACAGCCACCATGGAACATTGTTCCATGGTAGACGAAAAACTTGTGGATCGTGGCTCACTCCGATACCAGGCGAATGTTAATTCACTGAATTCCTCGAGCACATACTTGAATGAACTCGACGATTCGTCACTGTGTTCATCACGACGTAGCTCAGAGGGTTAGGAGGCGGATCATTAATTTCCGCGGGAAGCCGAACGTTCGTGTGTATGTGCCGCATGCACACGACTGGAGGATGATAAAAAATGCCGGGTACGTCGTCGCGCTAATTGCACTCACCTTTTATTTGCTTCATTAGACGTGTTCGCATTACCTCGCATACGCATACTCGCGCGTACCAAAATGCTCTCACAACGCGGGGAAGACGTCGATTCTCCGACTTCTCGTCTTTTGGATCTTCATTACGCTCTATCGCCTGCGGGCTAACGAACTGTGAATGATTTTTAATGGCACCTGGTGCTGGTTCTACCCTCGCTTGATTCATGGTCAGTAAATCGATACTTTATGATATGGGACCGTTCGAAAATATAATGGTCTTTTATTTGATTCTATCGTTATGAAAAGCGTATCCCTACACCCCCATATTCATGAAAAAAAAAAATTTAGAAGCATTAATGTTTTCAAGACTTTTTATATGTTTTCCTTTATAGATTAAATTACGCGATAATAAACGAAACACTATAAAATAACGAAGAACTTCTTTTTTTACGGATTAACTCCTTCAGAAATAAAATTAAGATGAGGAGTATATAAATATCGTTTTTATTTTATGACAACATTAATCGAATCGTGAAGACATAATCGAATAAGTACATATTTCTGCGCTCTGGAAACTACAAAATAAACTTTCTAACTTTATACCTTCTTCTGAGATTGTTCAATTCTATATTTTTTTAGATTTCATGATTTAGAAAGAAAATTATTTGTTGTAATAATTATAAGAAGTAATGATACCAAAAAAATATTTGACCCCTTGGAATTTCCTTCCATAATAAAACTGTTTCAA
Source organism: Bombus confusus (assembly GCA_014737475.1). Lineage (NCBI taxonomy): Eukaryota > Metazoa > Arthropoda > Insecta > Hymenoptera > Apidae > Bombus > Bombus confusus. The sequence goes on from JACXIV010000097.1 coordinate 572,673, forward strand.
AAAATAAAATTCACTGATAATTTTTGGAAAAATCGGAGTATTCTTCATAACTTTACTGTGCTACTATCCTTGATTCAGCGACAACCGGTTCAAAAATTCTATCGATCGAATCGACTAAACGCCAATGACGACCCTTTACGGCGATCAATTCCGATTTCGTCCGGTGGCGTGTTACTAAACGTCCACGATCACGTGCCAAAACACGTTCGTCCTAATTATTTGCCGTTGCATAGGGACCTTAAATCTTCCCTAGACGAAAATTTTAGGCTACACGTATTCCCTGGTTGTATTCTCACCGTAACACCAAAACTAATGCGCCAGAAATCCGAGTCGTCGCTGCAAGATTCAGTAACACGCGCGACTGGGCGTGCTGCCAAACCAATTCGACTGCGATAATATTTGCATAAACTGATTTCATCGTATCATCTGAATAAATCACAACCTGACACACATAAAAACATTTCATCCCTATTACTTTCCCCTACGTTTTCCTAATAAGCATGGAAAACGTGAAAATTGACAACATTTTACTGCTACTAAATGAAGAGGAGTCGGCTTAACGAGGAGATTATGATGAATATGACGAACTCGACGCCGTTGACGTATGACGAGATAACGTGTATCGTGCGGTAAAATAGCGAGTCCCGAGGACTTGTGTGTCTTGGTAGTTTACACGAGTGTCGTTTTGATGTATTTCGGGGCATATTTCGAGATCTCTGTGCATAGAAAGAGAACCTGCTGACACAGAGAGAAGGTATAATGGATTTGAAAGCGATGATTAAGGACTGGTGCACGTTAAACGCGGCACAAATACATATCTGCGATAGAGTTCTCATTTTATAGTAAATGAAATGAAATGAATAACTGAATAACTAAATTATTAGTACTCGTCAATTATCAAAATGTATTTTGATAGTTATTAGTCAGATGTGGTGTGCGTGAAGTAGTTCAATTTAACGTTAAAATAAAAGAATTTATCTTCTAATGATCTTTTTAAAATTAAGAAAATATAAAAAAGATACATTTATAAGTACAGAGTTTAATAGATCATTATTATATAAATAAAATAAAAGTTACTAAGTGGTTAGTAAAAATGTATCTTGATAATAGTAAGTCAACCGTGATTTGCACAAAAGACGTCGATTTAACGTTACAAAAGAATTCAACTTATAAAGAGCTTTTCAATGTGCGAAAACTTTGTTACAGAGAAAATTTTAAACTGCAACAAAACAATTTCCTGTAAAAGAACAGAAAATATTCTTACTTCAAAATCCAGTAATCCAATCCAAGTCTAAAATGTACAATCTAGTCTAACATGTTTATGAATGTTCTTCTCTCGGTTTAGAATATATGACAATAACACATACTGAAAAAAATCATCAATTATTATCTACAATGCATACATTTTCATAGTACACGTATTAAAATGGATACTACGTAAAGTGGTTTGAATAAAAAGGATAATAGCTTCTGAATAAACTAAGGTGTCATCTTATGTAACTTCTCTTCGCTAGTACCTTTAGAATCATTTCATCTAATCCTATAGTAGTTAATCTTGCAGTTCTATGTTATACATTCACTACCGACGTAAGGCGATGTTAAATCTATATTCTTAACCCCCTGAGGAAACGTTATTTCCTAATCCATCCTCTTGGTATTTGATTACTGTCTAATTCTACAATCGCCATACAATATTCGTCAAATAGAATATATAAATATATTCTGTTTCGATGATAAGCGAATTGTATTAAGTAATTCTAAAATAAAAATCCATTAATAAAAATTCTTGAAGAAAATAAAATTTCAAGTATAAGGAAATTACATTCGAGAAGATTTTTAAAATCTTCTCCGTTTTCCACTGTGAAATACTTCGCTGAAAAAGATCAACAATTTTGTAATTAGGCTGCGACCAATGTCTAAGAATAAAGTGACAGCTGAAATGTGGACGTGGATTAATTAATATCAACGTCAACTCGAACTTAATTAATATCAACGTCAGCTATTCGACACACCGTCTGTTGTCACAGAATATCTTTGAGTATACAATCTTCCTCGTACTCCCAAACGAAGATTATTTCCACACTTCAGAGACTGTTAGAATTTTAATTTCCACCTGATTGAGTATCACGATACTTTGTATTAGATACTTCACTTTGATAAAATTACTTGATAATTTTATTTAATACTCCAAGTGAACTATTTAGTTTAATATTTCTATCATTCATAACAAAAATTTATCGATTTCTAATTACGATACATAAAATAAGGACTGCAATTCAAGTTGATATTTTACAAATGTATTCAGTTCGTGTGTTCTCATCTTAATCGATTAACCTTTTACTTTTAAAATTAATATATGTGTATGTATAGGAAATAGGAAAGATAATTAATAACGATGTCACAAAATTTTCATCAAAAGACGTGAATCAGAATCCATTTGTTCGCCCACAAGTTATCAATTGCAGTTAATGACCATTTTCTTAAGTAATTTCTCGTAACAATACCTCATTTATTTTGATCTTACTCTCATACCGAAAATAAACTAACAATATACAACTAACAACAAGAATACTTATAACTGACATATGCACTACCAAAAATCTTATCCAACCCGATTTCTTGAAGTACGTATTTACTTTACGTACAATTTTTTCAAATGAAAAATTTTGTAGCACTCTTTTACCCATCCCAGTAAATTGACAACTGCTCCATTGTATAAACCAATAATTAATTCACCTCAATCAACAATTAGCAACAGTAATTACACTGCACTTCATATAGTATTCACCAAGCCATCAATCCACAATTAATAAATCGAATTCATTATACAACACCCTGATCATCACATACAACCGATAATTTCATCAATCCACTTAGCGGGAGAAACAGACATCTTAAGCGGATTCAACCAACTCGCGTCATCGAATATATTATAATGTCGAATATACTAAATGTCGCGTCGCGTCGTCACGTTTCAACATGAAATGTCAAACGTTCTCTTGTTGACAACTTACTCACAGCATTTTTCTTCCTTCAGCTTGTGAGTAACGACGAGCTTTTATCATATTGTAGGACACTGCAGCCGGTTCGTTTGAGCTCCCGGAAATCGAATTTGACTGTTAGACGTTGGCAACGTTCTCCGTGGCGCGTGATTTTCAGCTCCGAAACTTCGTACGCGCACTTGTTTAATGTCAGTTATCGCAGAATTTATGGAGCGAAACAACGTCATTAACAGCCGCGTGTTTTTTGCACCTCCGTTCTGAAAAAGGGGATGAAGGAGGAGAGGGTAAGGCTTTTAATCAGAGATCCGGTTAAGCTGCATACGCGGTGCATTGACTCCGTTACTACACTTTCTTTATCGAAACCGTAAAATGCCGCAGAGATATAAATTAAGGAAATTTAGAGGATGTGTCATCTGGCTTATGGTTAACTGCAAAATAAACCTCCGAAACTAAATTTTTAGTTTACAGCGGGGTTATAGATGAGCAAGAATTATATGATTATAAATTTATAAGATGTAATATGGTGTTGCAAAGTTCCGGAATATTTTAATATCAGAGGCACCAAATGGGTATTTTTAGCTATTAATGAATCGACGAAAGTATATGAAGGGTGTGTACGAAAATCAGCATTTTAGTGAGTAATTTCAGTTAATATATTTAAGTAAAGATGGCGATGAAAGGTATTAACAAAAATAGTTAGCAACAATAGAGAGATAAATCCCTAAATCATACTACAAATGTTCAATTAGTCCGTCACTAACATAATAAAATGTGCAAAAGAAATAATAACTTTTATGAAGAAAGAAATACGGATGATATTCGCCGGCCATATGACAATAAATCATTTTTGTTCTGTTTGCTCGATAAATTATCTTGATTGCAATTTCAGTTCATACTATAGGATATTGAAATTTGTAGAATATGCAGAAAAATTTGCGTGCATGAAGATTGAAAATTATTGCTAATTTCAGCATTAAATCGTATGGTAAAGAAGCACGAAGCGAGAAATAGTTTGAAATTAAAGGTAGAAGGTGAATCTGCAACTGTGAAATCGATCGGCAAACAGCGGTGTAACGGTATCTCCGCGTGCTGACTAAGGAGCTGACGGGGATTTTCGTATTGTTCCAGAGCTACTGTCAACAGTGCTGACTGTTCGAGCGGCAGTTTCCAGCTGGAACTTTGCTCTCTCGAAACGAACGAAATTTGTTGCAATTCACCGCAATGTAAGATGCATCGAAGACCTCTTCTACGCTCCTTCGAACAGTCAAAGAGTGTACTCGACAGTTTTCAGAGACTCAGAAGTGGATCGAAATTCTTTCTCATTATTTCCGAGATTCTCCGAAACTTGAGAACTATTCCACTCTTCCATCGTCGACAAATAGATAATTTTGATAGGAGAGGAATCAGACGCAATATGGTGGTTCTTTGATAGTGAAAAGATAGACAGTGAAAAGATTGGTTTTTTAGGAGAGTAATGTCAATTTCTGACTATCATAAGATAAATAATTTTATATAGGTAATAGTTATTACTATTTACAATATATTCAAATTATTGTCTTTTTTAATTTTTAAAACCATTTAAATGATAAAAATATGGGTTTTTGGAATCTATCAGGTTTGAAGGAATCTTTTTACTACAATTTTACCTCTTTAACTTTATGGAAGGTAGCGAAGGTGTACGTGTTTATTATAGAAATTTATTTCTATGACACTTCAATATTTTACCTTCATAACCTCTATCAAAAAATTTTTATGTTGTAAAGTTATCATCAATATACGTTATAAATAAAATTGTTTGAAATAAAGAGATTCAAACACCGTTAGATCAAACTATCGTTTGTCTATTACTATTTATTAGAAATCCATTACTTACATATACTCTATATGTATAAAACTGAAAAAACATAATCATTCAAAAAATTAACTATTATTAACCGATACTAATTTGATAATACAAACATATCGATAAAGTCACGTAGTCTGTTAAAACTTGAATGCAATTTATTTTAAGAGGACGTAACGACTTTTCCATGTAACACAGTATGATGTTCAAAGCGCAAGCGGCTTCAAGTAGGTAAGTCTCCTAGTGCCGTAGGTGTAGTGCACTCGATTCGTCCTTTTCTCCGATAATCGATCATTCAAGTAACTAGTATTCAGATAATTGGTCGTTCGCCATCGAGGTTTCATTGCATGTCATTGCTGCACTTCACTGACCCACGCCAGCATAGTTCAAAGACGAGTTAGAAGGTATGAAAGGCACAGTAGTTGTTAAGAAATTACGTTAACATCATCTATCATTAATAGACTTCCGATATTTATGTATTTAAGGAAAATTTAAACATGCAAAAATGCAAAAAATGCACGCAATATACATAAATATATAAAATACTCGGAGTACATCTTATAATATTTAACAAATAAAACAAATCTCTATTTGGGTCTTTTCCTTAGGTATGTATGAATATATGAATTTGTATAATGATGAATAGAATTTATAAAGAAAATAAATATGATCAAAATTAAATTTTTGACATAAAATATCTCCCAATTAATTCTAAATAAATGCTCTGAGTTAAAATTACGTAAATTCTTATTTGCAAATTGTTTCGGCGAGTAACAAGTGCATAAATTAATGAATGATGAGATATTATAAGTTGAAGCATCTTTTGCATTATGTATAAAAGGTATAATATGCTGTTGGATATAATGATGAGATCATGTTTACAGTATAATACAAGAAATGTGTTAGACTTTAAAGAGGACTACGAGTAACGCTACACGCAATATTTCTACAATAAATTATTGAATGATACTCTATGAATTATTTCGTTAAATTCTAAAAAATTATCCAAACATTGTTATAGATATAAACTATTTTTTGATATATAGTATATATTACATTTTTTAAACTGTATATGGGTTAATAACAGCATGTAGTTAATCACGTCAAAGTCAGTTATTCTCTCTAATCATCTTTATTTCTACAGAAACATAAGAAGAATTTAAAATGAAAACACTATGCACAAGATTCTATAGAATATCATTACAGCGTAACACTGAAATCCGAAATCCATTGTGCGCGCCAAGAAATAGGCAAGAATTTCTACGAGAGTTCGCCAGCTAAAACATTATAATCCGTCGTTCGAGTAATAAGTCCGATTAATTTTGAAGAAGCACTCTGCGTAATGGAACAAAGGAATTATTTACACTAACAAAAGTTTCAGAAGCTAACTTCGAATTCTATGTAACTTCCAACCCTTTTGAGACAAAACAAATTTCTATACGACACACTTTAATGTCGTCTACAGTCTCGAAATAATTAACAGATTTCGTCCTTCTATCGCGCTTTTGTTCTTTCCCTTTCGAACAAATAAACAAGGAAATTCAATTAAAACTTCCATAAAGTCGCGTGTCCATTAATATACTTTCTCATTAAATTATAAGCCAGATAACGGATCAAGGAGTCTAAGAAATTTTGTTAATCAATTCACTCCATTTACTGGTATTGAATGACGAACTGTAGATTCGATCAATGAATTCACTAGTGGTTATGTTACGAGGTAACGTAATGAAGTCTGATTAAGATTGTTTGATTGTATAAATAAAATCTTCGCTAATTAGTTGCATAAATAGTTCGTTTATTTGAAATGAATGTTGGTTGTTTAATAGTGCTCAAAGGTATTGCCCGTATAAATACTGGTCTATGATCGACGTTGGTCTGTGATCAAATCGCTTTATTAAAACAAAACTTCAGTGGTAGAATTACTTTGTGAAACAATAACGTTAATTGAGCTACAAAGTTATGCAATTACGTTCTATTGAACTATATGTTTGAGACTGTTTGAAAATTAAGACGTACATCAATATATGTATGGCCCTCAAACCATCTACAAATTTAAAACAGAAATACAAAACGTTTCTCAACAAGAACGAATCTCAATTATGCTCAGGTCAATTATGCTCAGGTGCATCACCATGAATTTGGAAAGGAATGACTACCTGTCGAAAGTATTGTAGTAATTACTTAGCTGATAATGTTTTCCATATAAAACTATAATGAATCAAAGTTTATGTGTGCTGAAAGAAATTTTTATGTTTTCTAGGTTAATACTAGTTTTATTACAAAAAATATTTTAGAGCTCTTAATGAGAAATTATTTATTTAATGACCAACAATCTGCAATTAAAAATTCCCATATTACGTAATGTCGTGATTTGTATGGTACTTTTATGACTCCGACCTAAATCGTGAGCGAAAAATATCTATAACTTGTTCCACTTTATTTATTATACCCATCACACGTCAGAACGCAACACAGTCGAACGATGATCCGCGATCATATCGATTGACAGTTCTCCGTTGTGACTTTTAATCACGATGGATTTGTGGTAACGCAATTGTTTCATCCCCCATGTTATTCCCTGTCTATGAGGCTGCGGCTGAATACACGCTGCGACCGCGTCATAATCTGTCACTAAACCGCAACTGACGCGAGCACAAAGACAGCGAAGCCTCTTCGTAGGGAACACGTTCGGTTTTCATTGTGGATTTCTCCTTGTCTAGGAAGCATCGTATTGCTGATTTAATGATAACACGGTTCATGTGCGCCACATAAAGCACGGAATACTATTTGATCATTGTCATACGGGACAACATTGTTGGTTAATTTCTCCTTCTCGCAACGATGTTAGTAATGTCACTATAAAGAGTGTGTAGATTGGTTTAAATATATTAGAGCAAGGTATATTGATTAATTTGCGATTTGTAATTTGAAAAAGTTTTTCAATTTATCGGATATGGATGATTTTCTTTACTTATTGAAGCAATTATTGAATTATGTAGATAAGTCTCATAAGGGAAATATTTCGCGAGGGTTTGTTTGAAATTCAAATTTTAAAAATATCCCCAAAAACTTATTCTAAAGCTATATATTAAAACTACATAATGAGGATTATATTAAATATTTTTGACTCATCATTTAATACTAATGCTCAATGCAAATATTCTCATTTCAATCTGAAAATATCAAATTTTTATCAAAGAGAATATCAAAGACCTAATCCTTCCCATCATAAACAGTTGGAAGCGGCCTAGAGAATTATATATAGATATTATATATATATTATATAGATTTGAGGCGGGATTATTATTCCTCCTCATTCCGTGTTAATTATAAAGTAACTTGTGGCAATGATGGTCTGACGAGTGTCGTAAATGGCACGAATGTTCCTTTGACCGATACAATTTGTCACGAACGAGAGCTCGGGACAAAGACGCATATCGAAAGACTCTTCACCTCCATTCGGTTGAGAATACTTGACAGTTCTTTTATCTACCTCGTCACTGACATCGACCCCCTTTTGCTGACTATGCAAGATGTACCCCAAATCTACCGATCAAAATGAGATACATGCCCACGCTGAGAGCTTCGTATATTGTGACTCAAGACCCTGTTCTCTTTCTATCTCCTCTTTTTTTCTGCATTGTAACCATCGAACGAGAATTCGATGCATTCTATGCATTTCTTCTACGAAGCAGTTTTTTTCAGTTTTGTCCATTGAATTTTTGTATGTGCATACTATTATATACATGCAAGTATAATACATGCAATTGTAAAGGCTAATGCATATTTTCATAATAGAGGTAAAAAGAGAACAGTGAGAAATATATTTGGAGTGATATTTAGCGAGAGGTACTTGAAGTATGAACAGATAAAACTAATGGATGTGATACAATAATATAAAATATAGTAATAACGTGAAATAACAATGGCACAATGAAGATAAATTTTAATAGGTCTCATTTCAGAGATAACGAAGTATTGATGCCGCACGAGCTCGATTCCGGAACATAGAACTGCTTATAATGTAGACTATCGATTTAAGGAGCTCTAAGGTAACATAGAAACATTGGGTATAAAAGTGTTATATGAAGTTGGTATATGTATGATACCTTTTTGTAGGTTGTACTTATATAATTATGATTCTAGTAATCTTTTTGATATTTATCACTTTAATTAGAATTCTTTGTAAGATTGATGAAGTTTGATAGATTTCAATTATTTCTATTACCTTCTTTGCAAAATCATTGTATAATTTAGTATATAGAAAGATGATTGCATTCCAGTGATCATTTCTTAATTTACTTTATATTCTTTAAATTTATATTTCTATTTAATTAATTTATTTATTTATTATTCAATAGAAAGCTATTTAATTTGCTTATCTTCGATAAATCTTATTTTTACTTAATAATGATTTACAATTGTTAGTTCACTAGAAACTTGAAGATGAGAGATCTTATGCTGCTCACTATACGATACCGAGAAGTCGCGTGAAATTAAGGCCAGTGCACATTTTAGTGACACGAGTACGATCTCGTCACGTCTTCGTAAATTGACACTTCTGATACGAGCATCGATAAAATATACCAAAGCACGAAGTCGTATGTTATAAAATAGTAATTTTTTTTTTACTTATCAGGAAAAAATATAAAATTATATCGTTAATACAAGTTAATTTCGTTCATTTCCTTTCGTTTAATCTCATTTATTTTTCGTATAATTTGATCACAATAATATTAGACAAAGTATTTCTGTAAAATGAAATTATTTTGAGAAATATAATTCATTATTATTTACAAAATTATGAGGATGTCAGATTATTAATTTTTGGTTATCATTAGAGCTGTCACATTTCAATAAATATATTTCAAACAACGTTATCATTTCTCGAGAACCTATCTCACAGAATCGTGAAATTCACAAGGATGAACCCGTCAGTCGGTAGAGCTAATTCAGACAGGGAGGAAATCGTTTTAAGCATTAAGTGTACAGCGCCACAGTGGATTTGCTACGTGCCGGAGATTCTGCAACATCAGGCTAATGTACGGTGTAATATATTTCCAGCATATTTGAAATTAGAACCTTGTATATTTATCGTTCGGTTCCTAAATCTCATTATGTATTCTTAAGTTTGTTTCGACAAATACATTATTCCAAATTTTCCATTTTCATACATCCTCAAACATCCTACAAACTAATAATGATAAATATATAGTTGAATGTACTAAATCATGTACTAAAAATCCATCAATTATTTATTATACTAGGATTCCTCATTCAAATATTTCGATTTGGTTGATTATTATTATTATTATTATTATTATTATTATTATTATTATTATTATTATTATTATTATTATTATAATATTGATTTGATTATTATAATTATATATTATTTATATTAGGCGTCTTCGTTCAAAGAAGTAAATTCAGTCGGCTTTTACTCAGACACTAACTGAAACGTCACGCCAATAAATGAAGTGCAAATTCTATTGTCATAAGCCTACGTATCTATGTTCCTCGATTACGTACAAATATTTTTAATGTCTTGAAAACTTTCTTTATACTATATTTTCTCAGAAGATATCGTTCCTATAGATGAAAAAGAGAAAGATCTCGAAAGCTAGCTGAAATCGAGTCGAACGCGTTCTTCATCAGGTACTGTCGTTCCGAATTGAGGCCAACGCACATTCCACGGTAGCGAAACGTCGATCGACTCGTGTCTTTATGCAAACATCGTACGAGAAATTCGTTTCAGGTTGTGTAGAGCACCGAAACGTGCGCGTGACGAGCGCAGAGGAAACAATAGCAGCTGTACCCGTCCTACAGACACCGGATCTGTGTCAATCGATCCTTCCTTTTTTCTGTCCATCATAGGCATCGTGCGAATTTCTTCCACCACATGTGTACGTTCCTTCTGTCCTCGTATTTTATCGACCGTTTACGATCTTTTTTTCTCTTGTCACTTTTTTTTCATCATTGCCAATTCCCCCTTTTCGAATATAAAATATAAAGATAATGCGCGTGGACGTACAAGAGAGATCTTATTGAAATAAAATCGCGGAACAAGATGTTCTGCTGCAAGGATTATCTGAAGTTTATAGAACGGTAAATCCAGACTGAAGCTTGTGGGTCGAGGTCATTCGATTTATGATGTTTTAGCAGGGTGAAACTGTAACTCCCTTTTGTTTATTCTCTATCACGCGCTAAAATGGGCGTACAGTAAATGGAAATGATCGTCAGATGATTTAATCCGCGGATCATAAAATCGATTTCACAGGTGCGTTAAAGGTGGGTAATAACAAGAAAAATTCTTTCATAATGATATTCTTAATAATAAGATAGATATAAAGTCTTTTTAAATAAGGCGTTTAATAATTTATTTAAAGGAATGTTTGAAAATTCGTAAGTATGATTTATAATCTCAGATTGAATGTCTGGAATATTTTCTTAAGTATAACAGTACGTACGTTTAAGGGTAAATTTATGAATTTTCATAAAAAGTTACTGGATCTTCGATATTTCGTGCAACAGCTTGTACTTAATGAAAACATTGTACGATTTCATTAGAGCTTTGTCCTGCTTGTGTTCCGTTTCACCAAAAAATATAGTTCTTAAACATACCTTTTATGATAAAATAATGAACGATTAGATTAAAGTATTAAGACAGCTATCATTAAACTGGGTTTGAATTCATTAAAGCTATAGTATATAATTAAAAGCATTGGAATTTATAAAAAGACAGTTATCGATATAAAATAATCTTCCTTTCCCCGTTTTTCAACAACTTTTTCATTTTTATAAATGCTTTCTTCACATAATATAAAAACAATCTTTTCCATCTGAAATCGATTCAGATAAAAAATAATTGGAAGAAGAAAATTATAAAATTAAAGCTTCAATAAAAGTAAACATATAATTATATTAGTATTATTTTATGTCGAAAATTAAGATGCACATGCGTCGAATTTCTACAAAATTTTCTATACAATCAAAAATTAAAATCGATGATCCAAGTGTTGAACTTCTCTTGTAGTTTCTGGAACGTCGTGACGTCGGAATACAGCATAAAAACAACTCTTACCCGCGTTGTAAAACCGTTAAAACGTGGAACGTCGACAATCTGGGTAATATCGAGTCCTTTCGCTCTTATCTGCATCGTTCCGTCTCTATCCTTCGGTTTTATCCGCCGTTCTTTTTCTATTTTCCACGTTGTTACGTTATCATTGAATCGTATCCAAACGGGGACACCGCACCGTTTTTCCCTCCCGTCAATTAACTTCCTGCGCCGGTAAACCGCGCATGATCGTTCCGCGTAAATGTCGCGTGTGATTAATTTCGCTATCTATCCGGGCTAGACAGGTACGCTTCATTTTTACTTTAATACACGCATTTCATGACATTTGTGGTAAGCTGAGATGTAATAGTGTATATTATAATCGTTAGGAATTATTTTCGATTTTCGCTAAAAAGATCTCATTAGATTTCAAGATTTATTCTACAATTAAGATATCTTCTTTAATTAATATTAGTTACGAGACCTTATACGACCTTAATTAATTATCTTAAACGGGAAATCATGCATACAAGTATGATTCTTTTCATATTTTGTCCCAACTCTAAAAATACTTTTTATCTGTTAGGAAAATATAACTAGGTCGGAAATGACTGAAAGAATGTAGCAAGTTTAATAACATATCTCTTCGAAAAGGCAGTTTCAGATACAAGTTAATTATTTAATATGGAGGAAAGGTCAGCATGACATTCGGTGAGGATGAAACAAGACGCTTCTGAACATCTTTTGGCCTCCATTAGATCCAGTAGCGGTTTCCGGTGAACTTTATGACTCTCGCACAAGAATTCCATCCCCTACTACTTTCGGTTAAATTACCTGAGTAGCTCCTGTTTCAGTAGTTATACAAATTTTCTTCGTGGTATATCGATTGTATCGGGATCAAGGGAGAATATCTCGAAACAACATCGAACCGCATTAGCGTTCTCCGATAACGATCGTTAGAAGCTCAAACACGACGAAGTTTCCTGTTTTCCACGGATACGATTCCTAGCGTCGTGTGCTCGTATAACGAGTTCATCGAGTCGATTAGGTGCGTGTTCCAGACTTGTGTAGCAGGGTTGCCGGTGGATGAAAACAAGGCTGGTTGCACCATCAGTTTGTAACTAGTTAGCGCCGCGGGATCGGCTCCAATTAGTCGGACTAACTTGAGGTTTTGCTTTTCCGTCAACCATCGAGGGTGAGTAGTCTTGGGGTAATTGAGACACAATTGAATGGCTTGATTTAGAGTTGGAGTTTTGATGTTCTTTGTAGTTTCAATTTGGAAGGAAAAATCTTTTTGATGAAAAGTTTCATTTTTATTAATTAATATTTTAAAAATGGTAAGAGAAAAATAAATAAGAATTAATTATATAATGGTTATTGATAAAAATTAAACAATCATGACGTAAAAGATATGAAATCCTTACGATCTGGCATACGTAATTCACTAATTAGTTACAATTCCATAAGAATGTCCTCATGCTAATTAAATAATTATATAACAGACAACAGAAATTAAAGAAATCCGTAAATTGTATTCTTGAATTTCTGTATTCCTTTACTCCATTGACAATCGGAACAGTATTTCTCCCTCCATTTCGATTTATATTTAACATATATCTTTTTTCTTATGTGGGGAAATCTTCATGGACACCCTGCCGCTCTTCTAGGAAGCGGCAGGGTAGTGTCGGACTTTACCGACTTAAATCCCACGGTGGCCCACCTAACGCTTGACAGGAGTGCCCCAGGACCTCATTTAACATATATCTAATTACAATCCAACCTTACTAAATGATGGCAAAGGAATCCGTAAAATCCCTTCCTAAATTGCTAAGCCTCCATCCTTATCTCAATCAACTCTACAAAATAGAATATATAATAAACAGAATATAGAATAACCACGATTTCAATTTATACATAAAATATCTCTAATTAGGGATTTCTATTTACGTCTCAGCAAGATTTTATCCCGCTTAAATACCTCCGAATTCATTCACTTGTTTAATACCGCGAACGATCGAATTTGCATTGCAAATGAAACAAAACAAAGCCGGACGAGGTTTCGCACCGGTCTCTCGCGTAAAAAGTTCATCGCCTCGTTATACTGACCTTTATATCGTTAAGCTTACGTAACTTCTTTTATTATTTCACGTCGGTTGCGTTTCGCTTTGCTCCGCATATTTGTGAGAAATCGCGTGCTAACCGCAAATTTTAGGTTACGTTGTAAACCCTGGGCTGATTTCTATGAGGAGAAAGAAATAAAACAGAAAAAAATTCAGTCAAATCAGTGCGATTATACGCATACTCGTAGCTGAGATTTACCATTTGATGTAGTTGAAACGAAAAACAGTGTTTTATCTCATCGATCATTACGAGAATGATATTTCTGCTATTTGATTTGTATTTCAATTTGTCATACAACGATCGAGATTCATTTACGATTCACTTTTATCCAAGACTTTATCTTGCCCGTTGTCTTTTTTTTTGTTATTTTTACTTTAATTTTAATTTGACGGAAAATTGATTCAAGATTGAAAACGTACAAATTGAAATTTGATTTTAGAGTGATTGAAATATCGTTGAATAATTTTTGTTATACATTGCGTTTATTTCGAATTTTGTAATAATTTGATAACGAAGAGAAATGTTAAAACCGACACATAATGCTACCATTTCAATTATTATAATTTTAATAATGACATTAATCATTATGAATATTTCATACGTGATGTTCATACGTGAAATAAAAGTACACAGATCATATGGAAGCAATTTATGATTATTAATAACTGTTTGAAATATTTGAAATCTTCAGCTTCCATGAATTATCTCAATTTTTTATTGGAATTTCATTGTTACTGAATCTTTGAAATACCAATTACTAATTATTCTAAATGTAGAAATCATGCTGACGCAAAGTAATGAATTCTTTGTTATGTCGGTTTGTATCGTTTAATTAAATGTTTCACGAAAATGAATTTGATGAAATTGTCCGTTTCATAGCGTGGAATAATTATGTACTTTATGTTCTGTAAAAATATCTTTGATGTCGTAATTCTAAAACTTTTTCTCTGGTAATGAAATGAGATTTATGATGATTATCCACAAAGTTTTCATTAAGTATTAATTCATTTTTCGCGTCGCATCTCGTTAATGTATATAATCGTGTGTTTCATCTAGTACGTACTTGAAGAAAAACCTTGCATTCCCTCATTCTTAAGCTAAATACTTAAATCTGCATAACCAAGTGCAAATTTTGAAAATTTAAATACTTAAAAATTAAAAAATGTCAAGGTTTGATTGGATTGAAGGATTAGAAATTTTGAAATCTTGAAATTTGAATCTTGAATATTTGGTCTTAAAACCTTGAAATTTGTATTTTATTTTTCTTGTATGTTACGATAATTCGATGTTATAGATAACTCATTAATTTTCTAGCCCTCTGTAATGATAATTGTAAATTTATAATTATTTCTTTGAAGTTACCATGGTCGCGAATACGTTCACCGTGAGCGTAATTTATACAAAAACTTTGCTAGTTTGCCCCGAGCGTAAAGACATAAAGAAAGATCCATTATAAAAGCTAAGTTTCGAACTAATTTCCCATAAAGTTTTTTACGAAATTAGTTGACACTTTTGCTTCGAGTAAGCTTCATGTATCGTTAATTGCACTGTAATTGACTTCCATTTGATGGCTTTTATAACTTTCTTTTACGCAACTGTGTTATTTGAAATTCAAATTGAACGCTAAGAAATAGATTAATCATTCATGACATTATCTATATTTACTTTTCACTACATTACAGATTAACAAGGTTTTTTTAAAAAACTTTACTTTAACGAATTGTATACTTGAACAAACAATTGTATTTACACAGATCAAAATACAATATTTCCTATTCTGAATAAAACAATTTTGAAATTACAATGAATGAATTCAGTAATTCCTGATTGAATAACATTTGCAATAATCGATATTTATTTGTCTCATGTTCTATTACATTTCCCATAGTATATTCTAAATTGAACCCTCCTAAATTATATCTATAAACCAATGTCACTTTTAATATTTGAACCTCACATGAACACAATTGCATCTACACAATACTGGTCACGATTTATAACCTATCACTACCCTTCAAATTTCATAAAACCCAAAGCGGTATTTCAACAAAGCCATCGTTCAATCTTCGAACTTCTTCGTCCGAACGATCTATATACAGGCAAACGAGAGAAATGCACAGTACCAGTAGAAGTAAGTTGGGCAAACTATCGTCGATCTTTTACTCTCTGTTTTCGTGAAAGCCGAATTAGTGAGATTCACGAATCGTAGTGGCGATCATCGGATATTGAATACCGAATCGCGATCACAACTGCCGAGGCATTCAGCCAGTGGCCAAGCTTCCTCCAGATGTCGGTTGTCCTCTCGTGAACGCAATTAAATTGATTTGCATTCGGCCATCAATTTGCCCGAGTTCGATGCCCGTCGTGGTCTGAATCGATTGGCAATTATGCAATATGCAGCCGATGCGCCATTGCGCTGGATCCGACGGTAATTTAACTTCGTGAAATGTTTATATACGCGCCGGTAATATGTAACGTTCCACGGAGGTCTCAAGTATTTGCAGGTTGGAGAAAACTTGTCAATGTTTGCCAAGCGGTGTATAAATCGATTTCCATACGGGCGACGTGTGCTGCGAGAGCGATAAATCTTCTTATTGTCTGCGCCGTAAATGGACCTGGACTTTTGGTGGTTTACAAATAATAGAACGAAGTGACACGTTATATGGAAAATAAATGAATACATTAATATAACGTATGGTGTCTAAGATGTAAATTGGTTCAGGGCCTTTAATTTGTTCTTTCCTATTGTTCTATTTTTAATTTTTCTCATAACTTTACCTATTACCTAGTACTTACCTATACTTACCTATTGCTTACGAAAAAATATTGGAAATTAAGAGATAGTATAGTATATTTTCACCAAGACATTTTATCCCATAAGAGGTGATTTCAGAAAATGTTGTATATATTTTTCAAGTATAGTATGTAAGAATGGTGGATATATGGGAATAATTTTATATTTCAGTACAACCATAACTTTCAAAACGTTCATTGAGATTATGTTCTGGCTATTTGGAAAGAATTCAACAGCAGAGGATGTCAGAGCGATGGTTATCGTCGGATCTCTGTCATCTATGAAACTTTTTTGGAACTTAAAATCGAATAGTTCGAAAAGAAAGAAAGGATAGTGAAATCCATTTTATTTCTCGAATTTCTTTGCAATAAGTTATTAAAGATGTTAAGATGAATTCTGAAAGAATCGTTGCTTTTTTAAATGTGCAAAGCGCTCAAAATATACATCATAATAGTCGAATTGTAATGTGAACAAATTAAAAAGTGATTATTTTAGGCATGATGTCGTACAATAAATGTTTATTGCCAAATATGATGGCACTCATATTTTATTATATAACCTTCAACAATAACGCTAAAATGAATCTGTATATTACGCTTTTGAAATGTACAATCCTTCATTATGATTTATAGTTTTAGGATTATCTTTTATTACCGGTACTGCCATAATTATAAATTTTTGAAATTTTAGTTTATGATATAAAATTGAAAATTCTGATTTTAGTATATTCTTGTTAATTATCGCGTATGAATTACGCACATATTATTTATATGAAATTTCATAGTAATTATGGTACTTGAGTCTCTGTAAATCTTTTATATGATTTTATATAAAAGTTTTGAAAATTTTTTATTAACATTGAGACAAAAAAATTAAGCGAAATATATTTGGTAATGATAATTACTTGAATCTTAAATTATCAAAGCAAAGTCAATGGGTATATTTACTCTGTCTTATAATAAAGTAGTGTCTTACAATCTTTAACTTTCGTAGCGTATAAAGGTTAAGTTCAGTTTGATCGATGCTTCTTCATGTCTTAGATAGGATCTTACTGGCGATAGCAAACACCTTCAGAATGTTCTATAAATCATTTCAGTCTGGCCGCTTGATAACAGCCGGTACGTGTCAAAAATTTCCAATAGCATTTTCCGTGAAGTCAACCGTGCCACAGATAGCACAAAAAGTAGTATGTATATAACCGCGAAATCAGATTGGACAAAACAAACGGTTATATGAACTTTCATCATTATTGTGTCTCATGAATGTAAATTCATTTCAATGTATTTGTTGAAATATATGGACTTATCTGTAGACTGTACACTGTATAATTAAATAGGAAATTACTTTTAACGTGAAACCAAATTCATTAAATTATGATAAAATTAAAATCAAAATAAATATTTTTAGTAATTAAATAAGAACGAAAAATTTACGAATCTTAGAATGGCAAAAGTTGTGTTTCAAATATACAGTATCACTTAAAAGTAGCTGAATATTTTCTTATCCTTTTACTAGACGTAATTTAATTATAAAATTATAAATTAAAGGAGCTTTAATGATTTTACAAATTGATAAACTATATTTTTTATCTTAATTACGCTACATCGAAGTTATTTAATAAATGCTGCTAATTATCTATTGATTGATTTTGTGATCTTTAGATATACATTTAGACTCAAAAATATTTTTTAGCTCTAGTTTTGTACATCGTTTCTTTAAACTAAAAAAGATACTTTATGCTTTGAAAATGCAATATACAAAAGTTCAATATAATTTCCATGCTTTTACATCGTTTCAAGTATCGTAAAAGAATTATCAGAACTCACACACTCTTGTTTCATGTTTGATATAACAAACAATCGACTTGTTAAATTGATTTTAATAATTTAATCTTTTCGAAACCCAAAAAATTGCTCACCGTTCGTGTTTCAGTTTCGTGAATTTTCGTATCACAGTTTCCGCGACCTCAGTTGATGATTTTTGAGTTTCCTGCCAGTTTCTGTCGGCTCATAATCCTATTGGCGCAACGGGCCACGGGTAAACAGCCAGTGCGCGCAAACGGAGAGGACGAACATCGTACGAAAAACCAGATTATATTCTCCTTTCAGCGACACGCTCTATTTGATCATCCTCCTATGCAAATCTCTTTCCGAGCACGTGGTCGTGTTCACGCGAGTGTACGTAGAATACACGCTTGCATATATAGAGGGTGTCCTATTTAAATCAATCCCAAGGGTATCTTTGACACTGTTAATGATGATACATGTTTCAGATACAAGTTAAATATCTTTTTGTAGATGAATGCATAGAAAATAAGAATAAATAGATTAATTTATTCCAAAACACATTTTGTTTGGGAAATATTTTAATTTCAATATTGATAAATGACGCTCAATTTCAGAAACATATATGATCACATATATGAAATGCGGCGATTTAATGACGAGAATTAAATAACGACTGCAGTTTTAACATAATGATCCTAGAATATATTTTGTATATATCTATTCATAGAAAAAAGCATTACTTATATTAAATTATATGATTTCTAAAAATATTTATCTTTTACCTGAAATATTTTTATCGATTTAAATGGGACATCCTATACATATGGATACTGATCAAAATTGAATCTATTCACTGAATCTCGTGCTAATATTTCACAAAAATTTACATCGATGAAACTGTCATTAGATTGCTAACTAAACGCGAGTATATTTAAAAAAGATATATATTCACTTTTCTTATCGAATATTGTTCATAAGATCGGTTATAAAATTTTACATAGTTTGAATTAGTGTTAAATCCGTTTTATGAAATATGTTTATGAGATATATTGTATTTAATGGAATATTAAGTACGCATTAAATATTTAAAAGTAGTTTATTGATTTTTATATTTCTAGCGAGTTTGACACTGCTTAGATTATTTTGTATCCTTCACCTGAAACAGTACACGATGTTTTAACAACTAATTTCTATTTATTAGATTTTCTGAACTTATAAATTAGCACAAGGTCATTGTAGAATGAATACAAAATGATTATTTTCAAATTAGACACGATCCAATTATAGCAAGCATAACAAGTAATAATATTTCATATTACAAATCCAATTACCCGTCTATAAGCTGGAGCAACTATGGGATCAATTATTTAGTCCCTGTTTACCTTCCATAATTAACACATTACTGACTAAAATACACGATACAAATACCAATTCTACGAATCCACTTCAAAATGTTATCTGACTTATAATAACAATATCAAACTTTGACATTTCTTCTTACTAAACCCATCAAGATTTCCAGGCATTCTACATACAATTTATAATACTCACGTCTCGCAAAATCAAATCAAATTATATTCCTCTTGAATCAAATGTCATTTTATGTTATGTTGGATCGTGATGATAAAATTTATTTAGTTTACAAATAAATAGTTTAGTTACAAAAGCGTGAGAAGAATTCTGATGATAAGACTCGTCCTATTTTTGCCATTCAGGATCCATGAATCTCACGACAGGCTCTCGTACTTGTGTATCTACATATATTGACATTCGATTTCGGTCGATGCCACTATCACGCTGGATCGATGGAAACTGTGTGAGAAAATAGGAAATCCCGGATTACATCCGCCTCTCGTCCTTACGTATTTGCCGGATTGCAACTGCAGACCGCCAAATTGAGCGTGTTCTACCCACAATCGCATCCTCTACGTATAATATCGTGCAAGTGTGGTATCCTGCTGGTTGTCACGAGTTACAGCCAAGTTTCTCTCGACTTGTGATCCACTTCTTCTACGGAGCTTCCAAACAAGAGACGTGGGGAGTCAAGGACTTAAACAGAGTATGAGAAAGTTACATGTGGCGAGAGACGAGTGCGAAGGTAAAACAGAGTTCAGATAAAATATGCCAAGTACAACGAAGGATGGGATCTAGTGATCGCGAATTAAGATAGTTTCATGTTATTTTAGGGTATATACTTAATGTGATATTCAAGTAGATATAAAAGATCTGTGGAACTTGTTTTTTAGTTGTTCTGACGTATGATGTTTACATGGATGATTTTATTATGGTCATATTTAACAGTAGATAGTAAATTAATTTGCGTTTGTGAAACAAATAGGTAATGATGAGAAATATATTTGAGTTAATAATATTTTTATGAGAAGTTAAAATCAATATGGAGTTAATATATAGTTTGCAGTATGTTATTATATAGGCTTTGGGTTGAATAATAAAATGATTCACTCAGATCATTTTCATACACACTGTATTTTGTCTCCTCGAACATCTGTACACCAGTGGATACACAAAGAGAAAGAAAAAACGTGGCGCACGGAAAAAACAAAAGACTGCATAGCAGTTGCACCAACCTTGAATACAGAAACTACTGATCATACCAACCTGAGATCTAACTCAACACTCCCCTTTGATCAGTAATTTCTACAAGTCCCATAGCTTTGGTAAAATACTGAGTTTTGACTCTATTCAGACCTTTGGTAAGGATATCCGCAACATTCTCAGAACTTGGCACATGAACATAACTTAAAATACCCTTTGACACACAATTCTTAATATAAAAATATCGAACTTGTACATGTTTGGAGCTCTCGGCAACTACCTCATCCTTGGACCATGAAACCACTCTCATGAGTAATATCGAATACCTCTAATATTTGACTTATCTGCACTGATTGGTCAAGAACAACTGTAATGCCATTTGGCTTACTCAAATGGACGGACAGAAACTGAGTGTCAACACCTAACATTCTAATATCATAGCCTTTGTCCCAAACACAAGAATATCGTCTACATATACTGCAACAATTAGGTCCTTGGATACATTCACATACACACATGGATCACTCAGACACGGTTTCAGATTCATACTCTTCAAGATACCACTTATATGTTTAAACCACAATCTCCCAGCTTGCTTCAACCCATACAGACTTTTCCTAAGCTTACATACATATTCAGTCTTGTCCTTTCCTGGAATTTCAAAGAATTCAGGCTGCTCTATATATATATCTTCCCATCCAAAGGACTATTAAGATACGCACATTCAACGTCGATGTGTTCATAGCTCCACTCATTTTCAGCACACAGAGCAAATAAGATTCTCAGTGTTCCGCGCTTTACAATTGGGCTGAAAGTCTCTGAATAATCTACTACAGGTCTTTGCCAGAATCCCCCAGCTACTAGTCTAACCTTATATCTATCAGAGTCCCTCTTTATAGCAAGTACCCATTTGCAGTCAATGACATTCGTACCCAAGGGCCTTAACACTATGTCCCACACACCCTTATTCGCAAGATTATCTAACTCTGATAACATTGCTGCTACCCATTTCTTAGCATTAGGTCCCTTCAAGGCTTCGTACACATTAATAGACATACACAAATTTTGTTTCTTACAATCTACCGCAACGTGTGCAATTACCACAGTTCCTTGGCTTTCGCAGTCTTGTTGATCTCCTAGGTATAGCAGGTAAAGTCACAGAGCATCCGACAAGGAAAAGATCCAACCCCCACAGGACTCAGCTACCTTCACAAAGATTGTACCCTTCCCCCTCACCTCCAGACGTCCCTTACCTATCCTGATATGTCCGGTCGTAGGTACAAAATTCACAAAGCGTTACCTGTCTGGCGTCATATGGTTCGAAGCGCAAGAGTCAAGGTAACTGATTCTCTCTCTTCCCAAACATTCGATGGATGATAAGGCCAATGTTGAGATGAGCCCTTTAAATGTTGGCTTGTCTTCCTGTTTCTTCTTCTCCTTGGATTTCTCCTCTTCTTCGTCTCCCTCCTGTCCCGGACACTGGTACGAGATGTAGCCCCATTTTCCACATTTGTAACATCTCTGATCCCTCGTGCTTCTGCCCTTCAGCTTCGCGCCATCTTTGTTCTGGTGCGACCTTGACTTCCACTGCCCTCTGGCTGCCAACGCACTGCCTCGCTCGGACTCCGCGGCCGCAGCCTCGTCGATTCTTCTTTCTTCGAGTAGAAGGTCGGCCTTCACCCCCCCCCCCCCTCGCGGTCAGATTCCCATCAATTCTCGTTATTCTTACAAAGGTCGAATAATCTGGATCTGTTGCAAGTCCGGCTAACATATAAGATGCCACAACGTGGTCTTCGAATTTAATACCTGCTCTCGACAGCTTGTCACACAGCCCTTGAATCTTTCCACAGTACGTGGAGATATCCATGTCTGGGGTCTTCTCGGTAGTGCCCAATTTCCGCAGGCACATAGCAATGTCCATTGATGTGGCTCTCCCGTGGATTTCTTCCAATGCTTTCCAGCACTCCCTTGCTGTTGTTAGATCGCCGATTTTTTCTTCTGCCGTCAATCCTGAATTCATCGCATTCCAGCAACCCAGGAAAACCATAGAAGCTTCCGTCATCTTCTTCCAGTAATCATAGTTGCCCTTGTTGAGAATCGGGTTCATGTCTCTGTCCGTATCACCCATCTTCTCCTGGTCGGTCATGACGTGGCCTTTTCTTGGATAATTACGGGACAAAACTCACAAATAAATATCTTTAATCACGCAGTTCACCGTCCTGGGCCCATAACCTGTTATTATATAGGCTTTGGGTTGAATAATAAAATGATTCACTCAGATCATTTTCATACACACTATATTTCGTTTCCTCGAACGTCTGTACACCACCGGATACACAAAGAGAAAGAAAAAACGTGGCGCACGGAAAAAACAAAAGACTGCATAGCAGTTGCACCAACCCTGGATGCAGAAACTACTGATCATACCAACCTGAGATCTAACTCAACACAGTACACATACTATATCACTTACGATATTTTCTCATACATTAATTTTACATAACAAAAATTAATTTCGTGAAAACATAACTCTTTTTAAGGTCATCTTGTCTATTTACTATAAAATATCATCTATTAAAAAATTAGTATATTAAATCTGGAAAAAATTTATGGAAATAATATAACAGAAAATTTACCCGTTAAAAAAATTCCTTTTAAACTAAAGTAACGAAGAAAAATATATGCGCGAAACAAATTCAGATTCAATAAATGGGCACTAAAAATTATATATTACAGAAAAAATTGTTTGAAAAAATGCTTAATAAAAGTGTTTAATGAAAGGAGTGAAATGAAAAGAAAAGAAGAGTGCACGATATGAAAAGTAATTTTTGTGCGTATAAAATATGATTTTCCATAATGCATGAATTTATCCAAGACACCAATATTGTAAAGTGCTGTACAGTGAAACATACTGTTATATAGAAATGTAGCTGACCAGATGCAGTGTAACCACGAACAAGGGTGTCGGGAAATTGATACGGGACAGCTGGGAGTTGGTATTATCACAGAGGAGTAAATTATACAGAATTATATGCACAGAAGTGTACACGCTGTGCAGTCGAATGAATATGCTTGAAAAATATTGCCCGGTATAGAAGATTACGATAAATTGTTCACGGGAAAGCGATTTTTCGTCGTAAAATTCTTCTTATCGAAATGCTAGGTAACCAGCAGAATTTATGTGCCTTTTAAAATGAAAGATAGAATGTAAACAGTTTTACGTTCGAAATATTTTATTTTTTGTTCTTTTTTTTTGTAGAGAAAAACATTTTATAGCAAGATTAGTCTTGTGCCACTAATTTGTTTTTTAAATTAAGGAATATAATTAATAGCAATAATAATATACAAAAATTTTAAATTGACTTAAATGTTCAATAATTATGTAAAAAATATTTACAGAAAGCCGAATTACAAAATTCTGATCATGTAATCATTTCTAAATGTTCTGTAAATTAATTCTAAAAGCTTTATGTTGATATGAAAAAGAATTTCAATTTAATTACAGTAAATAGACTTTTGAATTCATTAATCGATTACCATTATTTATTCAATTTTCTAATAATTCTTCACCTGTTTACCATATCTTCTCCACGTCACGAAACCCTAAAATCGACCAATTCTAACTGCCAGCATTTCACGTCAAAATTTCATTCCGTAAATTAACCTCTGGAAAATTGTAGTTCCCAGATCAACAAATACTGTTCAATGTCGCAAATTAACTCATGCAGAAAACTACTTCCGAATGAACGATTGTTTCTTTGTAGGTGCTTGAATTTCATTCAAGTAGGATACCGAGCAGTTCCTGACCCGGCGTATCCTTTCATATTTATGGTAGATGTATTCATAAACTTGCGTCGAGGAACTAATTAAACGAGAATTAATTATCTATAGTGCTGCCTATAGTATACTTCATTTAGTTAATTATTATCAAATGTATTTCATAACTTTTATTTAATTGAATTCTTTATGAGTCTCTTATGAGTTATGAGTAACAATATAATATAGATATAGATTATTTAACACAAAACAATAATTCTACTTAGGAAGGTACTATAAAAGAAAAATAACGGTATATTTTATACAAACAAGATAAAATAAGATAAAATTAAAATGTAGAAATGTTTTCCATCGAGCATTAAACGATTTGAAAAGGTAGATGAACTTGAATCGATCATTTGGAACATACTTTATGCGTAGTCTGAAAGTTTAAAAATGTGAAAATCTGAAAGTTTGACATTCAAAAAATTTTAAATGTAGATAAAATATACAACAATACTTGAATTTAAATTATATATTCTCAAGTATTCTGTGCTTGATAACAAAAACCAAATGACTACAATTCAAGCCAAATCGTATTTTATTCAAAAACACAATGAAGATAATCATACGTAAATAAAGGATATTAATCCTTCTCGCAGGAAAATAAAATACCTTTAATCTATAGAAGAATTTCTTGGAATATGGAATATCGAAGAATTTTAAGCGCTACACGAATTCGAACCGATCTTCCGAAATATCTTGAGAGAACGTTTTCTGAATTTAAATTTCCCTGCATGGAACGAGAAAGTAAAGCATATTTCCACGTAAAAAAACGGAATTGAATTACTTTCTTCCGTAACTCTTGCCGTGACTACACATATAAATGTAAGTACATCTTTAAAGTGCCGTTTGTCAGACGTGCCTAATATTTGTCGAGAAATCTCTTTAGGCACACGGCGGCTGACATCATGCGAGCAGTTTTTCACACGTGAGCCGTTCATGTGAGCCCCAGACAGGGGATGTCGGACGATGAATAGGGTGCAAGTTGACAGAATAGTCGTGGAACCGTGCCTCAGGGTGGTATATCGACCCAGTGTGTACATAACTTCGTATGTGCCACCTATCTCTCGTTTATGTACGTATGGATACAGGAAGAACGAGAGAGATTGGTGGAGGACAGGCGTTAGGAAATCCAAAGAGACTTCGCCTGTTCGCCTCTGTAGCTCGTTATTATGCCGTGGGTGCTTGTTAATCGATGATTTCGTAATGCGCAAACATTTGACGAAGATTAGTCTCTCGGTAATGAATGCTTGTAAACGAACTGGCATTATACCTCGACAAATGAACGACACATATTAACTCATAATATTGTCGTTTAATAAACTGCTTTATTACCATACCATTTGTTCATGACATATTATATAACAAAGGTTTACTTCATATGGTTAATAAATACAATTTAGACTAGCTTGGATATATTATAAAATTCCTATAAGATAGAAATTTTATATAAAAATAAATTGCAGTTTGTGGAACTATTTTGTTTCAACTCTAACAAATTCCTTCAAATTTATTAAATTATGTATATAAATATCTTGATACATGTAATATGAAACACCTCACTATATCAAATTATAAAATTTATATCCACAATACCATACACAAATTCATCAACCCTATACCACAAACAGCTCTCTACAGAAAAAAGAAACATTTTCCTCATATACAAAAATACCTTGAAGATTTTATAGAAGTAACGCGCAATCTCGCAGAGAATTGTCTTTAAATTGAGAAAGAAACACATATACGCTGTGGAGTACGTTTAAGAGAAGGTGCAATCTAACATAAATACAAGCATAGGAGCGTGGAACACGTCTGTATACACGACGCCATAAATTTACTCCCGTTTACCCTTATCAAATCATCCTTCTTCGGCATCCAACTCCTTAGGGTGCTACTAACAGTGGTTCACTTGCACCCACTGCACATTCTGATGCAATTTCATGCAAATACGCTTCTTGGTTGCGTCCCTATCCTCTTATATCTTCGGTCTGTTCATCGCCTTCTCAGTGTCCCGTTGTAGTTCCTCTCAATCAAGGATTCTATCGTACAATTGTTCAGAGAGCTGGACACGGGTAATTGCATGGCTCCTCCATTTAGATGCTTGTCAATGGCTCTTGATAGTATATCTTAAACCGATTATCGATCGACTAATTGCCCTGACGATCGACTCGAGTGCCAGGCTGTTCCATTGAAGATCAATCAAGGGACGAATGTTAGGGGTGTTCTGTGAAGGTATAGTGAAAGTACTTAGTTGAATTGAATAATTAAGCGTTATAAAAATATACAGCAATTCAAATTTAAAAGTTTGAAAAGTTTTGTAAGGTTTCTAAAAATCTTACAAATTATATAATTAATAAATATGTACATAGTTGTGTTAATAAATAAATAAAGTAATCAGTTAATTTATTTCTTCTTTTCCTGAGTTTTGTCCATATTCTTGCTGTTTTGAAGACCAAAAGCAGTTATTTTCGTTTTACTTTTATATAAATTTCATTTCAATTTTAATAATAATAATAAATTATTCAAGATATGAATCATTGAAATAAGCTGAATGGATGATGGAGGTTAATGAAACAGTATGGTCTTATACATGAAAGAAACTGTTGTTTTCATAAATGCACTGTTCATTCGAGGCGCCATCATGCACAGGTGACTTCACCCTTTGAAGATTTCTGCCGCTACTCAGTTGACTTGTCTGGCGATTATTCCAAGTTATGCTTTATACACTTATGTACATTTTTTATTTCATTATTTATTTTTGTGAATGTGTTGTATAGGAAGATAGCGTATTAAAAATTGAAATATGGCAAATTAATAAGTTATTTGATTTACGATTCTTTCGTATTTACCAAATAACATACATGTAAATAATATGAAACAAGAAGTTAAATATATCACTGTGTCGCGTGATATGTGCTTTGTACAAATATTTGACAAAATTAAAAACTAACGAAGAGTAATAAAAAAGAAAAGTCGTGATAGTACCTATCTATTGTACTATATTTTACGTTCTTAATATTTTTGTGCGCAAACAAAACAAACCTCTTCTTTTTTTCTGCTCAAACTGTTGATTTTTCATAAATCTTAATTCGATGCACTTTCATGTGAATTATATTGTGCCTTATAAAGTTTCATGAAGTACAATAAAATTTCTTTCCGCATTAATTTAAAATTCCTTACTTCCTTTGTTCATGTCACTGAGTTTCTACTAGGCTTCAGTAAAATCGCTTTTAGCGTTTCGTTTCATTGATTTTTTTTGACCCGTGAAAATTAATTTTCCATATTCGTAACAGATGATATTTTTCAATTATTAATATTTTTTATATTTCATGCTTTTATCGAATATCGTTCAACAAGAAAAATAATACATTCTCCTAACGACTGTTCACTATATATTTTTTTTGTTTATTTTTTCTTCTCATTTGTACTATAGTGTATGGATTCGTTATTTTCCTATCTTTAAATTGCTTTATTATATTTTAATAACTCTTATTAAAGTATGTTTGAGAAATCTAGTTTCAGTTTAGCTAGTTTGAATAATTTTTGTTAATTTTTTTCAAAGTTTCTATTCTTACTACTCTTCCGACCAATTGATATGTTTTCTAATAGTAAATATTAAACGAAGAATTATTTCTTTTTTCTTACAAAATTAGAATTAATATTTTAATTAATGGATGAATGTATTCCACCACTCTTCAACATACATGTATAAAACATATAAAATCTTTAATATTAACTTATGTAATTTATATCGACTAGACTATTAATTGCAGATTTTTTAAGGAGAAAAAAAATTTGTTGTATCGAAAGAGTTAGTTTCAAAAATTTGTGTTGCAAAAGAAATCCGAAGGAAGTCCGTCAAACATTAAAAGCCTCTTTGAAACATTTAAATATTTATTTTTCACTTATGGGTCAAAGGCAAAGCGTTTGTAGGAAAGTGGGGCAAGTAGATGCAAAAATATAGAAATATTTTCTCCTTTCTAACTTGCGTAATACTGCAATCGTTGTTCGAGTAACTTTACGTGATGCTATTATGCAGTAGTACTTGAAACGTTTTTCAGTTTTTACTGCTTGCCTTTCGCTTTTACCCCTAATCCGTGATATTTCTCGAGCCTCAAACGTTACTTCGTGTATTTCTTGTTAAACACAACTAATTATACTTCTACCTAAATATGCTTCTGATCAAACCTGTACGCTAAAATTAATTCTTCGTTACTTCTTAAGCACTAAAAATTATTTTACTCCATATAAAGAGTCATATATCAGTATTTAATGTTAGAAATTTTGAATTTTTCATCCTCAACGAAGTTGTATAAGGTTTTTGAAAAACGTAACAGCTTTTCGACAATATTTACTTTATCACTATAGATTTTATAGTTAAATATTCGACATAAGATGAACATTAGAAATTTATGTACAATTTTATGTCTTTATTTCATGACCAATACAGAAGTTTATTCAGTAAGAGAAAGACGAAACAGAAAAAGCTCTTACGACGTGCTTACATAATAATATATACACACATATTATGGATGACATTGGGACAGGTTATGTGAATTTACATTTATGAGATGGAAGCTATAATATTCTACGTTTCTGATCATTCGCCTGACAAATGTACCATTACCAAACATTTTCTCAAAAATTGTACATTCTATCTTTTACAATATTTGCATTCCACTAAAAGTAATGCTATTCAAGCGTATTCGTAAAGTGAGAATAGAACTAAAAATCATGGTGAGTAGATGTTTATGTGATGTAATAAACATTTTTAGTATCAGAATCACGTGTACATATTGGAAAAAATAAACTGGAACATAAAACAACCGCTATAAAAAGTTACACAAAAGTTGTGAATTGAATTTGGTAAATCGATATTAGATATTTATATATTTATATTTCATGTCTATAAATATTATAATATTACTTAGATATGCGACTTTATATTTTATATATTTGAATCTAACGTTTAGAGTTTGTTATAGAGTTCGAAAAAGTTAAAACTTACAAAATATGAAAATTAAAAATTAAAAGATTCGAAAATTTGAATTTGAATTTAAAAGATTATTTTACAGAACAGACAGTAAAGAGAGATATTTATAAAGCATAAGGTACACGAAGCTAAACTCTTACAGCTTTTATAACGCAATAACATTATTGCCATATTTACTAAGTAACGCTTTAATTAGTATATTACTTTAATTAACTTACAAAGTGTTTCACGCAACTAGAACTATCCCTATAACAACTAAAAATAGAGAAAGATGTCACACATTAGACTAGAATATCATCAAATTTTCTACATCCCAACAACTTTCGTACCTCCGTAATAAAATTATTATCTTCTCACACTCTTGCATTTCGTAGTTCATACTCATTCTACACATCAAAACCTATATATCTAGATTATCTTTCAACCTCTCGATCTTGATATACGTTGCACCCCAGCAAATTTCCAACGTCCCCCACACCTATATTTTATAAATCCAACTTCTAAAATATAACAAACGACCAAGTGTATGTTCCATACGAAATACAAAAGAATTCCACTACTACCACTCAAGAATCTATTAAAACAAAATAAAAAATTTGTACTTAAAAAGTCAAAATGAAAGATGTGTAAAATAATACACAATGCAAGGGTAAGAACAAGGAAAGTAATCTTATAATAAATAATTTCGGAAAAATACAAATAATGAAATATGCAATGTAAAAAGATTAAAACATTAGGGATGCCTAAGAATTTCTGATACTTCTTAATGAAAATTTAGTCCACGTATTTAATAAAAAAAATCATTAAACTTAATAAAAGTACAGTTGCAAAATAATGATTGGTAAGTCTATACAAGTTCCATGGAGATTCCAATCCATGGAGAGAATTGGTCATTTTAATCATAAACCCAACCCAAAAAATATAAATGATTTCAAAATCCAAATGCGACATTTGTAATCGTATTTTCTTTAGAGTCGTTGCAATTATCGTAAATGAAATTGAGCGAACAGACACGGGCAAAAGCATCGAGGAAGTTCGCTACACTAATTACTCTAATTACGGCAATCATCGATGCAAATTGCGCGATCTCTTGTTCACTCGGGACAAGAGGTCGGGGACGAGACTTCGTTCCGTTTATCGTCCACGTTTTTCTACGTTTTCACGTGCACCAAAACGAAATGTTCACAACGTGCGGTGCTGCCTTTTTCAGACAATTCTTGCAAAAGAGGAGAGGAAAGTAGGTCGTGGTAGGTGAGCGCCATGGCATGCAAATCAATTTCAGGATTTCGTCCTTTTCTGACCTTATTTCGCGCACCACTCGCGAAAAAGTCGCCTGAAACACACTCCTAGTGATTCGCTTCTTCTTCTCAGGTTCCTTCATTTCTCGTTTTAGTTTATCTAGCGGTAGTGATTGAGAGGAAAATACGACAAATCATTGTTACGGTGTTATTAGAATGTTTGAAAGATAAATAGTTTTTGAAAATATGGAAACATTTCCAGCATTTTAATATTTTTACATTGTATTTTTCAGTATTTGTGTTTTATTCTTGTTTAAATCTTTTTTCATTCTTTTATTTCCTTATATATTTTTCCTGATAACAGCGGCTGATTGAAAATATGACAAATCACTCTTACCATTTCAAATGTTTGAGAAAAGTGAACTAAATATTTTCTAAATATTTTAGGATATCGGAAACGTTTAAGTATCTTCCGTGTATTAATTTCCTAATATTATATTTTTCAAAATTCTCGTTTAATTTGTTTTCTCCTACTGTTTATTTCTATAATATTGTAAAAATAGGAATTTCATATATACATTTATAGTGAGCGAGCTTCAAGTTTTAGAGATGTAAGAAAAGACCAAGCAGGGTGTGAAGCTAGAGTACATAGCTACCCAAGGTTTTGGGTGGACATAACCAAATGTATTCTAGGAATGCCTGCATAATTTGTCTGGATTGAGTGAAAGAGATCATAAAATAGAAACAGAGAAAATACGTTTCACGTGTAAAAATATTAACAAGAAATATTTCTAGAATATATTTAGAAAGTATGTAGAATATGTTTTTATATTTTATATAGGTGTGACTAAAGTATAGAATTAATTTTCAAGGTAGAATATTGGATTATAAGATTGGAAGGACGTGAAAAGACCGTAATCTATCTTTCCCTTTGTGTACAAGTATATACTTATCTATCTGTCCTGAGAAGAAGAAAGATGCGCGATACGGATTACGTATAAGCAGGGTATGATCTTCGTTCTCCTTTTAGAAAGGACTTTTTCATAAACGTTTCCTTGAAGATGTATCAATTCATTTCGAGATTAATTTCTAGCTGCGGACGAAGTCCCTTGAAATTGAATTTTTCATAAATGATGGGTGAAATTGCGCGACAAAAATTTACTAATTAACATAATAATATAATAAATAATAAACTAATAGAAAGTGTTAATAGAATAGTATTTTGTAAAATAGTGAAAAAATATACATAACGTGGACACTAAATGGAAAAGGTTTTCAAGGAAAGAAAATAAATTCAAATGAACAGATGATTTAAAATATAATCAAAAAATAATATTCTAACAGCTTGCAATTTTTTCTAATTAAAAGATAATAATTCACGCTTCAATCACTACGAAAGTTAATTTGTATAATCGAATAAAAATCCCTCGCTTCCATTATTTAAGTTTTAAAACTTTTTAAACAGTAATATTGTACAGATAACTATTTCATATTAACGTTCATTATATATTCCCCACTATTTTCTAGACTAAGCTTCTATTCATTCCAACGTTTTGATACCACAAGTTTTTTTGCAAACTTCTGGATCAATAACCTTCAATAAAAAATATTTCATTAATATTCTAATATTCCCCACTTTTTCCTACACTGAAACTCCTCTATTCATTCCAGCGTATTAATCTCTCTGCCTAGAATACCACAAACGCAGTTTTCAATCAAGCCTATGAAAATTTATTACAGCACGCAAACTAATAATAACATCCATCATCCTACTATATATACCAGACGAAAACCAACAAATACTTCCGCTTATATTTATCAGGAAAACATTCAACCCTTCGGCAATGTTCCATTAAACTCGTGAAGCAATGCGGACGGCAGCCGGAAAACTGGGCGGGGAATATTAAAGCCCTAATTAAAATAAACAACGCTATTAACCGCGATGAATTTAGGAGGAGTTAAGGGATGCAAAAGAGGCACGGTACACAGGAATATGTTATACAGAATAGCGTACAGCAGTGATTTGGGAATTTCAGTGAGCATTTTGCCGGAGTTTCCGATTTACGGGGTGAACCCGACGCCTCGACGTGGTCAGAGGACTGCAAATTACAACGGTGCGCGACGTTCTTGATTAACAGAAGTCCGTCTGTTAACGATGATGGTATATGACAGACCAGCGGGGCCGAAAATAAGGGGTGAAAACAGCGTGAAGCAATCCTGCGACGGAAGAAATTGAGAAGCAGCATAACCGCTACGAAATTAATTATTATCCACCCTCGTTCGTTTTAGCTCAACTGAGAGGTTTCGTTCGTTATTTTATGCCGGGCACGAGTAACGAACGAAGTACGAGTGATTAATTGATTAGAGTTAAGTAGAATGGCTATTAGTTTGACGAAATAATTTGTTACGTTGAATTTATGCTTTTTAAAGAAGCATTAGCGAAGTGATTTATTTTTAATTTTTTGGCTGGAACAGGCTCAATCGATTGGAAGTGATCGATATATTAACGATACAGCTTCATGATTGAATTAGCATTAGTAATTTATTTTGATAATATTTTGTGTATGTTTGGCTATATACAATAAATCTTTAATGACATTCAATGTTTTTAAATAACATGTATATTATTATAGAAAATATAAGTCTGATTAAAAGATACAATACTTATGGATTTCATTAATTAATCTATGAATGCATTATTTTATTAAAAAAATAATTTAAAGCAATCTTAATTATCTAAAATAGAACAATCTCAATTATCTTTTTAAATAATTGACGTATGAAAGAACTATTAAGGATTCAGGTACATAATTCTATTTTTTCCCAAATTGATTTATGAGTCGTTTATGTAATTTATAAACCTTTATTTCAATTCGTCAAGGAGCTAACTTATTTACTCGATGCTTGTTACTTTATCATGTTATGATACTTAACATTTATCATGTCGTTGAGATCGACTAATCGGTTTCAAATTAATGAACGGCGGTGTTATTTATGAATATAAGTAGAATAATCAAATATGTATTCTTAGAAACAATAACTCTTATTCTTTATGAATATTTTTAATTGATTTCATTACACTTTAACCAGAAGCTTGTCACCAAATGACATTGTATATTAAATCATTTCAAATCAGCAAATAGAATTAGTGATATAAAATAGTTTACACTTTTTCACTTCCATATATCATATAACTTATCGTACATCTACATATCTTCATTTCATAGAAATCTATATTTTTAAATATAAATAAGATCTTAACCAAACATCGAACTATTCGTAAAGTAGAAACATTGACTTCATGAGAAATGATACTATAATTTTCAAATATCATTTTTCACGTGCAAATTTTTACGTATATGCAAGCAAATAAGCGTTTCAAAGATTCATACGCGGTATACATATGTATAAGAGGCAAAACTCTCACGAACAGGGCAACCGATCCTTATCTGCCTTCTTATTTCGTTTCGTGCACACTTTGAAAGAACGTGAACTTGCGAAAGATGTAAAGCATACTTATTTATCACACGACTTCCACGTTTTTGCATATGAATGAGTGTGTAGGTCGAGAAGAAAGTGAATGAAAAGAAAATCGCGTTTTCTGTGGCGCATCGAAGAACTATGACCGACTTTCTTCCCGCCCTTATCACGATTCCTTCAAGGAAAAAGAATGGGTCGTGTGTAGAAATATATTATAAAACGTGGTTGGTTCTTGCTTTTCAAAACTCTTTGCATTCTACGACATGCTTACTGATAAGAAGAGTGTTGACAAGAAAGTGTTGATAGAAAATTTTAGACACATTGTAAGGAATTCTACTCACAATAAAAAGAAACTTAAATAAAATTTTATATCAAATTTGATAATACAGTAAACACGTTAAAAATTGATAGATTCAGTTTTTTAATATCTTTTACTTACAGAATATATTACAATATTACAATGCAAAAATTGTTCTATATTTTTATTTTGTTTCAAATAATGTTCGTCCATTGCATTTTTTATTTTAGAGATGTTATATAAAAAGTTTCTTGAATCTCAGTTGCTTTTATCCTTCGCTGGAAGATAAGATTTTCTTTACCGTAACTTTTATCGTTTTAATCAGAATTCGAGAAACTCGTTCTCCAGAATATGAACAGTATATGAAAATTTATTTCCTGTATCAAAGCCACTTCGGACGATGAAAGTTATTCTATAATACGTAGGGGTAGGATTTCATCCATAAATGAATTTTAGAAGAGAAGTTGATCTCTAATTTAATTTAAACGGTAAGATAACTTCATAAGCTTTCTTGTGATCATAATGTTAATCTAAAGTATCTTTTCTTTCAACAGTTTTAATTTTTAACTTGTGAATACATTTAATATGATGTTTAAAATTATTAATAAACTTGAAAAGTATGTATGTGCCAACAAAATTTGTCAGCCTTTAATCATAAATTTCGTGCTACAAATACCTTTAAGCTATTAAATATTGTAGTTCTGGCACAATTAAAACGTTTCATTATAAAACCGGAACAATTTAGAAAGTTTAACAGCTAGGAATTGTGTTTGCTTAATTAACTTATAACATTATAATGACTTTTACTTCGTGCACTGTGCTAACAAACTTTGGTTGATTACATTGAATAGATTGGAACGAAACTTGATTGAAACGAAATTTGTTAAAACAATCTCAAAATGTTTCAATTATTAAACATCGAAATTTCATATACTGAATAATTAGAGTGAATTATCCAAATATCAAAGACATCTGAAATTAAATTGTCAACAAATTTTCAAATCTTCCTGCTTTCTGTATATCCGTTTCGATAATTATTTCTATATAACACTTCATTTACTTCTCAAAATAATACATTACGGAATAATATCATGAAATTTCAAAATGTTTTGTAGAATACACATAATATATTCATAAAAAAAACTCTACAAATATTCGAATACTTTCGCGAGTTTGTATATTTTCATATAAAACTTGCACAAATGTAAAAAAGAAATAAATAACTATTATTACAAAGCCTTCTGAACAGATTCTATCTTAACAAGATATCCATTAACAAGCAGCTTTCTACTCATTTTTCTGTATCTCATATACTCATATCACCATGCATATTTTTCCGCCCAACACTCTGTGTATAACGCTCTTTAGCAACATTTTTATCTTGTAGTAGAAAATATTGCAGAAAATATTTTCTATATAAATATTATAATTTATTACGTTATTTAATAAACGAACAAAAAATATGTTATAATTACAATACGAGAAAAGTTTATATTACATAAACAATGAGTCAATCTTTAATTTATTTCTATAGTCGATTCGATTGCAGGTAGCTGACGACTGGAAATAAGATCGAAAGAAACAATATTTTCCGGGACATTCTAATAGTTAAAATACATGCTTCGAGTGGTCAGTAGTTTCCCACTCGCCGATCCAATTACATGAGAACAGAAACCTACGTCGCAGTGACAGCTCTTTATATGGTTAATGAATTAATCGGAAATGCGGCTGTTGTGATCGCGTGAAATCCACTTGGTTATCGTCAAATCGCTTTTGATCACGATTTTTTGATATATAAAAAGTTAACAAATTCAGAACCAGATATGATGATACTTGATCATTTCATTTTATCCGCTTATTATTATCAATATCGTTCCTGGAGATTGTTCGATCGATGACGACTTAGATACTAATGATTCATCAGGATGAAAAGGGTAAAATAATTTTCATATCTTTTAGTATATTATTATGACATCATTTTAATAAAATTTCTACTCTAAATTAAACCAAAATTAAAATTTTGGCTTATACATCACTATGATTCTCAATCTGTCAAATATTACATTACGAATTTAATCTGTGTGATCATTATTGTGCTATACTCTTTTCTAGCGCGCGTTCAATAGGCCATCACGCAGAGGTAACGATTTTTAAATGTGGCTTGCATGGCTGAATTTTCCGGCTGACTCTGAAATCAGTGTGGCCAATAATATACCGCGTGCAACGAAACACACATTGCACAATCGTCTGGAACGAGGCTGCCCCAACGTGGAATTTGCATGTAGTTTTCAGCCAGGATGTATTGCGAAATGTTGTGAAATGAAGTAAATTGCTGTGATTTTTTTTTTTGTGGAACAGATTTGATAGCAAGCTTGTTGACATTTCATATACGTAAATTGGCGATAAGTGCAAGTTTCTTTTCCTTCGTTAATATTAATTGTGTAATATGAGGTATAAGTATCTATATGTAAAAGACAGAATGATTCCATGTGACGTGTGTTAGATAATAATCTATTATTACAAATTCTTTTTTATAGATTGAGTAAGGCTATTAGTATCTTACTTTAATATCTTCTTTATTTTTATTAACTCTCATTTCAGTTTTTTAGGTATTTATTGAAGAAAGATGAATATTTATGTCACGATATAAGAAATAATCCTTTAGTAACAGTGTTTCTTTAACAGTTTTCGTAAATAAAATTTTCCACAATTAAAATATATTATGTTGCAATATTTACAAATAACAAAAGAGTTCATATCTAGCGATTTGTAGATAAAAAGTTCCCCATTATTCATTCGACGGAAACGATAAAACGACATTCATATTCAATGAACTCATTGTAAGCCAACCATTGTATTCATAAACTATGCCATTTTCTGAATATTTACGATTAATGTAAATATTCATGTTACAATTTCGAAAATAATTCTTCAGTAATAATAATTATCTTCCCTTTCATGTCATTTCCCCGTTCCTAGTGTAGAAAGTAGGGAAAATAAAAAATAGAAAATAGGCATAGCTTTTTAGAGCTAAGAAATTCCTTTTTATGTTTCGATATTTGCAAGGAATGAACAGATAATAGATATATTCAACGTTCAGTAAAAGCGAATACCATTATTCATTCAACAAAAAAGATAAAACAACATTCATATTGAATGAATGCGATCGTAAACTGACTACTGTATCCATAATCCATTCGAAAACTGAATTATCAATTTAAATTAGATACTAACGTTGAAAACGGAATTCTTGCTATCCACTAAAACGACGAATAGTTATGTTCACAATAGTTAATCGCGAAAGTTGTTCCCTTGTTAGTTATTATATTCGTGGTCATTGTACGATCAA
The DNA here is from genome assembly GCA_014737475.1 of Bombus confusus. Classification (NCBI taxonomy): domain Eukaryota; kingdom Metazoa; phylum Arthropoda; class Insecta; order Hymenoptera; family Apidae; genus Bombus; species Bombus confusus. The sequence goes on from JACXIV010000097.1 coordinate 611,013, forward strand.
ACAGATATGTTGTCTCGTTTTAAATTTCAAACTGGACTGATCAATAATTCACTTGACGCGTGCACATACGTGCAAACGGAAACGAACGATCGGTCAATAATTAAACACTATTTCTACTTCATTTGTGGCAGTTAACTGTAATTTGTTTAAACTTAAGCCTGAAATTAGTAATTCATGATTATGATCACTAAATTAGTAATTTACGAGTTTGTTAGCACCAACGATCTATTAGTTAGCACCAGCGTATCATTATTAACTCCTTTCGATCGTAGGAGGAGAAAGATCATAATAACAAGAGAAATCATAGGAAACACACATAAGAACTATAAATTCCTTTCGTAATTCATTTATTATAATTGTAAATCATTTAAGGGATAGTTACACAAATTGGAAACGTTAGTCATACGTTCGAGATTCGAGACTCGCTCCAAAACGTTAACAGAACGATACACTGTTTCGTACTTCCTCCGCGATGTCGATTGTCGATACACCGTATTAGATATAAACTCTACATTTAAAATGCCTATAAACACCCCTTTTTTCTCCTCAGATCATTCGTCTGTATATAATTAATAATCATTCGATAACGTTTCGTAAATACAATTTCATTACTCGATTCGATAAACTTTTATCTTTTCTTTTCTTCCATTGCTAACATTGCTTGTTCAGTCTTTCAAGCGAAAATTCACGCATCTCTTCATACATCTTTACTCTGTCTTTTCTCCTAATATAGTCTTGAACAACGACATTCTTTCGATACTAACCCTCTTGTCCCGCTTCGATTTTTTTTTCGATTCGAAATCGGGGAGGAGTCGAACTCGTAGGGTACACAGTTATTTATGGTACAGCAATATTTACAAGGTGCTTACGAACAAGAGGTACTTACAATAAAAACTCGTCGATATTCGTTACGCTCTTACACCCATTTCTCTCTTATTCCTCTCTTTCGTCTTCTCACACATTCCATCGTAAAGATCATTTCTCGTCACTTTCATACAAAATGCTCGGTAAATTTCGCAAGAAGCAAGTCCTTCTAATGGGTACGTGCCACTCTCACACATTTTAATGAGATTTAGTCGGTTTGATCCATTTATCGATCTGTTGAAAATGAGCAGTTACTCTGTGTTTTGCGTGCATTATTCGCTATACGATATAAAAAATAGTTATTGATGACAGTTGATGACAATTATCGCTTTAAATAAGAATCACAAATATTAAAACCACACTATAGTTTTACACGCAAGATTTTACAACAACAAATTGTACTGTTTTTTCCAATTTTGACATGCATGAAGTTTCCTGGCGAATAGTACAAATACAAAAACCTTTTCTGTCTTTAGAATTCGTGCTGTTTTTACTCCGCAACGTTTAATCGTGGAGCGATCGATCGAACCGATCGAACAATCGAAACAATAAATACATCCTATCACTTTGGAACGTTCAAATGTTTCCCTCGAAACGAGCTACATCCCTGACTCCTTCCACAAATACTAAAACTTGCTCAACTGCTGTCAAACTTTTTCGCCCCTCGCTTCCAGTTTTACGTTCGTTCTACGTTAATCAATACGTATGGCGCGAGATTTATACGAAAGCAAAGGGAACGGCTCGTCACGTCCTCAAAATAACAAGTTACAATTTCAGAGAAATTATGTTACGAATTTTTCAAATTTGTCTAAAACGAATTATGGAAATTTCCTTATATAATCAAACATTTAAACTCTAAAAAATTTCTATATACATACACAAGTTTTTAGAATTTTTTCTAGTGTAATTTTGTGGTCGATGATTCTATGTATTTTAATATATAATGATATATTTATATAAATAAAATAAAGCGAAGCTTTCCTTATACAGTCATTTTGTCGATATAGCATACCATAAGAATTAATAGTTATGTTACGATACTTTAAACCATAGTATAAAGAACAATTGTATGGATCTAGTAATTTCATGAACAAGATTTTCGGAAATCAACCGAAATACGATGCACATTTTCTCGAAACTAATACCGCCATATTATCTATCTCAAAATCTAAAATCCCATGACTCATCATATCCGAATTCTCCCGAATTTCAACAGGGTCGTGAACCTTTCCATCGCATGTTTCTCATCACGGAATGCCGTTTCCGGCTGTCATGGTAAATCACGTTGCGTTCCGTTCCATTTACGCATTACACGGAGCACGTGTGTTCTAACTTCCTTGAAAGATCCGTTTAGCAGAAATTTGCATTTTATTCCCAAAGTCAGTGACGAGCACGTAATCCTCTTGGAAGTGCTCCTCGCGAACTGATATCAGGCACTCCGCTCAAGAAGAGTTCATTTGCATCGCTCAGGAAGAAAGATCACGAGATAGAAAAGAAACATTTTGTAAACAAATGTTGACAAAGTGACGACGTTTCTAAACTAACAAAAATTACGGTTTGTTACATAAAGGGAGAATCCTTATTTTAAAAAATTGTGTTATTGAATTATTCTAAAATGATTTTGTAATTTTTTCAATAAGCATGGTTTTGCTATTTAAGATACATTTTGTAGTTTATTTGGATCTGTGGATCTTTGCGAAATATATTCAATCTTACATCTGAGGGAATTACAGAGAAAAGTGAAAAATTGTAAATTAAATGTTCTTAAAAGCTATTACTACAATTGGATATTAAAGATCTATTTTGTTAAAGATAAGCTCTCAAATAAATACAGACATAAATACTATGTATCGTTTAATTCTCGAATTAGGAGACTGATTTCTTTGAAATGAAAATGAAGCTAATTCGTGTCTTTATTTCTGAGCCCCATAATCACTCGTCTATCAATCGATGCATTAACAACTTGTCTTTGGTATAGTTTTGCACGCTTTCTGAGTTGGATGTAATGGTACATGGAATAAATAATAACCTGCGCAACGTTTAATATATTAATAGAAACAGTAATCATGCTTTCAAGTAAAATATAAAGCGATACCATTTCTCGTGTTGATGCTCCTTGGTAATTTATAACAATATTATTTATCTAAAAATCACCTAAAAAGCAATTATAATCAATTGCAAATTATTCAATTATTAGGACAAATATTTTTAAAAAGTAGTATATATAAGTATCTTAAGCAAAATAAAAATAAAATTAATCTCTTTGGTAATGTTATATATTTAAAAAAAAGATTAAAACGTAAAAACATTAAGTAATATATGAAGTACTCGAAAAATTAGTATATTTGCATAAATAAATAGAAAGCAAATCGATATCAATACACACTACTACTGCATTGTGCACGTTACACAAGAATTATTTATAAAACCAGAATGTTTATTGAATATCGAGTGCGTTACGTGAATCTACGAACGATATTAATCCTTTCATACTCTGCACATCGATACATCATAACGTTTCATTGAGTACCTATATTCTGTTCCATATCATTCATTCCGTTGAGCCAGTACCAATGGGACATTTTGAACCCACGGCAAATTACTTAGAAATTCTCTGCGCATATCCTCCTGCGCATGTGACTCTCGATCATCAGAATGATTCTTAATAACAAAAAAGAAACAATGAAATTCATTTACATAGATAATAATGCGCATTGACTTATAAAAGGCGAGTTATGTGAATAAAAAGGAAATTGTTTGATTTACCAACAAATGTTTTAAATGCAATATCCAGTGAAATAATAAAACATGGAATAATAATACATTTTAAATTTTACTATGTAAAATCCTATCTCCTCCACAGAATATAATATTAAAAGACACAGTTTTCTCTGGAAAAGAATCTTGCTAATATATGAAATTCTAAGAGAACCTGACAAAAGAGGTTCTCAAACGTTTCTCCAATATGAAATAAATTCATAAAACAATATACACAACCTTCTATTACATTAATGCAATTTTCTAAATTAATCAAAATTTTATTAAAAAATAGACATAGATATTAATGAAATACCCAAATAAAGTGCTTTCTAATCCACCTCTACCAATGTCTAATCGACTTATTGAATTTTCATGACAATGAATTAGAATAGAATACATATTTTTAAGAAAGTGAAAAATTCTGTCAAGTTGAAAAATATGGGAGGATCGAGCGATGGAAGAAAGAACGCATAGAAACGCAAAATATTTGAGAAGTGAGAATAAAAGGGCGGAGAACCACCATTCTTCCGGCAATTAGAATTTTTCTGGAAACCAGTGCGACTCGCCACAATCCCGCACGAGTGGCTTAATTAAGCCAGACCAATTAAAAACGCGGCCATGACGGATTATATTTCCACCGCGCGATCTAATCAGCGGAACAACGCGGATTTCTTCACACGCCTTTCGAATTAATAATTGATTAGCTCATTGATAGTGTGTAGGTACTTAACATAACGCACATGTATTTCAAAAGTATCACAACTCAGAGTAACTCAAACGATCTTGGATTTTAACAGTTAAGAATAAAAAATGACAGAAATTTGATCATTGTTTCATAGAGTCTATATTTCTTTCTTATATACCATGTATTTAGTAAATAATTATTTTCTAAGCTTCCATTTTTTCGTTTTCCTTAATATGTTCGAATTGTATCTACTTTAGATTCTCTATACTTTTGTTTTTTTTTTTTTATATTCGCATGTTACGAGAGCTTATAGCCAACAAAGGTAAGCCATTTTGTGAAATTAATTGCTTGGTATAGATATTTGACTATTGTTTATTGCATAGTCTATTGTTGGATTCAACCATTTGTAAAATCATTTGTTGCACGAAGAGTTGTGTGAACTGTTCCATTGTTGTTATGGGGTATATTGTTATAGTAGACCGCTTAGTTGCGTGAGAGAATCATCTTTTTCGAAATATGTTTCAACGATAGAAATAAAGCTTGAATTGAAATTCGCGTGTTGGACTCTGAGATCAAAATGTGTTTATTTTAATTCCGTTATTATTAATACGTATCATGCTTCATTTTCATCTCTTGTGCCTTTGATACGAATGTTTGGTCGAGTAAGCGAGAGTTAACGAAATTTAATATGAATTTTAATCGGAAAGAATATTTCAAAATGTATGCAATTATACAGGATACTAAAGCATAAAGGTTTATATATAATTTTAAGACCTTATAATATTCTTTGAAAAAAAAACATCAACGTAAAAACCTCACATGAATATAAGAAATAATAAAACCAATATCAGAACCTAAAATCACTTTTTCGGAGTAAAATGTGATTTTATATAAGCTACATTTTCCTTCTTAAATGGAAGTATACAAGAATATAAATATACAGGTATACAAGTATATAAGAAATTTCTCTTTCTTGTGCTATTCTCGTTACGCAACTTCAATGAGCTATTCAATTACTAGAATGTTAACCTTACAATTCTTAAATATTAAATATACTGTATCCTCGTTATTTGCAATAGCGTCTCGATGAATGTGCAAACATATAGCGTAAGAATTAATGTACAAATGAATAATTATTATTTATACTATCACCTTAAAATAAACATCGGTTTAGATCTAAATAAAAAGAACCTAATATCATATACGAGAACCAATGGCACTGTGAATCCTCACTTAATAAAGTTAATTCCTTCGAATTATACAAAATTCCAGTTGAAGGACCTATCATCGATTAATTAAAAATACAACTAAAAGCTTTCGTTCCTTCGTAAAATCGATACAATGGCACAGAGAGTAAGTTCTCGACTACGAAACCTTCGATTACATTACACTTTCGATCTAGGTACAATATTTTCTTACATACAACACACATTCTCTCTTTCCCTCTTTCTTTGCTTGAATTTCTTAACAATTACAGTAAATTACATTGTTTCTATTTACAGCGTGATATACATACAGATCGTTTCTCTATAAAAGTCGTTTCGCGGTGCGTTTTATTTTATGTTTTTTCTTTTTTTTTCTTTTTTTTTTGGTTGCGTGTATTCGAGATACAAAACCGCTGTAACTTCGTTGAGATCGACCGATTTCCTGCTTCCTTAGAGATACGCGGTTAACCATCGATCATAGTGAATCCCGATTTCAATCAATTTAGATCGAAATTAGGCGTTTGATCCACATGGTTCTTGTTTTCTTTGCCTCCCTTCTTTTTTTATTTATTTTTTTGGTTCATTTTTAATTTTTTTTACGGTGCTAGTTAGAGATTGATGCTATTCTAGGAAAATCGATCGATCGTCGATTCGTGTCGTTCGATCGTGTTGTTTTCGTTCGTCCATCGATTGCAATATTGATCCTCTGATCGCTGACTGTTCGTTCCGGTGCACTGAGCTTCAATCGAGAGAAATCTAAACGATACTGCCGACAAATAATGTAAATGTCTTCATTGTAGATGACGATGGTATTATGCGTCGCTCAAATTCTTTATTATAAAATTTTTATTAATTTTCAGGAAGAATTATAATTTCGAAGTTAGTTCTAAATGTAATCTACTAAAACATAATAATGTGTTCATAGTAAAAATTCATAAGCCATATTTGTAAAGTTCATGTTAGCTCTGAAGTAACTTCTAATTATTCATAAAATTTATAAAGAAATTCGTAAGAAAACACTAACATATAAATTTATATTTTGAGCCACACATAATTTTCTATTCTTTTATTCTTTCTTCCCAATAAGAGAAATACGCTACAAGTTCGTATTAGAAAAATTATTATCAAGACCACTACGCTATCAACATATATTCCTATCACATGAATCATCTTTAAGTGTGACAACGTCGACAGCATAGTCTGGTTTGAGAAAAATTTAAGAAAATCCGGTTAGCAAGAAAGGACCCGTATTTCATTTTCTCATCGACTAGGCAGTGATATATATTTTTTAGACAGTCTTCTCGATGTTTCGACAAGGAGAAATGATTTTTCGAATGGAAAAAGTTGCGATTGTTTATTGCTGTATACAGATGGCGCAGATATGTATTGTTTTTCCTTTTAAAGAAGTATGTGCGTGATTTTCATTAGAAAAACTTGATTCTTGAATGACAAATTATTGTACGTACATATAGGATATCGATCCGCCTTTTCTGCAGATTTATTATTATTGTTATTACTGTTCGATGGGCAGTGATACTTTTTTTTCATTTTCATGAAATTTTTACTAAAATATTTCAATATTGATCTACTAATGAAGATAATTCCCGCGGAAAATTTGTATGATATAGAATTCTAATTATTGACATTAGAAAATGGAATAAATAATAAAAAAATTCCTTATCTTGTTAAATTATAATTGCAATTTATATAAATTTATTTTGTCTTTCATTATTGAGCTTTCTCATGTAGAAAACTGAAACTTATCAGAATTCAATCGCAAATTAACTAATTATTTTCACACAGCACACGAAGTTTTAAAGACATCGATTCTACGTTCATTTTATGTTTAAATGTCTTGTGACTTAATCTGAACATTTTATAAGTTTGTCCAAATGTCTCGACTTAAAGATATCTTACAAATAGCTATTATTGTAATATAGGTATTATTAATAATGTCAATATAATTATTCTTCTCAGTAAGAAAAAATAAATAAATATGTCAGTATCTTGAAAAGTTTGATGTAAGATGATAACCTCTTCTTTAAGGCATTGAAAGATATCTTTAAGACATTTGAAAATGACATTGTTAAATTTCTTTAAAATATCCATAAAGCTCTCTGTGCTGCCTGGGTTGAGTCCTAAATTATAGATCAGAATAAATCTTTTTCCAGTATCGATTGTTACTTTCTTCCTGTTTCCCCATTTCTCACAATTCTTTTTGCCCAATTCAGATATGAAAATCTACTTACAATCATAATCATTCTACACGACGACATTGCAGATGTTTACTTCCGGTACCGATCGCAAAAACGAACGCTGTCCGCGTAAAAAGTTCTATTTCCGTCATTTACATTCAACGTATTTACTTATACTTACTAATCGATAATCCAGCCTTATATAATCGCAGTTTCTTATCAAAAACAGTACTATTTTCAATAACATCATTTTCAACAAACAATAAGAGTTTCCTTTTTTTAATATCCCTGACCTCGATCGGTGTCTGAAGGAATTTTCACTCAAATGAATTTTCATTTCTAACAGAGCTTCTCATTAGAATTTCCATAGAAATAGGTGAAACTCTCAGCACACCGACGTCGTATTTACAACGCTCTCGTTAAAGTTCCCACCTCGTTGGCCGAGCTCTCGTTCGCTTCCGGTGTTGGGCAGCGGCACGCGTAGAACGATTCCACGGCGAAAGATAACAAGTTTGTTCACTCGCAACGCTCAGCATCCAACTAAATTTCCATCCGTTTCACGGGGTTGATTTACACGAATCAAATACCGTTACTTCCGGTATTAAAAGCGTACGAACCACGAATATCCCTTAAAAACACCAATTGAAAAAATCTTCAAGGAAACTGTAGTACGATTCTATATTCTTCTGATTTCTATCTCGTGTAAATCGAATTTTTTATCAAATTTTCCGGTTTCTTTTGAAAGTTCCAGATTGAAGAAGAAAGAAATGATGATATATATGAAAAGAGGGTCACCACCACATGCTCGTTTCCGGTACCAAGGCGAAGGCCTCCTTGATTTTCGCTCGAAGAAACAACGATTCCAATCGACGACGAGTTAGCGTTCGTTAGTATCGAACGCCTGCTTTTTACAGCGGCTTCGTTCGCCGTACCATAGAAAATCGGTCTCTCGATTAAAAGCAGTACTTCCGCGTGCTCACTTCTGGTACCGGGCTCAAGGACGGGGGCCGTCCCTCGCGCGGGACACCCCCTTCCTCCTGTCAGCCGTAGTAATAGCTTTTTGTGCTCATGCTTCGTGGATTTTCTGGACGTAGAATCGTATGGAGGTTATCTGTGCCCACCATGTGGTTACCTAGATCCACCCTGACACCTGTGTTGCCAGGGTAGTGTCCTGGCGCTGGATGCATCGTGGTGGGCGACATTGGTATCCTGGTTTCCGCGTAGTAACGATCGCCGTGGAGCCTCTCGGCTAGCTGAGTCTCTGGAATCCTGGAAAAAATTTAGTTAATTTAGAAATTTGGCTTTTTTATTTGGTTTGATCCAAGTATAGTGGTTGGTTTGTGTGATATTTATTTAATTTTTGAAAATATTAATTATATTGAAATTTTGATGAGGATATATCCATTATATATAATAAGTATAATATATATAAAACAGTTCGTTAACACTACAATTTGAACATCAGAATTCCAGGACCTCCATAACTGATAAAAATCTTTGACATAAAAAGAAAGTTATATTGAACGAATATATTGAGTTCTTTGAAAAAGGAATTAAGTGGGTTACGAACCTTGTGTCTTGCATTGGGACTGGCACCGGCGTGGTAAGATCAATATCCGCGTCGATCTCCGAAATGTCATCGGTGAATCCATTTGGAAGCGCTTCGTTATTTGCATGGAATTTCGCATCTCTCTTTGCACGGTGACGACTGACAAGAAGTCGTCCAATTACCAAGCCCAGGAAAATTAAAATACCGGCTGTGACCGACACTATGATGTACAGGTAGAACTTTTCTTGATTTTCTGTATAAAACGAATCAAGTAAAATATAATAATCACACAATTTAAGTATTTAACTGAAATTGAAATAAATTATAAGAGGTTCGGGAAGGTTCAAGTCGCATGCAAAATTGCTAAAAACTCTGTCTACTGTTCTAAATGCAATGCCAAACACATATGCGCAATCCTTTCGACTGCAAATCTCTTAAATGAATCGCTGTTTCGAGCAATGAAATCTACTACTGTGTTTTCCTACTATGGTCTTCTATCTATCTTTTGCTTTTCTACGTGATGCAAATAAATACACTAAAAAGTTCATTATCTAGACGTACAACCATTTCTATAATTTTCAATCTTCTTCATTATTATTAAATCTCCTGTTTGAAATATCATAAAGATTATACCTTTTTAAAATTGTTTAATATATACCATATGGTACAAAATCAAGTAATATTATCAATAGTCGGTATAAAGGATTATTAGCTAATTCAGATATAGTAAATTATCTATCGCAAGTAATATCCCCATAATTAACTATTTTTCCGACATCCGATAAGAACGAACTCTGCCTTTACCGACATCTTCCCACAGTATCTTTCAATTGTCGATACAGTAGAGTAGGGAAACAAAATCCAGTGAGTGGAACCGATATGATAGACTTACCGACAGCTCGAACGAGAAAAAGGGTACAAAGTGTACCTCGATACTTACTCGATATAAAGGAATAGGCATTGATCCATTCATTGATATATCCGACAACGACACGATCCTCTTCCGGAAAGGCGTAGACTACCGTGGTGCAATTAATCGGTGACATCGTACTGTTGGTAGTAACATCAGCCACGTTGTTGTCGAACATAATCATCCCTTGCATAATCGTGGGTGTTAGGGGCGAGTCTTTCGCTCCTAAACCGACCGATTTAAACTTGTTCGTTCGTGTGTCCACTGTGTAGACGCGAGAAATATATGAATAGAGGAGATTGGTCCAGAAGAAATAAAAAGGGGTGAGAGAAGACAATGCACAGGTAAGTGCCAATAAGTTATATCGACCATTCCTCGTATGGTTATTTACAAGAAGCCAATAATCTAGCTGAATCTTTACGCAAATGCGATAGAAATAATATCAAGAAAATTTAAATACAACGCACGTTTCTCTATAATATAAAATTTTATTAAAAATATTTATATAGTAGTTATAAAATTTTATTAAAAATATTTATATAGTAGTTATAAAATTTTATAAATATTTATATTTTATTTAAAACATTATATGCTGCAATCAGTATTTACATATGATTATCAGATTCGATTTCGCGAATAATACTGAAATGAAATTCAATACAAAAGGTAATCGAATCGCGGTTAATTTATTTTACAGATAGCGTATTTCTTGGCAAGGCAACTGTGATTTATTCGTAGGTACGGATTATTTACACGAGTATTGGGAATAACATGATGTATAATGTAATCCTCCACCAAATTGTAATTGCGTCGTATTATTATGCATATTGCGACCAATGCGAGTATACAAGGGTGCTGTGTAAGTGATAGAGCATACGCAGGAAATTTGTTATCAGAGAAAATATCGAGAAAAGTATACAGGATGAATTTACAAATTGGAAGCTGTACATTAAATAAAAGCTGAATTTTATTCAGGATACGACTCAATTTGATTTATTTAAAGATTATTTTTATAATGTAGATCATTTAATAAATATTAAATGAAGTTCATGTGGAAGTTTCTGACGATACTTCTACGCGGTTATTGATTTTGAAATTAAACTCAATAGTTTTTCTGCTAATATGTGCATAGCGAGTTCTGTAATTAGGATAGTTTATGTTTAACTTTCTCGCTAGTGAAGATGAGTTAAAATGTTTAATTGGTATTTTCAATAATAACTTCGTCCTTTTTTACTTTTTTTATATATTTCATGAAATAGTTGATTTCTGAATTTATTTTCTGGATGTTCCAATAAAGATAAACTCATTCATATACATATTTAGAATAAACTGAATAAAATCTCATGTATTACTTCAATAAAAATTCTCAAAAAGGAATAACATATTCACCAACATACTATATATCGAATAAAATACTAGTTCTATGCAAATTATGTTGTCTTTAATGTATTATAAAATTGTATATTATATATTGTCTATACATATACTGCTGTATAAATTCCGTCACAAATATATATATATATATATATATATATATATTATAAATCCTCTCATCCAAACCACTTTTTTCAAAGAACCAAATACATAAAATACATAAAACCGTATCCATCCCACTATTTCTTATATCGATCTTAACATTCAACAACCTTTAACAACAACAAAATTCAACAACGATAAAGACCAACGATTTTTAGATCGCAAAACGTAGAAATGGTACCTCTAATACTAAAAAACCCTCCCGTCAAATGCACCACCTTCTTCAATGAATCAATAAAACTATATATTCCTTCCACTATTCGCCACACAAATACTGCGATTAGAAAGTTTAACAATCTTAAAGATGTCAAAAGTTGGACAGACATTAAACAAAGTTCGTTCGGTGTCTTTGTTAGGCGATTGGAACTGGCCCGTAAAACGCGACGGGTTTTCCTCGACGTGGTGGATTGAAATAACGGGGAACGAGAGTCCGGCGCGCGGGGGGTCCGTCGATAACCCGTTCGACGTGTCGTTCACCCCGTGTTTTTCACGGATCGATGGTCCGGTAAAGGAGATACTGATACTCCGCGCTTTCGACAGGTTTTCAGTGCTCAGACAGGCCGCGAACGGATATTTTTCAGAGAAGCCTCACGCTTCGTGAATGCCAATGGGAATGGAAATTCGAAGTTCGCGTATTATACATCAGCACACGGCACGGAGGCTTTGTCACTCGCGCCGCAGGAATACGTGACATACACGTGGATTTCGTGATCGGTATGCATTGTGTCTAGGTAAGAACATCCACGAAGACGGCACGGCATGTCTACGTTCCTATCGGCGAGCGTCAAATTCGGGGGGTCGTGATTGTCGTGAGAATGATGCTGAAGGAGTGCATGTCAAGTTATGCGTCGAATGCTCAAGATACAATGTTTCTCTTTAAAAGAAAGATCTATGTTATATTTAATATGTGATCTATGTATCTAAATATGTGAAGTTTGAAAGTGAAATGGAAATTTAACTATCGAATGTAAATTGACTTTTGGATATGGTACTAAGTATTATCTCATGTTTAAATGTTTTATCTATCATTACGAAACAGCCACGGAAACTATATCTTTATTAACTTTTTGTGTCGTTTTTGTTTTCCTACGTTTAACTTAACGTATTTCTTGATGGTCATTATCTCGTAATAATCTGTATAACATAATTTTACTTACATGTTAAAAATGAAATGAAAAAAATTTTTCGACTAAGGATAGAAAAGAATAGCGACTTGAATTGATTTCTTCCAATAATAAGTATTGTGTAAAAGAATTATCGAACTGATGCCTATTTTGTAATCGTATAATAGTCTGCAGCTATTTGCTGATTGATTTATAAAAGAATATGATTAACGAAGATGGAAAATAAATAATTAAAAAGATTCAATTAATTCCCTTCAATTAAATTTAAACACTGAAAATGACTAAATTTGAAAAGAAAATTTGAAAATATAAGAAATATTTGGATTTTTCGTTCCCACTGTTAAATCACTTTCAATGGTCCAATAATCGAATGAAATTACACTGATGCTCTTTAAGCATAATATAAATAATGAAACGCACACTTACGATCTTTACAAGCGACGAATCTGACGCCTCCTTTTATTTGATTTAGAAAACCGAGACACTTGATCGCGGTTCTTTGCCAGACCGCTTCGACGACACTGATTTACGCAAACGAGGCCTCTGTGCAGCGCAATTCTGTCGACGCGAGGAAATTTTAATGAGAATCAGCGAATAACCTACCGCCACATTTCGAGTCGTCATCGATATGATGGAGAAACCTGAGTCGAGAGTATGCGTTTCGTTCACGATATTGATAGAATCAATATTTTCTCATGCTTTTAAACAATTAAATTACGTCAACCGTTATTTTTACACCGTGTAATATATTCTCTGTTGCATTGTATTTTAAAAACGAATTCTTTTGTTTTTTCAGATCACGTTGCGATAAGAAAAAGAAAAATAAATGTTACTCAGAACATTTTCAGTAGATTCTTAATAAAAATAAAGAAAATATTCCATTTCCTCCAAAAAGTTTAGCGAAGTTAATGAAAGCTCGCAGTTCCATATTATATATATCTGAATTTAAACAGTTAAAACCAAAAATTTCACTAGATTTCATACCTGTTCGCAATCAGACGATATTCTGAATTTTCAGATCTAATTAACAACTTTCAATGCTTAAAATTGGTCAATATCGGTTCAAGAGACACTTAAATCTTACTTGAAAATACATCCGTGTCCTATGTTTTTATTTAGCACGAAATTAATAAATTTCAATAAAATCACTAAATATCATTTTCGATGAAACTGGCAGCATTGGAAGTTTTATTAAAGATTTTACGATTTCATCTATGCAACAACTTAATAAATTGTTTAATAGAAATATGTTTTACTTAATTTACAAATTATATTATTACCGCACTTCACTTTCCTTCGTGCTTGGAGCACCCAAAACTGAGACAATTTTGAAAGAAATTCTACGAAATCCCTGTACATTGTAATCATCCATTTTCACTGCAGTTTTAACTATCTCCCGTCCACAAGTAGTCGAATATTTAGATATTTGCGGATTTCGCATAAATATCTACCTTAGTTTCTTTTATGAATTTATTATGCTGTTCTACAATCTTATTGCCATTTTCGGGCAACATTAAACAATATTTATTATAACAAGTAATATTGATAAAATTATTATAGAAATAGATAAGAAAAAACGTACATATGAAAATGATATGATCATCAAGGTGATAAAAATGTATGAGTGTTAAGATGATACAAAAAAAGGTTCAGATGATTTTATTCTCCGTCTGTTACTTCTTCGCTGTGCTATCTTGATATGTTTATTTCTTATAAAGTTTTGTATATATTTCTATACTTTTAGGTGGCTATCAACCATTTGAGATTGATGATCATGAGATCAGAGCGATGCATGCGTGCTGATGATTTCAGTTTATTTACGTTTCGGTTACCGATTTTTACAATAACTTTATCAACATTGTTTATTAATAAATATTTCTTATTTCATCCAAGAATAATAACAAGATTATAGGATAACATATTAAATTCATTAACAAAACTAAATTCGTAAGATGTTTATGCAAAAGCCGCAAAGATGTAAGTATCCAAATACTTATGTACATAGGAGTATGTAGACATATTACTTTCACTCACTTCTATTAAAAGTTTCCCAGATTCAAACTTATACACGAGAAATAGTTCTTTAACTAACACGCGATCAGCTTCAAAAATATTTGTTACTTTTTTCGCGCAAAGATTTCTGGAGACTGATCTTCGCATAAAGTTCGACGCGACCACGACACGCGTGAAACTATTCTGGTGACATGTTGTAGGCAAACATTTAAAACACGAACGCTATCAGCACTTCTCGTGATTTGCACAGGCGGCCAGATAATGTCGGTGTTTCGAATGTATTCTCAAATATTTGGTTATGTAACTGGGCTGGCGCGATAATCAGTGTCAAACTAAAAGGTTTCGAACAATCATTATTTAGCTTTTGTATATTATAACTCATAACATAAAGTTGAAGAAGGAATAATATGCATTGTATATTACATATTAATTTTATAAAAGAATTGAAATGGTAAAAAAGTAGAAAGCAACTTTTTTTAGTGAGAAAGAATTTAAATATTTAAGTATATAAATGTTATATGGAATACCTAGCTTATTTTAGTTTTTTAAGACTATGACAAGATAAAATCATAAAAAGATGATAATGTACAAATAAATAAATCTGAATGACTCCATACATTTTTTACCATTTATTCTTCGATGATATCTGTAATTAGTGTTGTAGATAATATAACAAAATTACTCTTAATTTTTATTCCTTGGAATTGCATTTCTCAGATCTATTTCCCAATATAATTTTATTTACTTATACAAACGACAAAGTGGAGAAAGAATATTGGGAATAGTAATCATGCAATTTTCAACATATTGTACATGCAATTATTTACACAAGAGAATAAACAGCATGCATAGAAACTGGTGATATCTAGCAACCAATAGATTAAATTACGATAATAATAAATTAAAACAAAAAGATTATATATAATGCAAGGTGTTAACTAAAAAAATTTCTATAATTCAAAAAGAAGAATTTAAATAAAGAAAATAAGAATTTAAATGTAAAAAAAATGATGAGAAAATGAGTTGTAAATTAAATATTATGTTAACATAACATTGGTTCTCAATGGGTTTATTAGTATTTTACTGTTATGAAATTTGTGGTATAAAACAATAGTACGTATAGTATAATGTTTTAATGAAATATGTAATAAACTGCAACGTATTACCCAGCCTTTGCCTACATAAATTTTAATATTGCTTTAATGAATTCTCGTTTGTAAGGTTGCTAAATATCCGAAAGGCACAAGGTATGCTATTGAAATTTTTCGTTTTATTAATCCGCACTGACATATGCACGTATGCTACTTACAAGTTATTAAATAGTAAATCAAATAACGTAATTCATCTCGTGTACGAAACATTAGCTATAATAATGGCAATATATTGGTTTTATCAAACGTAATATTCTTTTGAAAAAGGTGTATTAATTATTTACAGGATTTCATTTTTTTCTCGTAATCCTTCGGTTGTTCATATTGGAAGAACTTTATAGTAAATCAATATTTGAAGAAAAAGATATATAAGTATGTTTAATTAATAGTATTACACTATTGTTTGCATATACGAATGGTATACAATTTAAATTTCCAAATTTTATGAAATAATTTATGAAAAATTACTTAAAACTGATCACTTTTACTACTCTGACAGACAGTTCTAGGCATTAACATAGAAACATTTTAAAACATGAAATAAAAAATATGAAAGCGTGGGATGACACAAATATAATTTCAATTTCAGGCAACCATTTATTTGCATTTGCAATTTGCATTTTAGTTGACGGTTAATAAGGGATTAGCAGCCATTCTCGCGCGAACACGAGAAATCCAGTAAAAAAGGCTCGTCGCTTAATAGACCGCCGTTCAACTGATTCTCGTTAATGGCATTTGAAACGCATGGACATCGAGAACGGAAGCATCTGTATTAGTATGCTGTTGCACTGACGATTGTTCCGTCACAGATTGGTCTATCGGCTGCGATCCGTTATCAATACATGAGGAACACTATGAACCGAATCTAATCTTGATTAGATCCATAGGGATGGCTTTGGAAATTTCGTTCTGCTTCGACATACCGATTCTCAACAGGAGGAAACAGTGTAAACGCGGAAGATATCGGTCAGTCGATGGACGAACAATTTTCGCGCTTGATAAGGTGTTAAACAAATTCTTAAATCCTCTTTAATTACGATAAACTTACGACATACATCGTCTTTAGATCTCGCGATTGTGATATAGAGGTATTTTTGATATGTATATAGATGTCCTTTATATATAGAGGAAGTGAATATATAGTAGGCAAGAAACATCTAGCAATATGTTACATGAATTTTATAATTTCGTCTAAGAACAAACACAATGAACTATTTTACGTAAGTTGCGTTTAATTAATCTATATTATATAACGTTAAAAAATCAAAAATAAAAATTGCTTATTAATTTTCTATAATATTATATTCTGAACTCATAAGGTATCGTTTTAACACATTTTAGAATCTAATATTTCACGCGGTAATGCGGAACATCTATGTATGTAGAAATATTAAAATGCAATTGAACCATGTAATGACGTAATTCCAATTAAATGATCAAAGATATCTCCAAAATTCCGCTGAACTGATTAAACATTTTGACCGCGTCGAAGTTGCGTTGTTTTACGATCAAACGTAACGTTGTTTTATTGGCAATAATGATGCCACGGTTTCGTCGCACGTAACGCGTCTCATTAGGAGATTTAATGGGTTGTCGCTTGTATCCCACAGCAATTTATGGATCAGGTTAATTGTCCATCTATCGGTCACTTCTTTCCGGAAATTAAACTGTATCACGCGTTAATGCGATTGTTAATTAATATAGGATCACGAACGATCATCCGGTAAAATTGATAGTCTTGACACGACCAATAAATCCACAGTTTATAACACGATTATTTATTTTACGATTCTTACAAAACGATCATGATTTTTCTACACAAAAAATATACATTTTTGAAGATTTCACTAAGATTTCCATGCCTGTCATGAAATTTATATTTATATGTGTATGTTATTTTGGTTTTAACATCGTTCAAAATTCAAAAGTTAAAATTAGAATTTCCATTCGAAATTTTATTGCACTGTATTTTACAGACATTTCTTTCGGAAAGAATTTGTGTTAAAAGTTTCAAACATATTTAGTATATTTTTAAAATTTATGTAATATTATATGAAATCTTATCGGAACTCCTTTTTTGAAGAGCGGTTCGATAATAATTTGGTCGATAATGATGATCCATCATGTTATTAGATTATCATTTTAAATATAAAATAATGCTTGTATTTGAAACAATAATACGGAACGATACGCTGCATTTCCAAATTGAAAACCATCATGGTAAATTGTTCCCGTAACATTATGAAACATCCATACATTACAATTGAAGACACCGATAATTGAAGCGATCGCCACGTATAAAACGCAATTTATATGTATATACAATATAATAGAATGTTTTGCAAATGATATTATTACGACGTTTCCTATGTTTCAGCTTTTAGCTCATCAAATTGCAAATTGTAACGTAATGGCAACTACAGTGTAGATTACCTTTGACTTAATTTGTTTAATTAATAGCGTAATGAAATGATGAGCTTTACTTATAACATATTTGCACCTTTATTGTAAAAATATCTTGCATTTTTGGCGCTAGTTCCACGGAATGGATAAGTTTGAGTTCTAATACAAAAAAAAAAAAAAAAAATTGTAAAAATTTCTTTTCGTGCTCTTTTCCTTTCTTTCGTCTATGATAACATTATTGAAAGAATAAAAGAATTCAAAGAAGAATAAAAAAGATTCGTATAACATCTTCTTTTTGTCTATTTATAGAGTCTATAGATTCATATAGTTCATAATCACAACACAAAAAATTCGTTCAAAAATAGAAGGGATTCTCTTTTCAATACAAAAGAAGTTAATTACAATATTAAGAAAATCGCCATAACAGAACATCTTGTTACATTATTCCTGAATTAATAGTCACTAGATCGAGAGACAGTTCCATGCCTGTTTTTCTTCTTCGAGAAAAGAATTTTAGATGCAGCCCTCCCGGTTGCAACTTCTCCAAGTTTATCGTCAATCTTGTTGCAACGGTATACAACTTCTGGCCGGAGGGTTTGAACAAACTTCCTGGCGACGCGCATCGAAACCGAGTCACCGGCGTTAGTTAGCTAATAACTTTTTTGTCCAACATTTTCGCCATCACGGTGTGTATTTTGCGTCATTATCGAGAATGCTTTACGGACGATTTAAGCTGAAACTTTCGCGCTATAACACGGGTTCGATGATTTTCAATGGGATTATACATGGTGAAAAGCTTACCGACAGGATCGGTTAAAATGGTTGAAGAATTATCTACTTGAATGATTTTGTTGCACGAACGAAGTTCATTCGGCAACGTGCTAAAAGTTTCGATATGTAACCTGATTTTCGAAAAATTTCTGACGTGTTAAATCGTGTCTTTGATGGTTAACGAATTGTGAAATGTAACTGTTTTAGAAGAATCACAAAAGAGTTTAAGCACTATCTACTTTACGGGTGAATAAAGATATTGTTCATTGTGTGCCAATTTTTGTTTAAATTCGTGTTATTTTTAGTATCATTTTCTTGAACAATTGAACTGATTTTGATGTAGGATACCGAGTATATTATTACACTGATATTAATAATCATTATTGATGTTATAAATTAGAAAAGGACGGTATATACAACAAAACTAAAAATGTTTTTAACATGTGAAAATTGTTTATTTTCTTACTGGCTAAATCTCTCAATAAAAATATCAGTTTTCATTAAAAGAAATCACAAAATACTTCAAATGTATTTAAATCATAAATAGAATTCAAGTTATAAAATATTTTTGTTGTTTTCTTAAATACAATAAAAACTATTCTGATTACAACATTGAGACTGTGTTTTAAATGTTGATTAAATCTCTATTGTAATAAAATAAGTGTTTTGTCTAGCATTTGCATTCTTGATTTACTACAAAATAATATTGCATGTCACTCGTATATTCAATGTCACACGCAACAATTCAGTGATGACCCAGACAGTGGATCAATTTGTGGAAATTTCGTCGTTAGTTATCTAATCGGAATGAAATTATGCCTGCAGCATATTAGTATACTCTCGTTACTAATGTCACATTGTTTATCTATAGTTAAATCTTTGGTATAACGTCGATATAAGTCTCAATTACCTACAAAGTCATTACTTCGGAGAATAATTAAGCCTGGTTAGCGATAAAAATAAAAAATATGGAATGGATGAATATAGAAATAAAAGAAACAGCTGAAAAACCACTCTTTTATAATATTCTATTTTTTGCGAAATTTATTCAACTGAATAAATTTAATTCGCGTAAAAAATTGTTAATCATATTAATTAATTCCTTAAAAATGACAAATATATTTTGTCTCGCGTCATAACAAAAGCTAAATCGTTATGTTCAAGGCCATTTTCTACTATTCTAGGCTTTCGAAAAATCCGAATAAATTCTGAAATGTTTATCAATATTCTTTCAATAAAAGTAAAAATAATTTCAAAGTTTAAGATAAATATATGAAATTGGCGGTTAAATATTAATCTAAATATTAAACATTATGAAACATTAATTCTTGGAAATATTAAGAATTTAAGAATATTACAAGCTTAAAACCGTACGTACGTTTCTTCGGTTATACAAATACATTTTCTTCCTCGTGACAATTAATGGGGGTGCGACGAATAAAAAGCAACGTGAAATGCGCGAGAACGAACGTTAAACGTGTACCGAAATAATCCGGCTTGACAAACGTAATAACCAGAACGTGAAAGTATAATAACAGGGACCAGCTTGTTGGTATTCTTCGTGGAAATTCAACCGTATTTCCGTGCTATGTCGTAAAGTTTGCCGACGATCGCGAGCTCTTGCTAGGGGTGCAGGAATTCTAGCCCGAAGGGCTTGAAAGTTTGCGCAACTGCAACAATTACAGTGCCAGACATTGATACCACGACAGCTGTTCGATAATTGCACCTTCATCGATCAAGTTGGGCTTGCACACAAATAAACACGACAAGGATTATCTTTAGACCTTTGTGTTTTAGTCCCTCTCAATTCGATTTACATATTGATTAAATTTATTATGAGAGAATCCTTTATATTTAATTTTTAAATAAGATGTACTGTAACATTTGTCTTATTTAGTTTCAATATTCTGCCATTTCAAAACTTTTATATTATGTACAAATTTTATATTATATCTTATATCGTATACAAAACCATATGTGAGCAGTTACCTTACAATGTTATTAATCGAACAACTAATTAGTTGCAACATATTTTAATGCAAGTAACAAAAAGAAAATTGCTCAATACAAAATAGAATTTATTCCACCTTTACTCGTCGCAGTTGAAAGATTTACGAATTTCAAGAGGAAATCGATTTTGAAAGGGATTACTTAATAAAAGATTAACGTTTACGGAGCATAGAACAAGGAAATTCTTTGGCACTGTGTAAACTTCCCGCACTCACGTTAAATTATTCACTTAACTGTTACCCCGAGTTTAAGACTCGTGTTACCGGCAGACTTTTAGCTAGATTAAACAGTGAAAGTTTCAATGTTTAACTGTGTCATTGTTGAATGTGTGGTTCATAGAAATGATCCACTTAAGAAACAGCAAGTTGCATGCAACTTGCAACACTGTTCCCTTCTTTGTTCTGATTAAATTCTCTTTATATGTAACTGTCATATCGTCGTTTATTTTAAAATAGAGAAAGATAGAAGAAATAGTAAGAAATAGGTCTCAACACGTTTCCTTTCACACATTAAACTAGTCCATCTTATATAAACACACGTAATCAATAAAAACTTAGGATGATAAACAAGGAATAAGAATATCAATTCGACCCAATATAGAATTCAATTTCCAGCGTTTTCCACAATTTTTAACCCTTGTCGATATCGAATCGGGGCGCGCGAAGCCAGCAAATTCATTTCGCATATCGATCGTCGGAATTTAATTTTGTCCAAAGGGACCCGTTGGTCATTGGCGAGTTCGACTTCGATTCCAGTTGAAAGCTAACAGAAAGGAGAGATCAATTATGAAGTTTGCTTATCTAATCGTCCACGAGAGATTATGCGAACGGGGAGGATGCCGCATTTTCATCGAAAACTTTGCCAATATTTTCTTTACTGGTGAAATGAAACGACAGGAGGTGCCAGATCAAATTTCGCCAACGACATCTGATGGAAATGATACGATCGACTTTTCTGAGTGGCAGAATTCTCTCCCCCGTTGCTTTTAATTAACGACCAGTTACGACGCGTTATTGTGTCACGTGTGCGTCTTTGGCCTAGTGCACCATCCGTGACTTCTCTGTGACCTGTGACCCCGAGCCGGGCCCTGAAATAGGTCCACAAGGATGTGTGGATGCTATTAATTAAACGACTGAATTATTTACTGCAGCCACTAACAGAATGCTTGGTTGTGGGAGGAAGCGGTCGTTAAAGCCCGTAGTCGAATGAACCATTCGTGGAACTGATTTTCGGGATTTTGCTTGAATGCGGATTCATGGTTGGTATTGTGACACCGGAGATCTCATGGGTGGAGTCGTAATCATGCTCTGTAATTGTAATTGCGTTTTGTTTTATATGTGATTCTGTGGGCCAATTTGCGTTAAGCAAATTAGGGGATGCGGAGTATGCAAACTTCAAAGGTAGACAAATGAAATGTATGAATGGTTGATTGGTTACTTAATTCTCTGTAGGTGGATTTTTTTACACGCGAGAAAGAAAAGTTACTTAATAGTGATTGATTATAGTCTTTAGTTCTAACGAGAGAAATAAAAACTGATGAATGCACTAAATGAATTATTTGATGATGAAATAATATAACAAGACGTGAAAAGAATATTTTAATGAATTTTTTAATGATATTTCAAGTCTATCACATTATATTTTTTGTATATGTCTTAATATGTACAAACGGTATTACATGTAAATGAAAAATATTATTATTGATTGTATCACTGTTGAAAGTGGCCTATCCAACTGGTACAAGTCGATTGTCCTTTCGATTATAATTGGAAAATTAGAAGAAAAATGAGTGGTTCAAAGTGATCTATAATATCTTTTACTAGGATTTTTTTTGTTATAATTCCTTAAAATGCACGGTCGCTTTATAATAGTAATATAATAGTAATAGAATCTTTCACCGTCCCAGAAAAGTCATGTACAAAATTAAGTGTAATAAAATCCATGGAACAATTTAAATATTACTTTCCAACAAAAAAGAATTAACTTTTCATAAGTAAATTTATCAGGGAAATTGTTCTTTACAAATATTATCACAATCATTCTTTTTAAGAATAAGCCAAGCTTTGCTTTGTATTTATCCACGCGTTTCTTTAAAATATACTCGTCTTCATTCTAGTTTATCTTTTGCATGATGTGTTATGTTGTTTCAGGTTGCTTTGTTGACTAGTTATTCGTTTTATACTAGGGTTCCCCGAATACACTGCGAATAGAATCGTTTTATTTGTACATTAGCTCGATTTTTGGTTCACTTTTACGTTAGTTAGTTATTCTATTGCTTTATAAGAACCTTTCACCTACGTTTTCTCCTTTTCTTTCAATTAGTTTGCTTTCTACGTTGCGCCAACATCTTTTTCCCATTTTATTTCTTCCTTTCAACATTATTCCTCTTTGTGTTGCCTCTTGCTTCTCGTTCATCGTTAGCTTTTCCTACTGATGTTGATGTATGTTTCGATGCAGCCTTTAGTTAATCTTCTTCTACTCCATCTCTCTGCAAAAGACTCCTTTCCTTTTTTCTTCACGCATACCTTTCTTTCCCACAAATACTCGGTTTTCAAACTTCCGCTTCATCCTTCCAACTTCTTCGAATTTCCTTAATAATCAAGCTCTTCTTTCATGATAATTAATCTTTCTTTCGGATACTTTATTCATTATATTTTCATCATCGGCTCTTTAATAAAAATTCTTTTCAATCTCATCGATGAAAATTTCTCACAATTACCTATTCATCTATTAATTTCTCAATTCTTCAGCGAATCACAAACATCCGTGCAAAATGAGTAAAAAATTATTCTTCTGTTTTATGACTATAGATCTGAAACTGAATGTTTCATATACAAAAATTTTCCCAAAATAAGGACAGGGAATTCTCTTCTTTCACAACAATGTTCGATAAAGTTTCCATTACGGGCAATACATCATAGAATAAGGCTAATTAATTCTCGATCCGATAATATTTCCTTACTGAAAAAACCTTCCGACTGTGAATTTTCATCTCAATCTCTTTCTTCCATCTTTCATTCATTCTTCGCCCCCACTTTAATTCCAGTTTACAAAAGAAAAGGAATTTGGACGAAATCGAGTGAAATGTCGTTCTTCGATCGCTTTATTGCATTCAGTGTGTGATCGAGGTTGGCTGACTTCCCTGAGCGAAGAAAGAAAAAAAGAAAGTAACGTGTGTGTGTAGGTGTGTCGAGGCAAAGGTACGTCGATAATCCTCGCTCGGCGTGGGTTCCCTTTCATATTTTAACAAGGTCGAACAGAGAATTTTAGCAACTCCCGACGTGGGTGGCGTTAAAGGGACCACGCTTCGAGGAAATTGGATTTTGAGGAGGTTTGATTGGATTAAGAGCGGCGACGATAGACACGCGTCGTGAAAAGGTAATTTTGTTCACTCGGCTAATAAAACTGGCACGCTTTTCCACTCTTTTCTCTCAGAGTTGGTTACTCCTCTGTGCTTAACGAATGGATACCTGCGTCCCTTGATATATTAGGCCAAGTTCTGTGCCTTGATTCTCTGATAGTTGGGAACTTTTTGTTTTTTGGAGCTAGGATGTAGAGTCTTCCAGACGCCAAATTAACCAACTTCATAAATTGAAACGCAAAGAAAAATGATAATACAAACATTATAATTGCCTTCGTATGATAAATAAATTCATGAAAGTAAGCCTTTTTCTTTTTAGGAATTGAATACTAATTAATAATGAATAACGAAATTGAAAATAAACAAATTGATGCAATTAAGGAACAAAAAGGAAAATGGAAGACTGCAACATTTGTCTATTTCACAATGAACAAATGAATATTGAAAAAGGTTTACAGAGAATTTTAGAAATTTTTTATACAAAATACCGCAGAAAGAAATTATAATTATGACAGTGCAATAAAACCATCAGGAACCAGCAACTTGGCAAACCGCAAAGGCGATGCTGAATTAAACTCCAAAACGAGGCTACATAGCTCTACGAAGTTTCTATTACACATAGAATGATCTCCGTTAATTTAGTTGTTCAATGTCCCAGAACAAATCATTGATTCCTAGTGGTAGCTCTTTAATTTATTCCGTTGCAAACAATTCGTACGTGGTATACAAATTTAACGATACTAGACGAGTGGTGTGTCAAAGCGAGAAACTATTCTACCGTGTTAACATGATCAGTCTGGGATCTCATTTACATTCAATTCGCTAATATTACAACAGATTCGCGAATTATATAGATGGACGCTTAAATGGCCAACAATGAATGGTTTACTTGTGATTGGTCTAATTACTAAGGGACCTTCTAAAACTCTACCTATCAATTTTCATGTGACGCTTTTGTCTTGTCACCGGACTCACTGCTCTGTTCAGACTTTCAAGAATGCGATACCCTCGAGCGGAAACTACTCAGAACTCTCTCTATCAGTTGGTCGATAGTTGTTATTGCCAATAGCCGCTATCAATTTCTGATCAATACTGATCCTCCGAGACGAGAAATATTTTAAGCTATCGACATTGCTTTCTTTGGTGTATTATTGAGTTTAAAGCGAAAATTCGAAATTTATTTTTAATAAATACTTTAATTATAATAAGATAATATTCATTAATATATTATTTACGTAATATAGTAAATTATATTAATATAATAATATTAATATATTATTTCTAAATGCATGTCTTATAGTTTTAAAATAAAATAAAGTATATAATGAAAGATTAAGTTTTAAAAGTAGGTTATCGAGTACTCGAATTCTATATGATGAATTGTGTTTCGTACTCAGACAGGAATCCCTGCAATAAATTAAGCCAAGCATTATTGAGACCAGTTGTCTCGGCAAAAGCCTAATTTTCTCTAGACTGGAACATGTCCTCAAGGATTTCTATTCCCTATGTAGTGAGAAAGTTTGAGTGGAACAAATTGTTCCCTTTCTTTAGACCTCTAAGATGTAAGATGTGGTTTGGAAGAACATCGAATCAACACAATTATATCAAGGCATGGGTAGGAGGAAAAAAAATTAGATCAAAAAAACCTAAAAATTCATTAAATTCATTATTATAATAATTGAATTCCGTCATCAGAGCAATTCCACAAATTGTCACGAACTAAGAGAGTAAAAGAGAAGAGGGACGAATTTGCTGACTCGAGTCGAACTTAATCAAGATGACAAAAGTGGGACCGGTAGTTTCGTGCGTTGTGTTATACACGCCTCGGCGACCAACTCATTAAAGCCACGTAACCGGAACCCGGAATAGCGCTTCGAAAGCCAGCACGGAAACTTAGAGAGCTTTCGTCCAAGAACAGTTCCGGGGACTCAACTGCAGCCTAGGTGTATGCACCTATAATTACGCGGCTCCTGGATACGATACAGCTGGAGGCTTTCACAGCGACCCTCGTCTCTTCCTGTGTTGATTATCTTCGAGTAAATCGAGTATCTCGCGAACGTCTTTCCCTTGGTTTTCAACTGCTACCCCTACCCCTACCGTTCCCATTACTAGCTTTTGTTGCTTAAAACGCTCTTCGAGTCTAAAACGAAAAACCATCGAGAGCATGCGAGTATTTTCTTCAAAAGTTCCTTTTTCTCGGATCATATTGGGTTTAGAATATTTGACGAAGGACAACAGGATTTTTAAGAATTAAAGTTTTTAATGTTTTATTCGATTGTAGTATAGGAAGAAAGGTAGAAATAAATGGGGATAAAGTAAGTAATTGATTTCGTAAGAGATTCAAATGAAGTAATGTTTTGATGGATGTATGAGTAAAGATAATGAATACATTACATACATTTAACAGTAGGATATATTATGAATAAGCAAGTAGATGCCGATTTAATCATAAATTATCTTGATTTACGTTTTAGTAACACAAACGAGCAATATAACAAGAAAGACAAGATACCTGAATAAATTTTTCTAGATATAATACATCACCATAAGTTTGTGTATTCAACTTCATTCAAATTTATGTTTTAAAGCATTGCTGTATTATCTGGGAGTTAAAGTGACAGCTTTATCAAAATCAGAGAATTTCTAAGAAAAAAAGAAAGGCCAGAAAGTTACAATGAACAACAGCTGATATATTCTTTCATTTACAAAAAATTTATCACGCCTTTCATAAGGTAAAATATTTCATAACTAGAGTAGTCAAGTTAGCATTTTTTACGTAAAATATTTTAAAATATTTCTAAAAATTTAGAGGAAAATTTGAGACCTGTAATTCTGGTTTAGTTCGTTGATCCTTGTCCTCTCTTTGTCTGACCATTTACCCGTCAGAAATTATCTTGCGAAAAGTGCTTCTATTTTACCGCTAAAGTTAATTAACATTTAATCACCAACCGTAGAAGCTACACGAATATACGTCGTCTTGCAGATGTAATTACGTAATTCTGTAATAAAATGGGAACTCGTGTTCTAGGTCCTAACACGTTCGTCCAAATCTTCTTTCTTAACATCGATTAAAAAATTTAAAGTACCACGCATGTAATTGAAATTTGAAGCAGAGATTTAACAGACAATGAACGTCTAAATAAAAGTAGGTTGATAGAACTCTGAATAGAGCTGACGATTTGCATCTAAAGTTAAAATCAAAATTCAATTTGGTACAATTTGTCACTGTCGAGTTAAAATTGTACGAAAAATATAATTAATCATAAAAATATATGATTTTCAATATCGTTTAATTTGTTATGCCACAAAGAAGGTAGTTGATCTATTAAAAATTTTATAAAAAATGCTTGTAATTTAAAACACATTCAAAGTACATTTACATTAAATATGAAGTTTGTATTAAAAATAATAGATGTCCTAAGACTCATGAGTGTATACACATATATAACTCAATATTATATAGAATTAAAAGCGAATAATTAATCGAATCGATCTAACGCATACGAATTAGACAAAACAATAAATTTTTCAACAAATAAACTGCAGCGCGGGTTTCGAGCGTCCACGCTGCGCTGGATGAAAGCATCAAAGTTAAACGTATTAAACGCAACTCTCCAACTAATGCGAAAAGTGGCTTGAGTACGAGGTTGTTTAATATGATATTCCAAAGACTCTCTCCCCATCGTGCAAATGTATTCAAATGAAATTAAACGAGTTACGAAGAAGTGGCTAAACGTGATAAAAAAGGCAGAACTCTTAGATAAAGGGATCGTCCCTTTTCTTTTTTCTTTTATTTTTCTTTTTTCCTCTCTTTTTCCCTAGTCTGCTCGAGCATCTGGAAAGAAAGTACCCGAAGCAAGGCAGAGAACTCGCGACTGGAAGCGTCCGAGTGAATAGAATTCCAATTAAAGCTTTCAAGACCTGCGGAAGAATCTTTGAAATTCAAGTTCCGTGATTCAATTTTGTCACACAATTCGTCCCAGCAGCTAATTAGAAATTTTCGGGGCTGAAACATTTCATATTTTCTCTTTCATTCGCGAACACAATACCATTCGCAGAGAATGTATCGGGACTTGAATTATTTTGTTCCCCATAAAGACGCCGCTATAAAATTAAAATAATGTGAATTTATTACAATAATATGTTCAATACGAATGTTTACTTTTTTCATTTAAATTTACGCAGTAATTATACTTTATTTATATTCTAATTCAAATATTTAGAGCGATTGAATTTAACCAAGTATGAAAAAATAAATTAAGGTTAGAAACACTGTGCATTAAAAATATTGATTTTAAAACCTATGTATATTGATTAAACATTTCCTCCTTTTTTATTCAACCTACCAAAAATATCTTTGTTAAACAATCTTTAACATGCTAACTTTTTTAACATCCTATATAATACAATGTTAAAAGTTATAATAAAATTCTCAATTATATAAATGACTAATGTTATTTAAATATATGTAAATAATATGTATTCAAGCAATATTTGTTTCTCTATTTCGTATTACCATAAATTTCAATTATAAAATATTCAAAAGCACCCACCAGCCACTTTCCTCTTTAATGCCTCACAAGACTCATTATCACTCAAGAAACGGGAGAAAATCACCTAAACTGTCATCGAACGAATCTAAACCGTCGAATGCTTGCATCATTTCTCAGTAATTAACAAGATCCATTCGCTTCAATATTTTATTTCACTTTAATAAGCTTCCTTCGATTCGAAGTTCTGCTCGTTTTCGCGAGCTGTTCCTCCAGTTCTATTCTTCCTTCATCCATCCCTTCGACGCTTTTTCCAGTAGCGAGGCGAGCCCGTTTAAAGGAATCAGTGGACGGGAAATTAGCTCGGTGAAATCGCTTTCGAAGTTCCGAACAACGAGAGACTCCCTTTGTCGATGGTTCAATCGTCAACGTGGAACAGACCGTTTTATCTCGTCGAGTTTCTGCTTCAGGACGACGTATTCGCTGGTTATCGCACTCTGGAGGATCATCGGGGGCACGCGTCGTCAGAAGATCGTCGTCGAATTAATTGGCCGAGCCAAACGATAAATATTTGAAATGAAATAGCACAGGATGGGGACGAGAATATCGCCGACACCTCGGCCGGAGCTGAGTAAATTTGCTTGATGATTAATTAAGGAGTGACGCTGGCGGGTGGGTACCTCGGTTCGAGTTATACGGTTATGTTTGGATTCCGTGTGGACCTAGTTTCCATATTTATTGGAACATGTATGCAGATGGTTATAATTTGTGCGCTAATCATGAAGAAAAATAGCGAAATTCATTTGTTGGAATCAAGGTTCGTAAGATTGACTGGCTGCGAATTATAGTGGTGTAAAAGAAATTGCCATAAATCTTAATTACCTTAGTTTAATCACTGTAACTTAAAAAAACAAAGGCTCTGCGAAAAGCTACTGTACCAGACCGTAAAACTCATTTCAATTATATAAATTTGCATCAAAGTCTATATAAATTACACAGACTCGATCAGTATATTCTAAATGTATTTCGTTTGAATCCAGAAGGACCCTATTAGCCAAGACATATTTTGCTACTTAACTAAACTTGAAAAGACCTTAAACCATTTTAAAACATCCTGATTACAAATTCAAAGTCTGCGAAACCACGATTAAGAAACTTACTCTCCTTGGTCGTACGATTTTTCTTCGTTAAGACGAAACGTGGGGAAAAAGTGGGTAGACGAAGCACGAAGAAACGACGATTTTGTTCTGTCGACGCATTATTAAAAGCCACGGTGTTGTGAACACGTCTCGTGACGTTCAAGTCGCGTTTCGTATGGAAGTTTTGTCGAGCAGGCCGAAAAACGAGAGACGAAAGCACTTAGGGAAAAATTCTAGTGTATCTCGGCGCGTATTGTTTACTCCGAGCGGGGGTGGCTCCGTATTTCTTTTTCATTTCACAGAGAAACGTATTCAATGCGAAACAAGAGGGGAAGGGTAATGCATCGGATCTTAATAACGAGAGTATGGGTGGTGGCGTGATTGTCTGAATTAATATGGAAATGCACAGGTTGTTCTATGGGGTCCTATCGATGTGATCCCTATTCTTGTGGATGTACAGATAGTTGTCACATAAGCCGGATGACTGTAGAAATTGTTTGTCGAAATATTGAGTTTCGTATAGGAGCAACTGTTAAAATTAGAATTGAACATCTATCAGCTTCGGATAACAGTGAAATTCTATATATTAAGATATTAATTCCTTGACAGTTTAATATGATAAATAACTATGGCATTCGTAATGCTATATTATTATTATGTTATTTATGTGCTAGATATTATTATTCCACATGTCATATTCTTTTAAAAAAATGTATAAAATAACTTGTCATATGCATGTGGTATAATTGATATTTTTTAATTGTATATATAATTTAAAATTACAAGATATATGTAATTAAAAGAAATTATAGATGAAAGAAATTAATGATGATTTATCAATAGTATTTGAATAAGTTCTAACGAAGAGTTTGAGTAATTCATGATATCTGGAAAAAATTTTATTTTTAATGTTACAATTTCTGCCTGAGTTTTCTGGCACTCGTTCGAACAGTAGTAGTAACGTCGTATATTGGCCAGACCTGGCGTCGAACTATTTCTGCCTGAAGTCGCCGCCATTCACTACTACTATTAGTAATACCAGTCCACCAATGACACGCACCATGTTCCTGAAGTAACAGCAGCTACGTCATCCTGGACAACATAGATCGACGCCTGCCAGATATCTCGTTTTCCAGCATCTGCCGAGTTTCAATGATAGCACATTGCAAATCTTTGTAGGGAATTGAATATCTCTTCACTCGTACGTTAACGTAGAAAATTGCGAAACCAATTAGCCTAAGTATATTCAGATGAAAAATACATTTTTGCATTTTTAATTTGTGACTCTTTTAATTTCATTTTTGAATATTGGCAGCGTTGTTGTTCTTTCATTATCTTAAGTTATCGTGTCAATGAATTCTTTGTTAGTACCACCTTTTTAGATAAAATACTGAGAATGGTATACAATACTATATTTATTTTTCATTTTATCATAATTATTTTATTTCATTTTACCAAATATTTCTGAGCAATTTTCTATAGAATTCATGGCTTTGAATTTGTATTAAAACGACACATTACAGACGTATTAAATGCATCTGTACTCCAATCCCTGTAATTATTAATATTGTATGCTTGTGTATCTAAATACACTAAAATAGAAACCCCTACTTTTTTATACATATTCAAATATTCATAATTTCCGATACCAATGAAATTTTTATTCACTTAGCATACTTAGGGTGGGCATAAATGGATGTCTTGGTTATAAAATAAAGTCGATACTTACTAATTGCATTATAGAGAAAACTGATTTATATTATGTTTTGAAGATTTGATTACTTGCTTAAAATTAACATACATTTTGTGATTTATATGCATGAATGTGTATGCGGAACTTAGATCATATAGCGGCAGCTATCAGCAATTAATGGTATTTAACCCTAGCTCAATTCTTGTCTATTCTCAATTCTCTAAATAATATTATTCAAATTCCAGCACCACGAATTCATAAGAATACCCTGCGAAGACCTAGAAGATCTAATTTACCACATCTCTACAACTCCCTCCTAAAATCAATTTTTCCAAATTCAAAGAATCGACTTAAACGAAACGAAACTCTACTAGAGAACTATTTCATGAGACAGTTTGATCCATTTTCTTCACACAAAAGAACGATTCACTTTGGCGACGGGGAATGTCCCATTCCATGCACGACAGCAAACAATGGTCGGCAATTATCAGAACGCAGAGGTCCACCGTTGACCTATCGTTGACCGGATTCCAGAAACCGTATCACGCTTTGAGCAACGACGCCTACTGCATCTGGACTCCTATTTTCGGTGGCCGCAACACAACGTGCGCTTCTCCAGTTTACAAATCCTACGCTATCGATTTCCTATTAGCATTAGGTAAACCGCTAACGTTATTAGCCAAGACTAGAAAGCTGGTAGTCGTGGACTAGCGCGGACCAGACACCGGTATAAGAGTTGTATATATACAGATATACATACACGTATATAAATCATAAAGCAACGCGATATTGGTCTTACATTAACCTTAATTACGTTCGAGCGTTAATGTTCGCGTTGCTAACGACTTTGGCTACGCTAATGCTCCGCGTTTGTGCATGCATATGCCATGTGTCAGTGCGAGCCTAACGGAGCATGCTAAGGTGGAGAATCGTGCATCAAGCAAGCGTGCGTGCCAGTGTGATAAGGAATGTTTATAAGTTCGCTGAAACTGAATTAAGAAGGAATCACGGCAGTAAGATTATTCTGAATTTAGTTTTCTTCTTTATGTATATTGTGGTAGAATTAAGAATATGTTTTGCTTATTGATGTCAAGAATATATTTATAGAAATTGTTTGGAATTACCCTCGTTTAAATTTGATATGAAAGTAGATCATTTTACTGCTGTAACCTCCTCTTACAAAATATATTTTGAACGATAGAACGTATTGCTCTTGAAAACTACACAAATCTAAATTTAAAAGTAAGTTGAGAACGCCAAATTCATACGATGGAGCTCAGTCGGTTAAACACGATAGTTAATTGTTAAGATTAAACACGATATTATGTAAATGTTTAATTTATTTCAGTAAATGTACTTAACAATTCTATGTAATATTTATTAATTTGACGGTAATATAATGTAGCACAGAAATATTTATTTGATTTTATGCAACAGCAATGTTGAGTCCTTTGAACTTGATAGTATGAAACTTTAGTTCAAATATTTATGTATAAAATTAAGGAAATTTACGTCATCTCTTTAAATTATCTTATGAAAGCTACGATATTTTTTTCGAATTCCTAAGTTTCTTTAACTTCACGAACGCAAGGTATAAAATAAACCAAAGATAATTTTTATATATACCATCAATTTTCCTCATAGACATCGAATCAATTTGGCGTGTATGTATATAATAGCGCAACAAAGACCGCGAGAAATAGTTCAAGCGATACGTTATGAAAGTTAGTTTGTCCTGGAACAAGTTCTGGAAGAGGAAGCAACTAATATTCGATACTCACCATCGTTGTTAGTTCTAGCTCGCGGCGGGGATGAGCTGACCGTAGGGAAATTCCGGGAGACGTTGTCCCTCGGCTGAGATTGCGGCCCTTCGAGGTTCGGACTAGGACTGAACTCAGCCCTGAAGTCCGCCCTGTCGAATCCCTCCTCAAATTGATGCATCAAATCCACCTCGTCCATTTCGACGTCGCCTTGGTACTGTTCTTTTAACACAGCTCGTGGTACTGTAACCAGAGAAATGAAATGAATCGCGGTTAATGAGGTTCTAAAAGTAAATTAAAGCTGAATGAGAAACATAAGAAACTCGAATTTTTCACGCATTTTCGGGGTTTCATTTAGCAGCAGTGAAATCCTCTAATGAAACTCGGCCACTATGCTTATGCGTACTTCTTGCTTTATTTCTTACCTGGCTGTTCATTTTCATAGAGTCTCCTGTGTTTTCGTTTTGTTTGTTATTTAATTACTTTTTTATTGTTCGTGTTTTATAATTATTTAGGACACAAGTAGTTTTCTATTTTCAAGAAATATTTTAATACTACTTATAGCTGACAGAAATATCAAAGGAATTTTGTTCACAGAAAACGTTTCCTCTTTTTATTGCTTTTTATAGTTCAGTTTGTGTTGTATGGATGAAATTGACTTTTATTGGTGATAATATTTATAGTTGCTGCTTGCTGTAGAAAATGATTCTTGTTTTACCTTATGTTAGTAGTAGAAAAAGTAAACATTGTTAAGTGTTACTATTTTAATGAGAAGTTTTAATTATGCAAATAAATTTTTTTCTTATAGAAAAGAGTAAATGTAATTACTTCAAACTAGTTGTATAGTTAACACTCAGCCTAGATATTAATTTCTTGGGATATACATATTAAAAAATCAAACATTCAAATAACCAGTAACCAGTAGTAATATTATCAATATATGAATAATTTCGAACCATAAATGACATAATTCATTAACAACTTTTTTGTCTACATGTATAAACAACAGAAATGAAATAATATTAGTTTCTGTCAGCCGTATAAGATTCCCTGTTTCACAATCTGACAATAGTCAATTTATTTCCGGCCGCATAATGTTCGACTTCGATATATGGCTGCGCTATCGATATACCGCATCGCGTATGCAATTGCATTTCAGGCGGACAAAATCAGTATCTCGCACTGACGCGAACATGTTGCACAACATACTCTGAACCACTTTGCCATGTGAAAATTTGCGATAAAACTAGCACTGTGTCGATAAGTTGATAAATCGACCTGGATTTCGCGAAACTGAATTAAAAAATTGACACAATTATGTATATAACACCTGTCTTCGTAAATTATGCGAGTGTGGAGAGATACATCCATACCGTTATGTGCATAACTTTATTTCATCATTCATACTAAGTGTTTGATAATAGATAATAAAAAATTATAGAGGTGGCTCTACGAGACTAAATAAGATGGAGATGAAAAATTAAAATAATGTGTTTGAGGCTTTGTTTATTAGTTATTGACATTAAAAGATCGACCAAATTATAGTTCTTGTATAGAAATTAAATTTTCCTTAAATTTTCTATCATTTACTCCCGAAGATTTTGTATAGCGTGTGCATTCAATGGTAACGCATATATAAATAGCAAATACAGAATGAAGTTCTTATGCAAGACCTCATTTCCGAGAAAATTAATTTTCTGAAATCTACAAGTACACGTACAACTATATTAAGAATTAGGTCAAAAGTTATGGAAAATTAGTTAAATATATTTTAGGTTGCTCCTTTTGAATTTTTTCTTAACTTTTTCTGTGCCTTTCATTGCATCATAAAAGGGTTAACCCCAAATTAAATTTTTTTATTATTTAAGAATACTTACCAAATACTGGCTTTTGTACAGAAAGACAGAAACGAACCACAAACGAAATGACTTATTAAAACAAAATGAGCATCGATAAAGTTTCTGTATTCATTATATGTATATTTTTGATAATGTTTCAATTAAAAACCGCGATTATAATGATGGCAACATTAAATTTTCACTTGAAATTTTCCCTATTGCGCGTTTTGTTAGAAATGTTTTCCTCCTGGAAAAGTACATATACTCGTACGTACTACGAAAATTAGTTTTCAGTCTCGAAAATGTGCTGTTATTAAAATTTCTTTGGCACATGAAAGATTGATAGTTGTTGAAAAAATACGATTTTCATAAATGCCTCTTAGGCAACGTCGTGGTATGAGTCGCTTTATCTTGAAGTGCAACGTGATGGCGTAATAAAAGCTTAAGCGACTCTCCCGACGAAGATAAAAGTTATATCTTTAGGCGAAGCGTAAAAATTTAGGTGATCTCGTGTACTTGCGCGAAGAAAAAATTCTTTCTTTATCGCTTAACAAAATTTAAGAAAATTGTAAATGGCCATTGAATTATCATTACGTGCACTACTTATACACTGGAAGTTGATTACCAAATACTAGTTGAATTTCTTGAAAAGATTGATAGCATGTATGAAGAATATAGTTGAATGCAAACAACACATAAAAACAGAATTCATTTTAACTTCTTCTTCGTCAATAATTTGTATGTTGTAAGCAGAACATGCTTTTCTATTTTAAAATGTTTTTTTAATTCTGAAAATATGTTTATAGAAAGATTAAGTTTTCATGAAAAAAATGTTAACCATCTATTAAGTATATTACGCTATTTAGAATTTCAAATTTAAATGTCACATAAAGAAACCTGTTTCGTGAGCATTTACTCATAAAATAAGTAAATTCTGGTAACTATTGGAATTGAAAAATTCTTTCAGAACAATAATCATATTGTAAGGAGTCAAAAACAAATAAAAGCATAATAAATTCATGAAATCAACGATACCATAAAAAATTCACAATTCTTAGAAATAAATGGCGATTAAATTTAATATTTACTCTCACAATTAGTTCAATAAGGATACGCTATACATTTATCGCATAATTAACACAGTCCAAAGTTAATAACCTTTTCAACTTCTAATTGCAGACGAAGCTCTCGTATAAACTTACGAATTTCTGTGTAAATGTTGAACACGACCAACTATAACAAACTTTCGTAAGTTTCGAACAGCTTTGAAGTTACATTTCAATTCGGAGCGACATCTCTCTCTATAGATCTTCTTCTTGCCCCGTAGGCTTCTTCTCTACAACGTAATAGTTACTCCAAACATTTTATATCGCGAAACAGCGAAGATAACATTTTCCAGAAAAATTTGCAATTTTACCAGGCACTGAATCCCCTTAAAATTTTACGCGGCATCGTTTCTTTTTTTATTTTCTCCTCTTACTATTTATCAACCGCATTTCTATTATGGTATAGTGTAGAAATACGTGAGATAAAATGTCCGCAGATAATTCTGTCGCGTTTTATGTCAAACGAGATTTACTTTCGTGACCCGGCATAAAGAAACAGCTCCACTAAACTATGTAGAGCACATGTTGCCCTTAGAAGTACCCGTTCGTCTTCCTACAAAATTATGTTCTTATTCCGCAAATAACTATTATATTTTAGGGATATTACATAACTGACATTCTGGCTCAATATTTGCGCCTGAGAGAATTCTGTTTGTTAAATGAAAATTATTCTACAAGATAAATCTAAAAGAAGAGGGTTTGAGAGTAGAAATTTTTAAATTTTTCTTCTGATTTTATTATAATTTGGAAATTTATAATATACGCGTAGGTGTTTAATAATATAGTTTAATGATATTAATGCCTGTATGCCCTTTATGAGATTTTCTGGACTCATACAGCACAATAAATTTTTCATTAGTTTTTATTCGTTAGAACGTTCTACTATAGAAGCTAGACAAATGCTGGAGCTAAAATTGTCTATTATTAATTTATGATATTAAAACCTACAAGCAATCTGTAGCTGAGAATTGAATAAGCAATAACTAATTCAACATTTAAATTGTATTTATTGAAAAAAAGGTACAAATCCGCTATTCAAGAGTAAAAAAGTTTATTGCTACGAATAATAGTTAACTATCAACTTATAGCGCGTTTAGAAAAGTAATTTAATTTTGATTGATTTTGAGTTGGCTGTTTTGCTTTACTTAAATCATTGGAGAATATAGCTGTCTTTATTGCAATAGCCTCTTCAATTAATTAATTAGAATACAAATGCCAAAACAAATATAATTATACATGATTCTTTTTATGTCCATCATAATCTTCATAAAAATCACTTCCAAAAAATACCCCAAAGACAGGAAGATAATTAAAATCTAGCTATCCGGCCAAATAGGGTGGCATAATTTCTGTAATACACAACAGAAGCCATCGCAAAATTACGACGCGACTAAACCACCAGTCTCGAGAGTTGGAAGTAGCAGCCCCTCGTATAGTTTACTTACTGCAATTAATAATTGCAATTTAACACCAATGTTGCGGTGTTGGCTGGTACAATGGGTTACGCTAGCTTTGGCCCCGCAAGCACAGCTTCGATGCTTTAACCGAACCGGATACATTATAACCCCGCCGTTCACGGATAGTGGAACAGAGAAAATGCGAGGTCAGGGAAGATGCATCGATGTGACGGTGATACAACGAAAAGGTGTTCTGTTTCCATGAGATATTGAATAAAAATTCCATTTGTCTTTCTTGGATGACGGTAAAATGAAATCTAATGAGCGTGAAATGTTTGATTTTTCCACGAAATTTGCGAGTTTAAATATAATAGTGAACAATATACTTGTAAAACAGAATAAAAAGTTACTTTTTCAGTAAAAAAGAATGCAATTTCTATATTCCACAACCTTTTTTAAAGATATTGTAAGTATTGGAATAATTTACTTTAGAATTATACTAATTTAGAATTATAGTAAGACAAAGTTAAAATCATCAGTTGCAATTTGGCTGTGATTGGAAAAGATAAAAGTCCTAGCAGTCTTCAATTTATATAACCCGGTGTAACTTCCTTAATTTATATTCAGTTGATAAATAGTATAAAAATATATCTTGGACATTATTTCTAAAGCCACTTAAATGATGAATTATAAGAAAGTTTGCATATTGTAAATCTCAGTCTGTAGCTTCATATATTATTTCACAAATTCATGCATACATTATATTTGGCTGACAGAGGCTACGTTATTGTACATTGGATATTCAACTATGTTCTTTTGCAGTAAAGTAAAATACCAGATTCATTATAATACCATATGGTTATAATACTGATTAAATGTTAAAATATTCTTTAAAAAGGACACAGCTTACAACCAGAAGTCACAAGCAAAACGTATAAGGCTTCACTTTTTAATTGAAAATTTTTGAGGTTATAAAGTTGTCTAAATTCATACGTATAATTTAAATCTTTCAAAAATTATACAATGTTTTTATTCTATAAAGTTCTATTTAAAGAATCAAATGTAAAAATTGTATTTTGACAAATAATAAAATATTAAGAAATCCATAAATCAATATTTAATAGATTTTTTTAAATTATTAAAAAGCTACAAATTTTTAAAAATATTAGCAAAATTTAATTACTAAAATTAATTATTAAAATAAAATATAAATTTAAATATTCTCGCGACCATTTTCATGTCTTAAATTCTTTCTAAGTAAACATCACGAATGAACAATATTTGCTTATTCGTCTCGAGCGTGACTGCTTTCACGGTTTCATGTTAATTTCGTAGCAGGGAACACGATAATGAGCTTAAGTTATTTCCATTCTGCATATTGCGCTGACTAGTAGCTAGAAGCTATAATCCCCGCGGACGTATTAGAATTGGCTGAAGGTAATGCAACAAAGGAAATACGACAAGGGAAATGAGATGCAACTTGCATTGTTCCAACGTTAACATCGTCGATGATCAGTCGATATGCGTACAACTGTGCCATATACGGTCGGCGAAAGATTCGTTTATTTTTACAGATATAATCCGAGATCTGCATTTTTAAAAAAGCGCTTAAAATTCTATTGGAGACAATATTTATTTCTATTTTCTATTACAATATCATAATTTCTCTCACGTTAAAAAAAAGAATTAAACTGATTTTTCTTGCTTAATTTATTTTTAGTATTTTAATAGTTATTATTATTAGTACTCGAAGTGATAACTATATTTTATCTATGTATTGTACTTTATTCTATATTATCTATATATGTCCCATTGTTATCCTTAATTATGTCACTGTCTTAATTGTATCATGTCATGTAATTCACGTTGGTACATTACTGCATTTCATCCCATTGTTACATGTAGTATTTCCTGTAGTATGATATCTGTTATTATCTTCACTAACTACATGTTAAATTAATCATATAGCTATTGTTATAAATTTACTTGACATGTATAATAACAGAAAGTATAGTAATTAATTATCATTAATTCAATTATTAGAATCATTTTGAAGTATAATGCACAAATTCCCATAAAGGATACCTTAAACAAGCTTTTAATAGTTGAGAACTTATAGGTTCTAAACTTTGCAAATAGTAACTAATCGGGTCAATATTCGGCCTTTGATAATCTGCGAAATACGTACACAAGCTCTTAAAATTCCCTGCCGGTGTTGCATTGCAGAAAAAGAAGTTTAAAATTCTATAAAATTTCTGGAAATGGAATCAGCATAGTTCTCACTAATTATGTAAACTTTTCGAACAACTTTATTATAGTTATTTGAAATTCTAAATATAGAATAAGCAATCTAAACCAGATCGTTTGTGCATTTATATATACCTACGTGAGAAATATTTCTTGTATTTATAGAAACACGAGAAAATTATTTAGAGCGTAGTAGGTTGTTTAAATGCAAAAAGAAAATGATATGAGATATTTTCCTAAGAATCATTTTTTAAAGCAATTTTAATTTCATCGACATTAAAAAAAATGGAATCTTAAATTTTTTTTTTCATTAAATTAAATGTGAAAAGATATATTTAACGATATTGATAGCACACTATTTCAATCATCTAATCTTCCTATTCCGAACGTTTAACCTACATTACATCATATCGTAATTCAAATGTCCCAGTTACTTGTAAATTTATAAGGTGCAGACGTATACGCGAGATCTTTCATTGCAAAAATCCAGATGCTACAATTATCCTATTTCATTCGAAAGATATATAAATGACAGTCGTAAAAATGAAACAAATACGGTAAATTGTAGGCATCGATAATGCCCAGTATGATAATCAAAAGAAATCTAAAGAAGAAATCTAAAAACATTTCGGTGAGCAAAGGGCGGGAGAGAAAAGGTGGTGGCGTAAAAAACGCGCTGGAAACAATGCCCGGCACAAACAACAGGAAAGGGGGAAAAGAACATTCCAATTAATGGACCAACAACGAAATAGCAAATGGCTGATGCGATTTGCAATTAATGGTAATAGTTACAATTAGCTCGAAAACCAAGTTATCGAATATGTATTCGCGCAACCGATTTTATTACCAACTACTGTTGTCGTGATTCCGTATTTCAGTCCGTATCGCATTGAAAAGCTTAGTCCACCATGTAATTAAATACAATATCGAGAACCTATATCGAGTCCGAAAAACAATCGAAAAGGCAACATAAAAGGGGTGATCTTATCTATCAGTAAAACGCGCTTTAACGTTTGCTTTTGTTTGCTGTTTCTTTGTTTATTATAATGGGAGAAGTTGTAGGAGTAATTCCATTGTAAGTCGAACATGTACGATAGGAATTAAGTTTTAATAGGGTATTAGCTAGCGATAATAGCTAAAATAGTCTGCGCGTTTCAATTTCGATTACTGTTCAACTTTTGCACGCTATTACCTGAGTATGTATGTTGTACATGCTGTTTCGTAGATGGTATTTCTAATGAACGTGAGCTATAAATCTCTCTAATAGAAAGTCGATTTATAATTTGTGTTT
This sequence comes from Bombus confusus, assembly GCA_014737475.1. Taxonomy (NCBI): domain Eukaryota; kingdom Metazoa; phylum Arthropoda; class Insecta; order Hymenoptera; family Apidae; genus Bombus; species Bombus confusus. Next base: position 652,511 of record JACXIV010000097.1, read on the forward strand.
CTATGTGGAATTGTGAATGATTTGAAGTATTTTATGGCCATAATAATATGACCGTAATAAGCATCGCTGTAGTATTTAACACACTACATCTTTTACGTCACATTTATCTGATTCCAAATCTAAAATCTTGCTCAAACACAAAAACTATTATCTTTATTTTCTCATTTATTTCTAAAACGATTCACTCCAAATCCAAAATTCTACCATGCAACTTAGCGATAACACGCTCTTCATACATAGAGTATAATTTCAACAATTCCATATGCACTTCAATATCATTTTTTTACTTAAGTCAAACTAAAGCAATTTATTCTGAATCTGAAATTCTATCATCTATCTTCAAATCCAACAAATCCACGACACATAAAATATTGTAGATAAAATCTCAACAATTCCGAAAGCATCCCAATATTATTATCTGTAGTCATGTAAATGTATTCTAAGCCGTAACAAGCTCTATCAATGTTCATAAAAAAAAAAATTATAATCAACCTATTTCACATAGAAAGTAAGACAAATGATGGTAAATAACAAGGGTATCGTCGCGTCGTGGCGACAAAGGCATCGAGGCTTATTAACGCGGATCGCATTTGCCGTTAGGTTAAAACACGAGCTTGCGTAATAAGCTGGCGCTTCGTTGTCCAGGATTTCGTATGGAGAGTGTACGAGCTATCGCGGCTTGGATAATTATGAGAACGTGCAATTTATAGCTAGCACGTGCGGCTTTCGTCTCTTCGATCTGCACAAACCTCTTGAAACCGTGGTATTAACAGGTCCTCGTTGGACCACCCTCGCAGCTTGTGACTAAGAGGCATTAAACGTCACTGATGCACTTGTACCTATACGAAGGTTATTGCAATCGTGTGATAGCGTGCTAACGATGACAAGAGGAACGTTTAAATGTGTAGATTCGATGGAGAATCCGAGCACAATGAACACGCAATTAATTAAATAAAGTTCAAAATGGATAATGCATTTTCGGTTTGATCGTTAAATTAATTATTCGTCACGTGTGCTACTGATATTTGGTCGATAAACAATTGTGATGGCTTAAATGAAAATTTTGAAAATTGGAATTGCAGCTCTGTAAAGAGCTTCTGTTAGAGTTCTTAAGGAAGGAAAAGTTAAGAAAATTTTTAGTTTATTTACTTCTTTTTATGCGCTTCATCCTGTGTAATAGAATTATCTGATAGCCGACTGTTGTATATTTTCTACTTACAAGAACAGGAGAAGTTTGTACGTTATGTAGGTATTATATTACTTAAGTTTCATAGGTACAGTTACGTAAGTATTATGTGACAACTCTGTAATAATGTAAAAATATTTTTACAAAGTAACGTTGAAAGTCGATTATTAATCATTTAATAAATCTACAATTTATCTTTTAATTCAGATTTTAATAAATTTTAAATAAAAAAGGAATCGACATGTATAAAACAAGAAAATATAATAAATAATTTGGTAAATTTTTTTATTTCTATGTTCTCTCTAAATATCTTTTTCATTGCAGAATATGGTACTGAAGTAGATCGATTTGAAGTAATGATTTAAATCAATAAATAGTTCATTTGTAGGAAGTGTTAAGAAAAGAAACCGAGGCTCAAAGAGACAGAAGAATTTCGATTAACTTAAGTAAACTTCAATTAGCTCCCGTGTAATATTCCTGGCCTTTTTGCCTCGAACAAGTAGCTCTTCAAGGATTACAAGTCCTTCCGTTTTGCGAGCTACAGTTTTAATGCTAGCTTCTTTAGTTGACACGAAGCCAATTTATTTCCCTGGTAAGAATTGTAAACACAAATTTGTGTATGCAAAATTATGCTCTCTCTTAATTTCTTCAAAGATTTCTGTTGTTAAATATTAATTGTTAAATTATTGAATATCTATGTAGCATATTAACATTTTTTTTCTTGACAATACAAATTTTCACCTTAATAAAAAATTCTTATCAGTAACAAATAAATAAAATAAGTAAATATTCAAAATTTTCTATTTAAAAAATTCAATTTTATAGCTTTCTATAAATTTTTAGGTCTAAAAGTTCCAGTTTCATACAACTCTATTCTTAGAAACTTCTGCTCGAAACTGGAATTTCTTCAAAGCTTACCTTCTACGTCTCGTTTATAGGATATTAAATCTCGTATTCAGATTCATCCTTTGAATACTAAAAGCTCCACTTAATGCTCGCTCCGACCCTGGAATCGTTTTCGGCCCATTGTGTTACCCCATTTTTAGAAAGATTTGGAAATATCATTTTCTTTTCTTTTCAGCGCATCCACCAAAATTAAGAAATATTTTCAAATAAAACAGAAACGTAAGAAATTTTCAAAGATTATAAAAAGATTAACAATTAACAGCAGATAAAAATTATTATAATTATCATGAAATAAATTTTCATTTTGTACAATTTATTTATATCTTATATATTTCCATTTCCATTTTTAGTAAGGAAGATATCCGCTTAAACCATCATCCTGTATCGAACAAACTATAAAACAATCCACAATATTTCGACATATAGTTGCGAGATTTTTGTCAATAATTCGCATGAACCTACATTGAACGTCCAATCAAGCGAACAGTCGTGGCAATGTCCCGAAGTCTCAGTACAATGTGAGATGCGACTCAACGTCGTCGACTCGTTCTACTGAATCGGGAGGCTGGCAGAGCGCAGCAATAAAGCCTTCAATAGAACCAGGAAGCGAGTTAGAGAAGGCTGGTCCGGTCCAGTCAAGCAATTATTGTCCCCTAACGTCCCATCAACGAAAGATATAGTCATGGAACCTGGCAGGCTGAAGGTGTCCCCCTAAATTTCGCGAGACCTTTGGCCTAGACGTGGCTATCTTCGCGTTAATAAGACCGTGCAGTAGCTGCAGGGTTAATTACGTTGCAGAAATCTTGATTTTCCCACGTGAGAATCCTTCGACGATTTTGACGTTGCCTGATTGATCGTTATCATCATAGAAATTCGTAAGATTCTTGTAAAAATTGCACTGATAATTTTATTCGTGTAATCTCTTTAATTTTCAGATAAATAGATAGATAGATAGATAGATAGATAGATAGATAGATAGATACAGAAAGAGAGAGAGAGAGAGAGAGAGAGAGAGAGAAATAATCTGATTTATTAATTTGATATTTTGAGTTCTTTCCTTTTTCCTGATTAAGAATTTTGTGTTATTTTTGTTATTTTTGTACAATAGAGTTTCTTTGATATTAGATATTTTCTCCTTCAACAGTGTTAACCATTTTTTACCTTTTTAAGCTTAAAAATTCAATTTCACCGTACTTAAGTTAATTATCGCCTTTTTCATTTATTTCTTTCTTTTCCTCTTCTTTCAGAAGTTATAGAAATCAATACTTTAATAATGATAATTAAAAATAACATTGAACAATTTCCAAAAATTGATTTAGGACATAGAAAATATAGAATTGTTATTTATTTTGTCTTATTTTAACCTACACAATAAAATCCACAATACTTTAATGAGAATATTAGGTAATTTCTTCAAATTCTTAAATTTAAAAAACTCCAAAGCCATCACTGTACCAAAACTAGTTCCAATCTACATTTTTGTGCCAAGATAGAAATTTAAATCAATATTTTCTTCCAATTCTCTTTCAAAAAAATGCGATGTTTTTCCAGAATTCTTTTTCAAAAACAAAATCTTTCTCAAAAGCAAAAAAACTACAGATAAATCTCCAGTCAGAGTATTTCGCATGTGCTAAAAATTTTTACGGAATTGCAAATGGTCGGTCGAAACTATTTTAATCGAAATAATGGTCCGTCGCATTTGCGTGGAAAGAGCTGCAATGTGAACGTTCAAGCTGGTCGCATTGCCAATGCAGATCTGAACGGCTTCCCATGCCTGTTCGCGTACATACGTTCCTAATTTCACAAAATGTCGCCAGGTTATGCATAGTACAATTTCGGATCGCTAGATCTGCATACCGACCGTTTCTCATTGTTATTGGAGATCACGAAGCCGTCTGGTTTTGCCTTCATTCGAGACATCGCCAGCATTCGCGTTGGTTTTCCCAATTAATTTTCCCACCGCGAACCCAAGAGAACTTCCTGCTTTAAAGCGAATATCGTGCGATTACATACCAGTTTTGGTTTCAAATGTGGGAACTCGTTTGGAACGTTCGAACTGGAAATTTCTGATTACATCAGTCGGAACGGTATGTAATATGGATACAAAAGTTATGGTGATATGGAGTTTAACTACACGAAATGATATTCTTGAGATATTGTAATATGAAATTTTTGTTTAAAGTTTACATAATAAAACTCCTCAGAAGCCATGCTAAAACCAATAGATTGGAAAATGTCAAGAAAAATAACTCTCTTGATAAAAAACCTCAAGTATCATTTTCTAAAATTTTCCTTTCGATTTTTTATACCATGTGCTCGCAATAAACAAATCTGTGAAAAATAGCTCACTTGCTGTTTTACATATTAAATTCTAATTTTGTATCTAATTTACGAAATTCAGAACTTTTGTTAGTTGTTACAACGCACCAATTTCATTAATATTGCTTAAAATTAATTGTAATTCTACCAATTACACTAAAAACAATGCACCTTACATAATTTAATGAACGAACATAATTTAATGTAATATCAATTAAATTAAAATAAAGTTTCTACCGAATTGTTTAATTTAAAACTTTCCAATATACACATAATTTTTCATTATAATTAGTATAAAAAGCTATTAATAGTACCATTATAAATGGTATTAATAAAAAGATGTACACGTTTAGTCTAATAAACCATAAATATACAAATAATACCTATTAAAACTACAAAAAGTTTAAATAGTTACTATTGTAAAACTAATGAAAATATTAAAATCATATTGGTGTTGGCGGAAAAAGTAAATTTTTCCCTGCAAAATACTTTTTGTTTCATGTCGACATATCATCGTTTCAAGAGAACCGAATTTTTTAAATAATTCCCTGTCGCTGTCTCTCTCGCACGCTCGGACGTCTCACTTGCACCGCAATCACAACCTCATCAATAGCGCGTTGGTGATTGACAGACAGTGTCTGGGTTCTTTTTACTCTTACTACTACTAAGCGTACGCATTTCCTGGGAAAAATGTAGATCAGACCGTTGCAGGTTGCCATTCTTAATAGCTTTACGTTTTTACTTACATCTATCATAGGCTATACATATCTTCAGAACCAATTGAGATATGGATTTAAAACAAAATGCATTATTAATAAATAGATAATATTAAAAAATTTCGTAATTATTTTTTCGTTTTATCAATTATTTTATGTGCGTAGTTTATAAAATATTGTTATATTGTGAGGTGAAACTTGTGTGGTTTACTTTATTCGACCAACGAGTTGAGTTTATTTGATATGCTTGACAAATCTTTGCTGTAACTTTTGTATATTTTATATGTACTGTTTCCTTTAATACTACTACAACAAAAACTACAAAAATATATCATTAAAGTATAATTTTCTTTTCTCCATATTAATTCCTTTATTCCTATCGTTTGTATTGTATTTGTTATAACAATTCGTTTTGTAATTGATAAATTAACGAGATTTAATAAAGAAATTATTACAAATATCGTGCGTAAATTTAATAAAAAACTTTTCATCTTCTCCTCTATTGTATTATGAAGCCAAATATTGATTTAATTTTAGATGTATAAAATAGAAGAGATCATTACATAAGAAAACAAATTAATAATTCAAAAAATAATTACTGAAGACATGTATTATAATTTGTTTAAAACACATGCTTTCAATTTCAATAAATAAATATTCTTTTTTTTATTTTTGCACAGTAATAAGTAATCGCAAGAAACTGCTGTCATGATTGAAAAAAGGCAGAAAGAAAAGAAAGGATAAACAAAGAACAAAACAATGATCACGGACATCACTACCGAAAATTTCCACAAAATCCCAGTGGGACACATCCGACACGTCGCGTCGGTCAGAGGCTTCCGCCGCTGCTGTTTCCGGCTGGTTTTTACCAAAGCCCGTTCTATCAGCCACATTCAACGCGTAAAATCTAAAATCGTTTTACGACAGCGTGCATCGACCACGAAACAATGTCACGTTCCTTCTTCCTCCTCGAGTTTCTCTGTCATTGGCCAAAAGAGCTGTGTGAGAGCAAAACTAAATGGGCCAGCACAAAAACGTTTAAACCGGAATGAAATTTCACGAGCATAACAGCATGACGTTCTTTTTTTAATGTTCATGCAGTTAACCCGGCATGTTTTATGTATTTGAATTGCAATATAAACATTTCGCAGAAGTTGTTTGTTGGCAAGAGTAAAAAAATTGACTGCGGTTCTTTTTATAAATTTTGTATTACGTTGCGTTTTTTACTTTATTCGAAAGATTTATTGGTGACACTTTTTAGTTTGTTCAGCAATCTTATTGGAAGGGCTTTTGTTGAAGCTTGTTGCTGTGGATCAAATATTTCCTCATAACTTCCTTTCTTAGTGGGTAAGTTTTATCAATTATTTTTATGTAAGCTTTCTGAATTTATAATCATAAAATAATTTGTTATTGTTAATGAAATAACTTTTTAAGTAAGTTATGTTAGTAACTTTGGTTTTTAAGAATAAAACAAATAAAAAATGAGTTTAAAATAGAACTGTTTAGAATTCGCTCTTAACCACGTATCTATCAATCTTAGCAAATTGAATGAAAATAACCCCGAGACTTTCACAAACATTCTGCATATAATTTTCTTAGTGCGGAGATTTTTTGCTACCTAAGGAAAAAAACAAAGAAGGCAAAGCTTTCTCAATAACCGCGGCGAAACTTGGTCGAGAAATAAATTAACGTTTGCACGGAGGATTTACATGGAAAAACGACAAGACGACGGGATTTCCAGCCTGCGGACGTACCAGGGTAAATAAAGTGGAGTGTTACACGCCGGAATAAGGTAAACTTGTCGTCCAGGAGAAATTGATTAATGGAAAGTCGTAGTGTGTGTATGGAAAGGCGAACGAGAAAGGAGAAACTTGAACTTTAAAACCAACTAACTATTAATTACGGGAGCTACACGAGGAAGTTTGGCCGAAGGAGACCGATCGACGCTGTTCAAGAAGAGAAAGCGACGAGAGAGAGATGCTGAAGAGGAGAAAATTCTTCGGGGACAAAGAACATGACCGGGGAATTGCTTTTCTGTTCGCAGACTTGTTTGACTCCTCCAGTGAATTACAGCATAGTTTGGAATCTGATTGTGAGAATTTTGATTGATACCGTAATACTATAATGTGGTTGTTTTGGAATGTGATGCAGGAATTTGAAGAAACAAACAAATTTCTTAATAATAATTTATGTTTAGTAATAATTTCATGCAATAAATATTATTAATGTTAATATTATAGTAAGATTTTAATATTTTTATCCATGTGTAATTAGTGAATAATATAGTGAGTATAATTGATTGAGTATGCAAATTAGTACGCAATTTAGCGTAATTCCACAATTTCTCATCGATCTAAATCTCAACCATGAATAGATGAAACGAAAAAATGAATGGAAATAACTCAATAAAGGTTTTTAACGTTTTTGTCCATGTGAAGTGTGCTTTTCGAACAGTCGGTATATAGCGTTGGAGTGTATACTCACACAAAACACGGTAAAATAGCACAAGAGCTATACAATACGTTGGAGTAGAAGTGCTTAGATTTGTAACACGCGAATCCAAACTTTGACAGTGAATAACTCAGATAGTTATAGCCGTACGTCACACAGGAATATCATAAATCGACTGATTTTCATCTCGACCTGTGATTTCGATTCATAGCTTCACTCGTTTACAAAAGCAATTGCGTTTGTAAAGTATGATAAAACTGCAAATTGAAAATATAAAACATTTTTTTAACAGAACAGAATAACATTTTTTATGTAATATTTTTTTAATTTAATATACAGTGTAAAGCATTAATTTTAAAGAAGAAGTATTTAGAAACCAAAGAAAATTTTTTTTAATTGAAATATACTTATTATACATTACTAGAGAAGGATTTGGAATCACACTTCCAATTGCATCTGTATTGAATAATTTGCTAATCTTATTAATAATTGGAAATTAATGCTACGATAAAGTTGTTTATTGAAGAATTTTTTAAAATATCAAAATGGTAAATTAATACTTTTCCGAATTTTTTAATTTAAAAGAACTTTTAATCAGTAGAGTATACGTTAATAACAAGTACAGAATATCTTCTTTTATTCCATAATTTAGTAATATCTATCATAATAACAATAACTATAAATTCATTTTAAATATCAATCACACTGTTTACAGCGTAAAAGTTGTCATTTTATAATCAACGAAAAATCATAATTAACAAAAAGCCGCAAGCACAACGTTGATTAAAATGTGTGCTCGTATAACAAGGACTTGATTCGCCAATTAATACATCGAAATTCGTCGTTGAATTCGGTTAGAGAGGGATATCATTTTCAACGATGCAATTAAACTTCCAATTGTACTCAATTTACACGACTTCATTAACGGCTGAAGGAACAATGTGATATTGTGTATCCAGTTTTGTATCGATGGTCTGTGGCCCTAGTCAAACACAGAAAAATTTCGTATCTTTCCTCTTCGAAAGAAATCACAACTCGAAAACGGTTATGAGTCGGTGCTCTGGGTTAATCCGAGAAATAAGCGGAGGCCATCTTCTCGAGCTGCATTTTTAAGATCTGGCGAAGTGCCAAGCTTATGTGCCGAAGCGGAACAAAAACACTTTTTTCCAGCCGCAGAATTCCTGCCTTCTGCGAAGAAGCAGAAGAAGATGACTAAAAAGTATACAGAAAAGGGCAAAGACGAAAAATTGGCTGGATTAGCCTCTAAATGCTAGAAGATAGTGTTACACGATATTAAATTGAAATGCAATTCGAAATGCGGTATTGTTGAGATTAAATTGGCTCGGAATATAAATGAATGCTTGAGAAACATTTTTATCATTTTAAATGCTTGCAATGATAATTGTTATAGTGTGGATATTTATGTTAATTGGTTTTTATTTAGTCCTGCAAAAATTAAAAAAATTAAAATTAGTAAATTTTAGAATTATATTATCTTTTCTCACTATTCAATGCTTTTTAATTCATGAAGCTGGTCATTAAATATTATAAATTTCTAACGTATATATTTTATATTTTTTTTCTCTAATGTATTTATAAATTTGCTAGATAATCCATTTTGATATTTTATTCATTAAGAGTTAGTCATTTTAATTTCTGATTACATGAAACTATGTTTAAAAGATTATAGAAAATTTTTTTTAATTACGAAAGATGTTTGTTGTAATTGATCTTTCTTTTATAATTTCACAAATCATTTTGTAATTAGATTTCTGACTTTCTCATGATATCCACTTCCGTGATTTTATTACAATGTTTCCCAAATTCGAATATTTCGAAACACATTCGACTGTTTCGTGTTGTTTATTCAATTGGGAACTAAGGTAATTATGCGATATGGTATTGTTTGTAGAACTTGGTTGCTTCGAATTAGTTAGGTAGCACGAAATGGATTCGCGTGTGAGTCGAAATAGCTATTTGGTTATACAAATGGTTAGAGGAAAGCGAATGCAACTTTTATCGGTTGAAGAATATAATAATAAGAGAAGAATAATCTTCCTTATTACTTAATTGATAGAAAACAATTGATAATATTACTGGAAAATTATATACTATGAACAATATAATAAATAATCCTTAAAAGAATTTTAATTGAAATTTAGATTTAAAAGATTGCAAAATAAAGAATTAATTTTTTTAACGTATTTATAACGTAATATCTCACAATTTTCATACGATGTATATGTAAATGAATCACAAATTATTTTTTTCGTTTTTTACTTCTAAATTTATATTATAGGAGAATTATAAATTTCTATTCTTCGTCGTATATTTGTTCATCAAACTTGAATAACAATATATTTACGTATAACATATGTTACTAAAATAATATTTCATCTTTCCAATTTATTTCATCGAAAAGTGAAGCAAGCTTCATTATATGAATTTTATTCGAACTTTCTCTTCATACAATAATTATTCAGCAGTTTAACGTATAAATTATTTGATTGAAAACTCGCACAAAATATATTAACAATTTTGACTAACAGCAAGTAATTTCGTATAATATATTAAATGAAGCAAAATATGACCGAAAATCGTAATTGAATCACATACATCAAGCTCTTTGTTTTAAACCTACCAAAATAATTTAATTATATAATAACTCAATGTGAAAATTAGTTTTAGGAGGCTCAGATTATTAAAACTTTTATAGAACCAACAATTTCTGCGAGGGAATCCTTTAGGAAGAAATTCATCAAGTTTAAATTACGTTGGCTGACCGTATATATACTGTGCCTTACCTACTTATTTTCGTCAATAACACTATATTTTATTAACAATATTTTAACATATTAAATTTTCCGACGCATAGGGAAAATTTTTAAGATAATACTTGATTTATAAAATGATTATTTAATAGTATAAAAAGATGAAAACAAAAAAAGGGCGATCAAAATTACACAAAATTATTTCAAATTATCGTAAATCTAAATTTAACAGAAGTGCATGGATGTAAATTTACGTTAATAGCAGGTGCTTGAATGCTTACACAGCGCTTTCCACTGTATTTTTCAACAAAATACACACAAGAGGACCATTTTCTTGATGCAGTCTATGGAAAAGCTTTTACTAAATCGTTTCAAACGAACTAAATAAATTAGTACAAAGGCAATAAAAATAGAAATATAGGTAGAATATGGAAAAAGAAAATCAGAATAGATGAAGGTAGATTTTAGAAAGATAATAGCCTCGCGTCTGACTATACACCGACAATAACTACTTTCTATTCTATCTCAATATGAATAATTTAATTAAATTCGTCTCTTTGACTGTTACACATAAAACATTCAAGCATTTACAATTCACATCGTAATTTAATCATTTGGATGCATAGACATTCGATTTAATTAATTTATATGATAAAATTGCTTATTCCATTATTAAAGACTATTTGTTTCAATTGCGGTGCAAATTAACAATTATTTTACTGTTTAGTTATAAGAATAATTAAAGGTGTCTAATATAAAATTTATGTCTAGAGTGTGTTTGTGCGTATTCATTTAACAATTTTATAATGCAAGACTAGAACACAAAATTTAATAAAGTGATTAAATAATAACGTTTCGTTAAACGCAGTGTGTCTTCTTATTCGAGCAGTTTATTCTGTAATTTGAAAAAAAGATACCAAAAAGGGAAACGAAAATAGAATTAAGTGGACGTTTCATTCAACCAATTTGCATCCCTAATGCAACAGAACACTTTTACGTATTGTTTTTTAAATTACGTTCTTGTGCAGGCTGCCACTTGAAAATCTGCACTTCCATAGGAAGAGTAGAAAGTGTCAATTGTTTCGTAAGGATTCATTTATGAAATGTTAATAGGTATATAATGGTAACAAAAGTCACATTAAAAAATAGAAAGAATAGCAAACACAATTATTCTTAAAAATTAAAGAAGTGAAAGAAAATTTTAAGAAATTGCAAATTGAAAGAAAAATATAATTCTTTTTACACATAAGATTTGATATCTCTCTTCAATTAAAATGAAGCGTTGCAAACTTTATATTAATTTGAAATGAAACGTACTCAGGCTAAAAATCGCGTCGTTTTCTAAAGAAAAGTCAAAGTTAATGAAAAAATACTTTCTCGAGGTCGACGAAATGCATCTGTGATCCCTCATATCCACTGGCAGAAGCGGTGGTACGTGTTTGAATTACGTAGAGACGCGCTGACAAATACCATCTGTCGTATAACTTTACTACACACCGGTATACAAGTGCACCAAGTATATTTGAAATTCACCACGGATCATTTTTATAAAAGCAGTCCGCCTTTAAGCCAAAATTTAATGCTGTATGAAAGACATACGATGAATCGCTCTAGTAGGTTTGATGTTATATTTTATTGTTGAGTATCATTTGAACCAATATTAAGTAGTACATATTAATCCTTTTTTTCTTTGTAATTGATCTATGTAAATGTTTTTTCACTTTTTATCAGAGGGAGTGTATCATTACTGCTTTTGGGGCGAGGTCAACCTCTACAACTGAAATCTTCATTGCAAAATCTCTACATTCCGTACAAACATGTAGTGGCATTGTCACTAAGAGTAGAACAAATCATTTCAGTAGCTTCAATTCTTTCAACTCTTTGTGTTTCTATTGAGTTAGCACGTAAAGAGAGCGCAGTATTGAATGTACATCTACTGCCATTGTATTCACAACTGACTTACTTTCTGAATTACATTGGAAATAAATGATGAATACACAACTCGCTATCTAATTAAATATCAATGTCTTTGCCCTCCAAAATACTGTTTGTAATAGTTCCATAAATCGCAACACTAAAATATAAAAATATCAAATTTGATTTTACATCTAAAGCTTTATTTTTGTCCAAACTATTGTTTCTATTATTTAATTTCCTTTTAATTCTCAAAAATTAGTGCAAAGATAGAACTAAATACTCACTTTACGATAAAATATCAAATCTAGAATATTAGATAATACAGAAAAATACACTACTTAAAATTTAGAATATTTTCATTTGCATTCATTGATGAGCAATTGAAAATAGTAACATAGTGAAAACCTCAGAAAGAGAGAGAGGCATTAGAACAGCAAACAGGGGGAAGCGCAACAACCTTCCGCGTTTCAATTACGGAGTTATTACATCGGATGTGCACTGCCTATCCTTGTCGGTTTTGCAGCACGTATATCATTTCCTTCTCACATGGCTACTGCGAAAGGGCTGAAGTTAGTCGTTGTTGCCTGTCCACGTAATAGAGTTCCCTAACAGGTAAACTCGAACGAGTATGCAAACAACAATATCGCACGCAGTATTGCACGAGAGAAAAGAGAGGGTGGAAGCACACTAGGGTTCTCTAGAAAGTTGCGCTGGACAGTCGGTGGAAACGATCCTTATCTGCTTACGCAGATGGGTCAGAGAGAACGAATGCCTCGACGTCGGAAACCAGTGTAACAGTACGGAAACCCTTCTTGGAAGATGAATGGAAACTTGTACCATTCGTTCCGGAATGGAAAGACCATCTTCTTGCATTAATTTTCAAGATTGAAGGGAAATCAAGATGGTTTAGTAATCTGAATGGTGAGACCGATAATTTGAAATTTTAGGCAGGAAATTTGTGAAGCACTCCGTTTTGCAAAATAAAATATCAAGTTCTGTTCTTGCAATAATTTTGAAGATTGAAGTGGAGTAAGGGTGGTTTACAGATTTGGATAATATAAATGGTAATTTACAAACTTTAAAAAAAATTCGTGAAATATTGAGCTTCAGAATATTAAGTATCAAATCCTTACACTAATTTTTAATAGTTGTCGAGGTTTTATTACTAGAGACGTCATGATCATGAAAAAGCTGTAGCTGATAGATCGTGTCATATGAACTGTAAGATTTACAAAAGAAACTAGAATTTGACAATAATTTAGTTAAAGTAGAAAGGTAAAAAATTTTACCAAATTTCAAAACTTAGTCAATCTCATTTTGATTAAAGTAAAAGAAAAAGTTCTCAATTCTACTAATTCCATAATATATCCTATATGAATATATAATTCAGTAATGTCTCGTTTATTTAATTTCATTCACATCTTCGTTCTTTTGTTTACCTGGACAGTTGGTAATCATCTAATACTTTTCATACAGTTAGCGCGTTTAATCGGATATAATTATCGTTTTCTTTCATTTTCTCCTCGCCATGTCTAATCTTAATTTCGTGCACCAAGACGGAATTGAAAATACCTTCTGCGTAATTGGACTTGAAAATGAAATGGATGCGTTTATTCGGCACGCTTATTTGTTATTCGCTTTGTTTGAAATAGTTGCTCGCTTCTTGCTATTGTAATAAAATAGTTCCTTTGGAGGGCACAACTTACTTTAATATGCACACCACGAATACATTTCGTAGGGATTTCCACTTACTGTCTCCGTTCGTGTTATCGTCTGATCTAACTACGACGTACACATTTTACACAATTGTCTTCTTCGGTATGTTCATCAATTCTTCCATGATCCTTGAATGAATTTTACTACTTATTGGCTGTCCTTAATAACGTATTTCAATTTTGTAAATCTTCGTCAATTGTTTAACTTGGTATTATATGTTAAGTTGTTTAGGAAATTTGTAGTTTTCTTGACGTGGTTGACACACTTCGCCTTGTATATGACAAGATTGGAAGAAAATTATTACAGGAATTGTAATTATTAGTACTAGGAATAAGAATTCTTATTATAATATCTTCAGAAGAATGAAAAGCTAATTTCAACATCACAGTAAAACAACAATTAAATACATTAAAACAATTATAAGCCACAATTTGAGGAAATGTCAGACAAAGAATTTGCTGTATACTTTAGATGGATTTATTTATTAACTACCTTATCTCAATTATATCTCTACGTAGAAAATTTCTCCAGTTCTACAAACTTCACAAACTTCATTATCGTTAAATCCACTTTACCTATCCGTAAATTCTATGCCAACTGAATTCGTGCAGTCGGAATAAACATTATGATACAATACATAAGAGAATCGTACTTCGTTATTCAACACAAATTTCAAAATCGTATTTCGTTGTTCAACACAAAGCAAAGTTGTAACAAATAAAAATTGTAACAAAAATAACACGACGATGGAAAAACAATAGTAAAAGGTAGGAACGATATATTCTCGTTGCTTTCGTTACTTTCACGCGAATTATCAATGTGCGTGAACGCATGTACGCTCGGCTAATTTCAGCCAATTTACATTCAAAATCGAGCTGCGCAGATTGTTCCACACGAACTTGTATCCCTTCGACTGTTGAATGATCGAATAAAGTGAGCTAGATTGCGCGCGTTCGAATTTTTACGGTAGCTTGCTAATTGCGTACCGAAACTATGACATTGGGTTTCAGGTAACTCCTATAAATATTTTTTTAGTACTTTGGCATATAAAAATTGCACTGTTATTTGTTCACGTGAAAAAAAATTGTACTGTGGATATATAATGCGTGTTTTTGGCGTTCAATTATTATATGTAACCGTATTGACATATGATGGGTTTTATTATAAAAAGGTGTAGACGTAATTGATTTTCAATTAACAGCTGAATATTGGCCTTTAATGCATTTATGTCATCTTTTTCATTCTATTTGTTTTAATACAGATTTAATATCAAACAAAACAGATCTTTCTTTACAAATTGATTGGTGTGAGAACAGTAATGTTGAGAAGAATATTAGAGGATAGCTTAACATTTTTCTGAGATGTAAAACTCTCTGAAACTGGTACATGCAATAGTATAAAAATTATCCATACTAATACTATGTTATATTTTCCATTTTTCTCTTCTACTCTCGTTTAAAACGAAAAACCAATACGCACGGCTTTTTCATGAAACATATTATAAAACTAGGACAAAGCATATAAATTTAAATTACACAGAATAAACTTTATAACGATGAATTATCATTTCGTTAAAATATTCACTTTTCAAAATCTATATCCTGTGAGTTTTAAATAGTTTCAGCTTCTAAAACTCTTCCACTAATGATACCACTCTATTGTTGAAGGCTTAATTTAGGACTCGTTGATGATAATGACACTAATTTTTCAGCGAAATGGAGAGATCGTCTCGAATGTTCTAAACGAACAGAAGAATGAACCATTCATGTGAAAAGCAAATTTTGGTAATAATTTAATGTATGAAAGTGTTCATTACATATGAATATATTTCATATATAATTGTGTATTCATTTTATATATAAATGTAATTCATATAAATATAAAAAAAATTAAGTTTCTTTAAGAAATTTTAAGAAAGAGTTTACAAAATTTAATATCTTTCTCACTGGCGGAAAGTCGTTGTATTTTTATTTCAATCATTATTTTTTAATTTATTTGATGCTTAATTCCGCCTAAAGCACGCTGTATTAATTAATTTACTGGTGATTATACTGTGATATATTATTATTTGATTCTATTGTATCATTCGATTGTTTCGCGTTCTGGATGTTGTATACATATAACGTATTTTCGTTTTTATATCCGCTTTAATTGATATTTTTACGTATTTAATTCGACAAATCTCCACAGAAGAATATTTTTAAATTCATTTCGCACCATATTGAATATCTCTGTATTTTATAACATTATGAGATTTAGTATTTCCATTAATCAGATGATTTAAATGCCTTTACTGCATCGAATTGCATTCAAATCTAGATTAAAAATTTAACAACGAAATTTCAATAAATTAATTTCCAAATATTTCATGCTTATATGTACGTAGAAAAAAATGGTAGAATTGTCACAAAACGCATTCACAAACAACCTATCGACAACAAAATTCTAAAAACGAAAATTAAATTTTTCACATAAATAGATCAATAGAAATTTCAACGTTTATACTCTTAGATAGTGATCTAGCGATATTTCATATAACATTATTCTGATATTTCATATAACTGAAAATTACACGGTGGTTCAAGCGAAATCTGTCAAAGCAGAGAGTTCAGAAACCTTTTTCACGGTGGTTCGATAGAGACTGTTTTTTTTTCTCAAGAATCGACGCGACCGAGCAGACTTTCACGTCTCGTTTCACGCCACTCTTAAGGTTGAACGGCGGCACACCCCTTGTTACCAACGTAACGCGCGGGATGCGTTCGTTCCAGTGTTCAAAGGGGAGACAACTGACGGGCCTTTAATAAGTTGCAGGATCTCCACCCTTACGGGTCTACGTCCCTAGAAAAGGGTAAGTACCGTATGGAGCTCGGTTCTGGTAGTGAATGATGCCGTGTAATCCATAGGCGTACACGATACGATCGTTCTATAGTTTATTTACAATAAAAATATTATATATACTAGAATATATTTTACTAATTTTTCCAATGTTTTTATTTCTGATTAATTTCTTTATGATTTTAAAGACTGTTTTTATTACTTCTTTAAGTTACGATAGGTAAATCGATGAACGTTACCAAGGTCCAAATGCTTTGAAACACAATAATATTATACATATTTATAAAGTCTACGTAAGAGAGGGGAAAAAGGAAAAGGGAATCAAAATATAATAATTGTTATGGAAAAATCGCCAAAGAAGAGTTATCAAAATACTTAGTAGGGAGGATGAAGTGGAAGGACAGAAAAATTTTAGCAAGATTTAGACGTGGAAACGAGACCTAAGCAAGAGAATACTGGAAAGAAGAGGGAGAAAAAAGATGCAGGGTATGTAAAAGAAAAGAAGAAGACCTGAGGCACGTAATAGAAGAATGCAAACTAACGGGAGAACCAAAGAGCACAGAAACAATACTAAACGAGACTGGAGAGGGACTAGTGGAACTGAAAGCAATAATGGAGAAGAGAAGTGCAATACAAGACGGGGAGGAACGACAATAAGGAAGCACAGCAAAGAGGCAAAAAGCCCAAAAGTTACCAAATTTTAGAAAACAGAACATAGAATAGAACGCAATCTAATAGATTATATAAGAAAAGAGAGATAGACAAGGAAAAGAGATTAGATAGATATAAGGGTAGAGGCAATAAGGAGATAACGCCAAAGGTTGATAGACGGTAAAAAGCGTATTATGTTAAACGGGATGTAAAACCGAAAGCTCGTCCAAAGCCGAAAGGCACAGACTAAGTAATAATAAATAAATATAAAGTCTACGTATTGTATTATATCGTTCTTCTAACGAACCAACAATATAATACAAGAATGCAAGAAAACGATTCCTTCAAAATTCACCGCCATAGGAATCACATACATACTCCTTCAAATTTGTCCATAATCCTAAAAAAATTTTAAGCTACGTCAGAGATGCATACAACGAACGCTATAAAGTAGGAGTACTCAATCTAAAAGCGGGCATGGTTTGAAGAATAATGAAAGCGACCGGTTTTCGCGCGACGCCTATGGTACGAAGTGTCCACAATCCACACCAGGGGGGTGGACATGTTCACCGTTACTTTGATCAACAGATCGGTACCTAGACCGTGCATTGCTCAACCATGTGCACGAAACACACAGACGGCGGCTATCACGCGTGCACGAGACACGTACGCATACGGCCGCGCACGCTCGATTTGTCGCTAGCAGTCTGAACGTTTTGGCCATAGGCGTCACCAACGGAAAAGAGGATGAGCGAGGTTTAACGAGCCGCCTTGGTAAACGAATCATTGCCGGCCCTTTCATCCGTCCGGCAAAGGGACCTCGTAACAGGAAATTGTGCGAAGCCACGCAACTGATCCCCCTCGTACGATTTGCTCCCGATTTGCGTATGTATATGTAAGCTTTTCGCCGCGATGAGAACATCGAATGAACTATCGTCGTTCGGTGAATAGTGTGGTTCAACTGGAAAGCGTGGTGATACGTGTTTCGTTTAGATACTATCACTGTCGGGAATAAATGTCACGTTCTGTGATTGAAATTTTGAGATGAGGGAATTTTAAGTGATCGTTGGTGTGCGTTTTAATACTATACATAAATGAAGTTTGGTTATAATGGTTTTAGAAGGGAAGATTTTAGAGAGATGTAAATGTATTTTAATGCTTGATTATGTATGGTTGAATTTTATAGTGCAAGGGATCAATTTTATAGATGGCGCTTTGGTGTTAAATGTAGACGAAATTTAGATACAGGTATTAGGTTGTCTGGAAAGTTTCTTTCATTTTATAAGGAAACAATAGACGTACGACATTTTTCGTATTATTATTTTATTGAATCACGTCTGATCCATTTTGTTCCGTTTCTATTGTTACGATCATACGTAATTCGATAAAATAATGTGAAACAAAAAATGTCGTGCATCCCTTGTTTCCTTATAAAACGAAAGAAACTTTCCGGACAACCTAATACATCGATGTCAATATTTGCTTTTAGATTTATGTGATTGGAATTTTGAGCGATTACTAGTTTATCTTTTGTGTAAGATATAGACGAAGATTGGTTAATTTAATTTCAAAAAGGAATTAATTAATTATAAAACTAGAAAGTATTTACGATATTAGACAACACTAGATTTATTCAAAACATTTCTCCAGAAGCAAGAGAAGCAACAATTGCTTAAAAACTCAGACAAAAAGCACTTCACTACTGTTCACTACTACACTTCACATTTTCATTCTATCATCTAGCACTTGTTCAAAGAAAAAAGAGAACAGAAAAAGGGGAAAGCGAAGTACATTTCCCGAAAGAAGCAACCGAACGAGATTATGCTCCTCTTTTCCTAGCAGGAAATAAACTGCAGCGTCCGGAAGTGGAAATTACTTAGTGAGAAACCTCAGCGTCTCACGTTCGCTCGACGCTTGAGATTGCTCAACGATAAAGAATATAAACCCGACGCGGATAATTAGCGAGCCAACGGGACGGCAATTAAATTGAAGAATACTGTCGCGCTCGGCGTTGAGTGCGCTTTCGAGACGACCAGCTATCAAGCGACTGTGAAAAACGGGCCAGAGCTAGAGGTAAAAACGAGCTGGAAGATTTATGTCTGAGAGCGAGCAATCCTCTCGCTACGACACATTGGTCGTTATTGTTTTTCTTCGACCACGAACAGACAATGTATCCAGTGTAATTTTCGTGAAAGCGCGATAGGCAAAAAAAGGAAAAAAGAAAAAATCGTTTTGATGAGCGCTACTGCTCCACAATTTCCGGGCACTTGATTATTCTTGATGGGATGCGACTTAATTACGAAATTATAGACAAAAGAATCTATAAGAATTTTATCCTTTGCGATTATTAGATTGTAGACATTTATTTATGGAAGATTTAAAACTGCAAGAATTTGAAAAATATATATATATACATAATATCTATAGTAATGGAAAATTTACAGGTACAAAACATTTGCAGAATACAAAAGAAATATAAAATATTCATTATGATAGTCATTCGTTATAATATTTAGTAGATAAGGTAAGTCTATATATGCAGCGGCAAAAAAGGTATTTGCACACTACTGTACATTATTGACAAAGAATGCTTCATTGGTAATTCTACTTCCATTAATTCTTAATAATTACCAGGCTATCAATTTTGCCGAGAAGCACAATATTCGTATAAGGATAGTGCAAGGAAAAATATATGATAATTGAAATTTCGATCGAGAGCGCGTAATGACGCCGATTATCGTTGTCGAGAATTAATATTTCAGATTACATCAAACACACGAGCCAACGACTGTGAACTAATTAATGAGCGAAGTTAATTATTAGTAATTTGAAGCTCTGAACCGATCGTAATTATGATTGGAATCCGTGGTCTGTATGTTGCTTAAAATTCCATTCGCTGTATCGCGGTTTCAATTACTTAACACGGCTATAAAATTCATGCGTTCTGTGGTCATGATATAATAATATACATCAACTTAATAAAACATAATAACATTTGAACGAATAGCCCCCAAATTCTTTAAATTTGCATATTGATTTTTTATAATTATATTGCAGGAAACTTTTTAATCATCCTAGCGTATTTTATGCACTTATCGAATCGTATTCGCTGCATTATTTTTTTGTATAATAACGTTATTTGGTTATTGGTTTTCTTGTGGAACTAATTATTGTTTATCTAAAAGTGAGGATATTGTGGTGTTAAAGTGGTGTGGTTAAAAAATGGTGAATGATACTGAATCCGACCTAATTGAATTTAAAAATTGAAAACGTAAGTATCGATTTACACAGTTTGTTGCATTGAAAACAAATGAATTTTATTGATCGATTCAACTCATAGTGATGCAGGATTTGAGACAATTTAAATCGAATCAACTAGAACGCGCTTGATATAAATAAAAAATTATTCCAATATCTCACAACAAATTACAAGAATTATTTTGTCTTATTTATTTTAAAATATATATATATATATGTTAGATTTAAAAAAGTTCTGTGATAATATTTTCAAAATAACTTTTTTCATTGTTATCTAAAATCTCTAATTTTTAATTTTTTCTTTTATCTGCTCTAATCCACTTAATTTAATTTCAGATTGAAAAATCTTTCGATATCTAAACCACATCTTCCTAATTTTACCAACTTTATCAATCATAACCGACCACAGACCATTCATGGCACAGCATTGATTTTTCCGACACATTATAAAAGTGATGGACGCTATTTTTGGAGACTCGACATTAGGGTTTTCCACTTTGGCCGAGTTTTATCGGAAGCATCTATTCGATGCATTCTCACAGAACGAAAAATTCGTTCGACTTTCTAGCTTGGCCCCCGGCTACGCTACAGGAAATTCAATTCCCGCGTCAACAGAGGCGAATTTATCGTACGGCCGAAAGGAGGGACAGGTTAGGCTAGCTCCTCTCCTATGAATACAGAACTCTCTTCTGCTCGTCCCCTCGAATTCGCTCTCTCGATAATACTTTTCGCCGCTGCTCTTCGAGTAATGTATTCGCTTCGTATATGGAGTGTCCTTTCCGAACAGCTAGAAGAAAATCCGGAACTCCCTCTTCCGATTTTCCAAAGTGGGAAAGCGACTGACTCTTGCTCCCCTCTTTCGTTCCATTTTGAATATGTGAATAATCGTGTATTTTAGCAATATTCTCGTAAAATAGATTTTTAAGTATAACAGTTATAATAGTTTAAAGATTAGTGTGATTGTGATGATTAGTGTTAAAGATTTATGTGATAAAAATGATCAGTTTTATTGGGTAAGCCGTAGAATACAGAACTAAATTAAATTAAATTAAGTAACTGCTGACATTTAATCTAAAATTAATTAATGTAACTCATAATTCAAATTACTATCATAATATAAATAAGTAAAATCGAAATAAAATTCCTACAATAACTTACACCAGTCGAATTATAT
This sequence comes from Bombus confusus, assembly GCA_014737475.1. Classification (NCBI taxonomy): domain Eukaryota; kingdom Metazoa; phylum Arthropoda; class Insecta; order Hymenoptera; family Apidae; genus Bombus; species Bombus confusus. The sequence continues at coordinate 674,411 of JACXIV010000097.1, forward strand.
TTTATGCAATTCAAATTCGAACTGGTATTATTAATTGTTGCTGAAACGCAATATAATAATTCTTTTCCATCTCTTGTTCAATAATTCATGTAAATATTTCCCTTCATTCTTTTATATCATAAATATAGCATATAGCTTCATTAATTTGTAAAACAAATCAACATCATAAAAGAGTAGGTGTTATAAGAGAAATGATCAATAACAAAGAATACACGAATATAAAACAAAGGGAATCTACATAAATCGAACAGACCTTTTCAAAGTTCGTATCGTCGAGTTTCAGAGAGTTTTTAAACTGAGAAAGCATTTGTAAACCTCGAGAGATAATTTTATTCCAAATTACTCTTATCAAAACTCCACTTTAATCTTGTTTTATATTATTTATTTCAAAATTTTTTAATTCTTAAGCTTTCTAGTTTCTCTAACCATATGACATTAAACGTACTTCCAACGAATACTTTGTTGCTTAGGTACTAGCCAAAAAATATTTCAAATAAAACTCAGAAGAATGAAGAGAACGAAAGAGCGATAACCTACGATATACCCAGCCTCCACCCGTAAAAACAAAAATTTCACTCACGGCAATAATACTCGACTTTATGTATACATTTCCCCTACGACGACCAAATATTTACTCGAGACCAATGTTTCAGCATAACCCATTTGTTCTATAGTGGTCAACTGACCAACGCAGCAGTTGGTAGATCACAGAATATACGCCACCTTATAAGTATTAAGGCACTTATGAAAGATAAAATAAAATAAAAGATTAAGAATAATCAATGTCTATTGGAAAAATTTTTGGGAAATTATTAATTTCGTCAAAATTAATTCTTTTGAAAATTATTATTATTATTGCAGTCAATTTACGTTAAGAATCCTGTTCTTTTTATACACATTATAGCTATGATCAGATATTGCAAAGATTTATTTTATATATTTTCTATTACTAGTGATACTTAACGCTTATGAGCAGAGGCGAATATTGTTATGAAAAAGAACTTAAAAGTCTAAATAATAACTAATACAATCTTTATCTTCTTCACCTCTTATGAGATTATATAATAATAATATGTAATTAACACTTTTGGTATCTTCGAGCCATACGTTGTGTCGCTTTAATCGGCTGGTAAGTAGCTGATGCAATTGCTTTTTTTGTACACTTCTTTCTTTGTTTAAAAGAAGAATTAAAAAATTAAAATGTACAATGAACGAACGTTAGTAAAATACATTTTTGATAAAAAAAAAGATTCTAAAAATTAAGAAACTATACTTTAGTAATAGCGAATGTATTAAACGACCAATGTATCATCCCCACGAGTGGAATGTTTGAAGATGGAAAACGTTTACTTTGATTGCTAGAATATTACCTATAAATTTTGATTCGAGCATTTCAACGTGAATTGCAAACCGCGCAATAATTTCTCGCCGCTTCTCATAAATTTCTACACTCCATTTCTACACTACACTCGACGTACTTGAATAAATGACACGGGGTTTAAGAATTAACACCTTCCGGAAGCAAGGCTCTATGAGTTTATCCGCTATTTTTCGCGGTGTACTTCATACGCGCTCAATAACGAAGTTTAGATAAATAATCCATTACTTGTAACCGACAAAAAGTATTTTATTTGGTTATTTATGAGCGTGTATTTATGAGACATCGTAAGTTTCAATAAAAATAAAGAATTTTGTGTAAATTTATGTAAACACACGTTATTTGTTATGTGAAAGCACAATAAGAGGAAACTTAGATTAGTTAAGCGAAAAATTGTATGTTCATAGTATGTATATGAAATTCTAATATGTATAAGAATAGTATAATGCTTTTTTGTATCTTATACAATTTTCTGTACGTTGTTTTCTTCAATTCTGTACCAATTTGATAAAAATAGTTACTCAGTTAAAAAGCTGGTACAATATCTTAAATTTATAGGTGCATAGTAAAATGGTCAATTACTTTTAGTAACTTAGGTAAGACAATATCCATTCAAACAATAAATAAATCATGACCAAATATGAGTTATGAATTTTAAAATAGTACCTAAGTTGTAACAAATATAAAAAATATTGTAGGCACACTTCCTATGAAAAATTAAGAGAGTGCCAAAGTAGAGAATGAAAAATGTTCCAACTATCTGTACAGTGCAGAAGTGCAACAATAGTCCAACAATAAACTAGCTACGCAATACTATGGGAAGAATTTGTTTCAGAGTTGATGCAGTCGAGTTCAATTGAAGTATGAACATAGAACTCGGCCAGTATAGTTCAAGGATTCGTTTAACGAATTGGAAACACGCGTGAAATATTGCGTAGTAATATAATTTTTCATTTAGTAACAATTCCATAGTACATATACCATGATGAATTGCATTCAGTGCCCTTCGTTCCTCAAAATTAATTAAAAAAGTGTAAATTTTAGAATATTATAAACTTTTGCCATGCACAATGAATACCTCATATTCTTCCGATATAAAATTACGCTACCCACACAAAATGAAAACAATTTCCAATTTTAATATTGTACAATTTTCAATTTGTTACACGCGGGTTCATTAAACAGGTCTATTAAAAACAACAAACTTTGATGAATAACAGATGAAAATAACATGCGGAGCTTCCTGTTTTCCTTAACTATATCATACTTTCGCTTCTGACTTTATATTTACTAATTTTCTTTATTATTAAAAGACTGTTTATGATAAAGTATTGTGTTTCTTGCAACGATATCGAATTTTGATGCACTGGAAACATCATGAAGATAGAGATATATCTAGATTAAATGAAAGTCCTCAATCTTTTGTGTTTCACGAACATACGAAAAATACGCAATCGAACACGACACGGAGTTGTACATCGTCTTCTGATCTGCCATTCTAAAATATTCAACGTACCTCGATGTGTTGTGCAATAAATTTCCAAGGGGGCGACGAATGCCAGGTATTTGAGAGGCTAAAGGTGCGTCGGTGGAAACGACGAGTCGAAGGTGGATGTCGAATTAATATTGAGGCTGGAAAGTCAAACGGCCTTTCCAATGGAATATCGAGTAACTTGAAGGAAGAGGTGACGCGAAACAATTCCTTTCTGTGCGTATTTGATAACGGTGTGATTGCTTTTCAGTTGAAGCTGCTACTCCCCGTTCGATTTATAGGCTTTCTGTCAGCGATAGGTAGTACTATGGTTCCCGATATTTTCCTACAAATTCATCTTATTTACTTTCTAGAAAAAAATAAAATATGACTTTTATTATAAAATTTATTTCTAAAATCTGAGTACTCCTTGTGTTGAAAAAAAAATAAATATTCAATATGATAAAGACCATATCAGAAACTGATAAGAAATTTTCATTATATTGATAGAACACGCAGTTCAAAAAAGATTACGAAGGAATTCAAGTTTGATAGAACTGTGAAGAATTTTGTGGGAAATAGTAGAAGTATGTCGAATTGAGTAATTTTTTCCAAGTTTGATATTGTGTTTGATAGCGTATCAAATTGGTATATAATTAAAAAATATGGGACACTCATAGATAAAGACGTTATTTATGTCTAAAACAAATACAGTTTCCTATACTTTTGCGAAAAATATTATTATTCTGGATTTCATAAACTATGGGCTAATAAACCCCATTCTTCATATCAAGGTTTATTTCGTTCAAAAAGACGAAGAAAATCAATAGTAAATAGTACGATAATTAGTACGACTCTCATTAGAAACTAATTAATATTATATGCTACATTGACCGTAGAATAATTAGATTATAATTAACTCAATAAAAGAAAATAGCTGAAATTTCGTATCATCATACATTACACAGCGAGAAAGTTATTAACCCAATTTCAATTCTATGCAAACAATACAATAGCGGAACGACCTACCACTGTACACAACCTACGTAAATAGAATCTAAAGTGTTGAAATGTGTTTCGCACATTTCATGTGTTACGATTCGTGAAATAATTCCAGGATACACAAAAAGATATTAAAATCGACCGACAAAATTTGAAAGAACAGATCAATGTCCCTAGACCATGACAATCAATTCCGAATCGAACAGTAGCGCTGATCGTTACCGGTTACACAAGGAAAATGTAATGCTTGATCGGCAGTTCCGAAATAATTCGGAAATGGCGCGAGCCAGCCGGAATAGTTTCATGCATCTCAAACAGTTCGTTGATCTCCTTAAAGTTCGATCGCGCCCAGTTTACTCGATTCTCTCTAAAATTATTCCACATGACCTGGATTATTCGGCTGCAAACCGAACGTTCCGCTGTTAGTCGCGTGATTGCTGGAATCCGGTTCCGCTCCGTTCAGAAAGCGGAGAGTTTGTCATGCAGAGTGCCAAAAATTTTGCTCTTTGTACAATGGCGATATCGCATAAGCCGGTTTTCCATTGCAAAATTCACTAGTTTGTTTATCGCACTCCGGAATTTCAAACGTATCTGTACTATAAAATATTACAAAGAAGAAATGTTAAATGATCATCAGTAGTATTACTAGTATTTTAAAATATTCGATCATTTTGTATGGAACATATTTTAGGGTTACACGTTGATTCGATTTAATTTTTGGATTTTGTTCATTGTTTATTTTATTGACGAATGTTTTTGCATTTATTCCAAAAAATGGAAAAATTTTGCAATTTGTAAATTGGAGTTTTTTTTCATTTATATATTGCTATTTAACTTCCAATGAGCTACTTGTGCTACTTTTATTGTTGTACTAATTTAATTGTTTTGCTCAATTTGTTTTTTCCAAATATTTATAATCTAGACGATAAAACGCGGAAATCTCTCTCAAGGACCCGTATCAGTCATCGGAATTCGCGTCGATTTGAGCGCCGATAATTTAAACATACTCCGACATCGAACCGTTGATGATTGATTTTAGTCAGTCACCGAGCAAATGTCAAAAGGTCCAGATCGAAGATTTCGGTTGCATTCGTCACATTAAATAACTAAATAAATAAACGTGACTCGTCCTTTTTTTGGCAGGGGTGGGAGCATTAAGCCCTTTCCCTACAATAATTTTATCGAGAAAGCGTTTTAAATGGCTTTCCATTCAATGAACTGTCTGAAATATGTATTAGGTATCTTCAGTGACAAGATAATAAAGCTCCATTTCATACTACATACTTGGCTATAATAGACGGAACAGACAAAAACTATAAACTAAAAACTATCGTTATTCCTTCTGTAATCTAAATCTAAAGAGGTAAAAGATCTACAAATTGTAGATAATGTGTAAAAATATATAAAATATAAAAAATAAGGTATTGATTACAATATAATTTAATGGATGAAACAAATCATCATTTAGAATTCATTTCATTGTTTGTGTATATAAATACACAAAAACATGAATCAGCAAAAAAATCCATAGCCTATTAATAATTTATGATTCTTGAATGCAATTTGTGTACATTGTATCCACGAAAGTATAATACATCAAAGGCGTTGGAACAAGGAGCACACCGCACAATTTAGAATCAGACTTAGATTTCAGGTAAGCAGACAAACTATTTGGGCAGCCACCAAGGAAATACCAGTTTCTCTTGTTAGAACATTCTGTATATTTCAGTGTATACTTCCTGTTTCGAACAGAGTTGTTTAAAAGCACTTCAGGCTATGTAGCGCTTTCTTACTTGTATCATTGTTATACAAATAACCTATTTGTTGCTAATATGACTAAATAGTCATTATAGATTGTTTCACACAATTGTTGATAAATTTTTGAGAATTATTGAAAAATTTTTGTGTTTGACATCGTATACGTTCGTCTGATATTCTGATACACAAGGGCGAATTTGAATAAACTGCGATGTTTGCTTTCAAAGAGCAAAAATTTACTTCTAAATTATTTTACGAAGATACATTGTGATAGTAAAGCATTGTGCGTGGATTTATTAAAGGATTTTTACATTTTACTATTTTTATGGAGAATATTATGTAAATAACTAGGCGTTATTGGAATAAGATCAATTATTTATTTTTGAAGTAGCTCTTGTATAGTAACCAAGAGGTTAATTTACAATTTCTGTCATTAGTAATATTTATAATATATTATGTAAACAAGTGCAAATTATTAAAATATGTGTAAAACACTTATCTACATAGTATATATTTTTTTAGCTGCTAATAAGAACATTTTTCAGAAATTTCATCTCATTTGATTGAAAAATGGATAGATATGTCATTCATTATTCCTTGTTGACGCAGTATCGAACTCGAATACTAAATGTACACATGATATAATAATACACAACAATATACAAAGCACGCTGCACAAAGCTTAAATGGACTAACAAAGGAACTCGAGCCAAATAGCCATTTAGGTCTGTTTGTTGATGCTGGCAAACGGCTTTGATCGACAAACGAAACTCGCAAGTATGTACATTTCTCCGAGCTATGTAATATTCCACGCGTAAATAGCGAATTCCTGTGTCTAAATATGACTTTTATGACCCTTAGCGTGACTCCCAATAATGCAGATCCCATTGTGAGACGTTGTTAAATTAATTCCTCCATCCCTTGTCATCGTTGCGTCAATTAAGAGGCGACGCTTTTGTAGAATTTCACGAACGCATGAAGAGAATGTCACCAACGTAAATTTCCCACTTACAAGGTTCAATCGCAAGAATGGTGCATTTGCGTTTCGCATTTCCTCCAATATCTAATCGTAACAGGAACCCTATTTCCTTTAGTATGATAAAGTTATATAATCGATACTTTTTAGTTGTTTTAAAGGGTCTTGTGATTTTAGAATTTTAAAGAATCTATTTTTTATTCCTATTTTTAATGTGTCTAGAGTTAAATGAAGAATAAAATTTCAAAAGTTAGTTAAAACTGTTGTAATGTCAGCAATTATAGGTCAACGTTGCAATAAATTAAGCACAAAGGTTTTTATTCACAGTGAACAAAACTGGAATACTCTCTGTACTACAATCAACGAGCAAACACTTTTGATCCTTGTAAACTGGTCCATGCCACGGGACAATACCTGTAATTAGCGCATGCAATACCACAATGGCCAATGATTAGTCATCGTATTGCTCTATTATGGTAACCTAATCTTTGTAGGCACATATAAAAACTAAGGTAGTTGTCTCACTTATAAAACATAACCTCCATGTAGTAATAGTTCTTTAAAAAATATACAATATGCAATTGAGTTTGAAATAAATATTGCAATAACGAATTTATGTGGAGTGAATTAAAAGTATCAGAATATTTCACGGGCCACGTACACGTATAAATCAAAATTTCTAGAATATAAATTCTTAAAAGATACCATGTCAACAAGTAGTAGAAAATTTAACTTTAATCCACTATTTAAAATTTAAGAATATTTGCTTAATTACTTCCTTCAATTTTCCCTGAAAGGAAGTACAGACTTCAACCATAATGACGTCTTACAAAGAATATTACACCAGTTAATTGGCAATTTTCCGAATAGAACGTTGACTTTCTCGCGAAGAACAACCGTAAGTAGCCGGTAGACGAAATAATTCATTCGACCTAATTTCTGCCCGTCGCGTCAGTTTACTTTGTCATCTCCGACGAATGTAGGGGTAACCCGCGTCGCCAAGATAATCTTATTCAAAGAAAAAATCAAACTTTCGAAAATCCACAAGCAAGGATTGAAAATCAGGACGTACGGTCAATCCCCAAAGGAGATTAGTTCATCAATGTTTCATGAGGCGGCCATGTGCCGCGTAATTCACTCTTTAAAATGGAAATCGGAAAAATCAGGTCCGAGATCCACCTGTCCCGGCCAATTGAATTCGCCGCTTCCTCGTTTTGTATACCGCCAGATATCGTTTCTGGAAAATTATTTTCATTGCTACACACTGTGACACTTAAGTTTCGACCACATTCAATCGAACGATAAAGTTTTCTAATTCCACGAAAAGAGACTTCATGATAAGTTTTATTAATAGAGCAGCTGAGCGATATCGAAAAATTCGTTGGATGTAAATAATATATTCTAAATAGTATCTAATAATATTTTTTGAATATTTTTATATATTTAGATATTAAATTTTTATCAAATTTTAAAAATAAGTTAAACTTGTTCGACGATACCCTATTAATGTCTAGCTTTATTAAGCTTTAGACGACATAAATCTTGCGCAATGACTGCATATGTAGATAGTTATTTATTTCAGAAAATTCTATTTACGTAGCTTCTTTCATTGAACGAATGACTCAAACGCGAATCCTCACAGTTGTTGTAAGAAAAAAGGCACATGAACACGAAATAAGCTCAATAGGTAATACCAATATGAATACGAGACAAATTTATCTGTGCAAGGAAAAAAAACGAAACCGAGGAGGAATGAAAGCGATATTCTAACGTTTATTCCGTGCCAAGAAGCAATTTCGAAATCAGGACATGAGATCCTTTGAGAACCTTTCAAACAGCTTTCTTGGCCGAAGAATACGTCATTCCAGATATTTACTTTAAAGATTCTGTCAAACATTTCGAGGGAAATCGCTCTTCCTCTTTCTGATGCGCGTTAAACCTTACTCAAAAAAAGAAACAATAAAAAAATGATTTCACAACGAAAATAACGCATGTAGGAAACAAATACTGAATTTCGAATCGATTAAAAGAGTTTCACTTGGTGAACTATTCTTAATTTCGGAATTTTAAGAAATGTTAAATTCATGGTTGGGTTCCTACTTTGTAATTATATGCATGACAATTGAATCGGGTTTTCGTTTTCTAATTAGTATTGGAGTGTAGTTTGACGCATGACTGTTTGCTTTATCAGTGATTGACAGACTTTCTCGTGTCAAAAGTGATTGAAGTGTCGTCGACTCATATTGGCAGTAGTCGAACCCAATGAATGCTGCTACTACGGTAAACTCTGCGATATTTGCAGCCCTTAAAATTTCACCATATGATATATAGTGGTATATGTGAAAGATACAATTTCTATTACGATCTATGTTGCAGTGCTAATATTTTAATAAAATTTACGCAAATATTGAATTTATTTAATATTTAATTTATTATTGAACAAAATATAGATATTCCTTTGTGATGAACTGAGATACATAAATAGATATAGGTATAATGATTAACTAAATAGGTTTATAGATTAAATAAATAATCAGAACCGTAATTAATTAAAATTCGGAGCGTTCCGGTCTTTAAACGTTTATGACTGAAGTCATAAAGGATAAATAGAGATAAAGATATGTTAATGAACCAATTAAATAAACAACGATGGCTGTATACATTTATAACATTGTGGATTAATGATATTATATGTAACTGTAAAATGAAGGTAAATAGCATATCATCCACAAGTTTAATGTTCTCTTTTTCATTTGATATAGGATATTCGTAGCAGAAATTTCTGGGAAATGGTCTGATATTTATTTTACCTCAGATGAACGTAACTTATGCAACAACTTGATATAAGAGTATCGTGGCACGAGCATCAGCAAACGTCTGGAGTTACATCTTCGTGTTTAGTTTCTTTTTCGACATCTGATCATCCTTTACTTTAGTGCAAGCACATATATCGGGTTAATGTCTTAAAACATTAATCAACTATTAATTTATCCTGTCTTTTAAATAAAGATTCCAAGAGTTACATCACAGAAAATAAGAAATAGATGGATTCTACTGATTTCAAATTTCCAATACAAAATATTCTAAAAAGTTCCAATTGTGCTTTTACGTAATTTTAAGAAAAATAATTAAGAAAAATGCTCGTCTACTTTAAAACTGCGATGGTAGAACACAAATCTTTGAAATTTTTATAACATTATAAATCAATCAAATACCTACAAAATTTCATTTCATTTTACTTTTTATAAGTAGATTGATTGATATATAATTAAAATTGTAATATATACGTTTTTTATACTATCCTAAAGATATTATGTACATGCTTTTAACATATCTTTTAAATCTCAATCCTATTGAATAATAATTAAGTTTTTTTTTTTACTATACCACTATCGACAGTAACACAGTCAATGAAAAGGGCGACGCAACGCGCCAATGCGAACTGAAAGACTTCAAGTAAAATAGAGGACAGGAGAAACGAAATGGAACGCCATCCGGAGAAGTATTCCAGCTTTTCAAATAAAAGACGAGGCTGAGTATCACAACTGACCGTAATTCCTCCGTGTTTACTAGCCGTGATAACAGAACAGAACATTTATCCTACGAAACGCAGTATTTATTATAGCAACCATGAAAGGCCCGTTTCTACATTGTGTTCATTCCGTGTTATTTACACTTGTTTTCCTCTTCGTTCGACGAATTTTCGTCGAGTCGTTCGGACAATCACTCGATCGTCTAATGGCTAACGGATACTGAGAAACATTTAGTGAATCATTCGTGAAATATTTTTATGCTTTCGCACTAAGAGTTTCATTGAAAGTGAATAATAATTTGAAGTTTTGCAAAATGAAGAATATGAAGTAAAGAAACGGAGATAATGAAGAGTAGAAGTTTTAAAAAATATACATGTATAATTGTTCCATTACAGGAGTTTAGCCATTATAATAAAATTTTCCGTTTAACTTCAATAATTAAAATAATTAAATATCGGTTAACTTTTAAAAATTAAATTGATTTGCTTGTTAAAATGTATTTAGATCTATTTGAAGTAGTGCAGAGATATGAAGAGATGAATATTTATTAAAACTTTTTGATAGTTTACGTAGAAGCTTCTGATCCATAGTTGAAAAACAACATCGATCCAATAATCCATAAGAAACTGAAGACAGTTCCTTGACAGGTCTTACTTCAACCATTTTTCTTCCCTCTGTCACTTAGGTCGCTTTTTATTTTTCCTGCTTCCGCTTATTCTTCCATTTTCGCTAGCGTTCGCGCTTCTTCGGGACACGTCATCGAGAAAATTTAACGACGACAAATGAAGTGGAAAAGGATGCGCCATGTTCCTGATTCCCGAATAAACTTTCCCTCATACTTCGTCTAACGTGTCACATAAATTTCCTGTCATCCCGTGAACTGTCCACGATACATTCACAACGAAACATTTTACACAGAGTTTACTATCTCATTCGTGTGTGAAATATAAAAATTTAATTCAAAGAATCATCAATCATAAAATATTTAATTATATAAGAACATTTATAGAATATTTAATTCAAAAGATATTGTCCAAGGGATAAAAGAATCAAATTGATTTACTTGTATTCTTCACATTTCTTAAATGTGTCAAACATACAAAAAAAAAAGAAAGAGTACTTCGCAATAAAGTTTATAAATTTATAAATACCTTTAACAATTTTTAAATTATATATTACTTCACAAATGAGAGAAGAAAGTTTTTATGCAAATTAAAGATTATCAATTTTTAAATAACCATAGCAAAGAATTGATTACTGTCTTAGTTGGTTGTATCTGTACTAAATATCAATGACCACTTGTCTAATAAGACCGAGCATGGTGTCAAACCATCGTGTGTTTCGCCGCAAAGTACTTTGATGTACGCGGATAATTCATGCGGATCCAATTAGACTTTGAGATCGCTTCGTAATTATTCCGGGTCAATAGTCTAACGTTAGCAGGCGGCACGAAGAAGAGAACATCGTGGCAATGCTTTCCAACGGTGGGTCGTTGTTGGAATAGGAATCACGTTTGATTTCATACACGTGTCGTAATCAACGTGTCGGACATTGAGCGGTCTTTGAAGAATTTTAATATTCAAATGAAACATACAAGAAATTTTACATCGTTTTGTATATTGTTGTGGTGTTGTAAGCAAGTGTAATAGACAGAATTGTGTTTCAAATAGTTTTAAAACTTATACATATATACCGATTTATATATTTATATTTATTTATTTATATTTTTAAACCAAACTAATTTATATTTTAAAACCAAAATAGTCAATAAAATTCACAAATATAGGGTTAAACTTGGCAACTTACTTACTCATCATATTCACACTTAATAATATTTATGAATACACAATTGAGCTCAAAAGAAAATACAAATAAAACTCAGAAATTCATTTAACCTCTCCCAATATCTTCTCATCTAATAAAACTTTCACAAAATGAATCTTAACCCTATCTCGACCCACGAATCGCAAAATACGTCCATCTTTCACGCAAGCCTCGTGGGATGATCAGCTGCAACACGGCTATCGTTGGAACCCTTCCACGTAAGAAAACTTACAATAGGCATACTTCAGTGAAACCTGCCACGATAAAAACTGTCAGGGGACGAAAACGAAATTCGATCTCGCGGGGAAGAGTACTCGCGGTCCCCGTGGCGTGCACGCTGATTATTCCCTGGAGTTTTTCATCTGCTGAACGTATGCGCATATTTTGCATACTAGTGGGAAAAAGCTCCCCTGCCGCGCCTTATACAGGCATGCATGACTTACAGTTAAATTAGAATACCAACACAACGTGTTCTCCCTCCTTCTTTTTTCATGTTTTGTCTTTTTCCCTACTCTCCTTCTTTCTCGATAAAAAGGAGTATCAGATTATTTTTGGATGAAACTACTATATAATCTACATCTAGTATATATATTCATCGAAGAAGAAGTAACAATTGAGGCGTTCAAAGGCTAAAATGGATAAGTCCAAATATACAATTTCATCAATTTTTTCTACTTTTTGTTTTATGAAAGTAATCAATTTGGTAAATGGGCGACTCAGTTGTTAAATATAAGACGAATGAATCTCGGTTGACGAATCCACGTGCACACATTAAATACGTACTTTGCAGTTAACCGAAAAAAAGAACGATTAACGCAAGCGCAAGATGAGTAACCTCACACATATCAATCGGTATTGTTATCACTAGGTCGTTGAAGAGAGAGAACGTTTTACAAGAGTATAACGTGTATATCGAACAACTAGTTCTATTTCATGGCTAGAATATCCGTCGGAATATACGAATGGGTCGATGAATGCAACGCGCGAAGCACCTGTTTGCTAATGCATCAGTAATTGGTACGGTTCTACAGAGGCACGTGCGCGCGATACACGGAACGAGCCTCGATAAATCGGACCCTAATGAAAAAAACCCGACGACAGATGGAAATTCTGTCCGAAAATATCCCTACGATGAATTGTACGATTGTTCGAGGATAAATGCGACTACAGAGTATGCCGATTATTTTTCGAATGGACGATCTGGAAATGGTAGCGTGTCGTGATGTTGGTTTATTGTATGATTGGAATGTTATAAAAGTTGTAATCAATAGAAGAAGACTTGAAGATCTGTAAAATTTTATTCATTTAAGTAAAAGAAATAAATTATGGCTAACGTAGTTTGTTATTTTAATGTAAAACATTTCAATTCTATATCTGTGATAACTCTTTTGTGTAACTCTTAACTTTGATAAAAGTAATTATCGTTGATATCTAGACATATAAAATTGCTTTTTGGATTCAGCCGTAATGGAATCACAATAAAATTACGTATTATCCGAAATCAGATTATAACCCGGATTGTATGCCACATATACGAAATCTCGAAAAAGTAGAAACAGTATCAGCAAGGAGAATATTTTTCGACATTTCGGTTTCATTCAACGAATTCCGCTAATTAACTCGGCACATCGTGTCCTATATTTACATTTATATTAAACGTATTGCATTTTATGGTATAGCAATGTAATGAGGATTGTTTGCATAATAGGAAACCGGTATTTGCATCGAGATGCGTCGAGCAACCACGATTCAAGTTTCCTACGATCATCCTCCCCTTTATCTACCTTTATTGCTCTTCATTCACAATTCCAAAATACAATTTTACACTTCGTTTTCAATTTTGTTGTTATGTTATTAGAATGCAGATGTTTATGCACTTATAGGAAATATAGAGATACAAAAATATTCAGAATGCAGCTAAAATACAAAAATACATAAAATGTTCAAGATAAAGTACTCCTTATATCATCTAATCTAATTGCCTTTTGGAAATTATTAAAAAATAATTTGTGAAATATTCAAGAAAGGAATATTTAAATTTTCATTAACAGGAAAGTAAGCTATTTAAGTGAAAAAGACATAAAGTACTTTAAGTCTAATAATTAATTTTGAATAAATATAACTATTGTTATTTTCTCATTTTCGAGACAAGAGTTTAAAAAATCGTATGTATGTTCATAAAAATATTAACTTGCATAAACATTCGCAGTTTATATATTACTTAATTTTTCAACTGCACTCTCCACGATCTCTTTAGTATTGTACCTTTTTTTAAATTCTATCTCCGAACTCTTCTGATATTTTAAATTGAAATGATATTACAATTCTCTATATGGTGCACGTCAGGTTGTGTTGAATTTTTACAATGGTGCTCTCGATTACGGTAGACCGTTTTATCTGGTATCGAAGCATGAGCTATGATTCAGAAAAAATATCCCGCAAAAGATCGGTGTGTCGTCAAAAAATAGAAGCGGTATGATCGGCGTATAAAATTCGAGGAGGAAATAGAATGCGCAACTAAATAAAAAGAGCGTCCAGCCGCGAGTACGTGAAACACTCCACCGATTACTCGAATTGATTGCCGCTGTGAGCAGTCGATTTTTTATCTCGCGCGTGAAATGGAAAATCGTCCGGGAAGCTGTAGAAACAAAACTTTTAAACGTTGTCTTATGGTTTTGTTGTTTGTCTTTGCGGTGCCTTAAGCGGTGCCTTTGCAGTGTTACAATGAGAAGAAAAGAACATTAGAAATGTAATTACATTCGAAACTTCGTTTTACTTTCGGCCAACGTTTCAATGTTATTTCCAGATGGAATATATTTTTATTATATTTATACATTTTCATTATGTTTATATATATTATTATATAATTTTATTTTATTATGTTTATATATTTACTTAAGTGGTTCTTGAACAACAATCCGTAACGATTGGTCTTTTATTATACACTTTTTTATCTATTTACGTACTTTATGGTAAAATAAGGTCTGTGCATTTTTATTTAAAACTTCACAAAGTTCCAAATCGATTTTTGATAATCAAATAATAATAATAATAAAAATCATATTATACGCATATTATTAGAAATAATTCTGTATTAGAGTGATTCAAAAAATGAAAAAGTAGTAACTGAAATTTACTACCAAAGAAGCTTGTTTTTCTTACTTTCTATTTCTATCTCTATTTCTTCCTTGAGTGAATCTAACGTTGCATGCAATTTACATAGCTAATTTGTATACTCGCGTGTAATTGATCAAGGCTGACAGCAAGAAAGCTGTAAGCACAGCTTAATGTATCGATCTCACACAGATACATCAAGTTATTACTTTTAGGTATAAAATACGATTAATATTGCATTAACCAGAAAAGTACCTTCATTTTTTCACTCACTGATAACACACTCATGATTAATATGCAATTAGACTACTGCAAACGTTTGCATTCGTACATTCGTTATCTGTTGTAGTTTTCTTTATTTTTTCATTGAATACGTGTAACGCGTCGAGAGTAGTATGAACCTCTGGTGCTGTTCATACATGGCACTTTTGCAATTCCTACATTAATTTAATGGAATGGATAAAATGTACTAATTAATACACGTCATCTGAATGCATTATGAAACTGAATCAGTTGTGTTAAATTAAGATAATATTTTTATGGAAACGTTTCTATTTTTAGTGCTGAATTGCACGTTTTACATAAGTTTGTTGTAAATCTTGATTATGATAAAAAATTTAGTCCGTCACTTTGACAATTGTAGATTTTTTTTAATGTTCATTCTTATTTATTAATTGACCTGTAATATTTTTCCTATGTAATCGTCAAATAATAAAAGTAAGACGAATGCATTTAAGGTGCTGTTTCTCTCCATAATTCGTCAATAGACTTTTAAACAAAAAATCTACACTTTTCGTACAATAATCACACTAATCCTTCAATTAACAAACTCAACACTGTTACTTGCCGTTCGATTACAAAAATGCTCTACTGTCTCCACCCCGAAACGTGCATCGAAACGAAAAAAAACAAAACTTGGTCAAACCAAATGAAAAACATCATAACGAGGCTCATTTTTCCGTGGTAACCGGTGATCCCAGGCCCAGCTGGTGCCATAAACTCGCCGACAATGCGAGCAGTCGGTCGTTACCGCAGCGACAATGTTGCGCGACGAGTGCCATTAAAAGCGTCCGCGGCTGAATCCGTAGTTAGTTCTCAACCCAGTTAGAAAGAAGGAGGGAAAAAGAAAGTAGAGTAAAAGCAGAGATGCCAGTCCCCATTTCTTCCCTGTATCGCGTGCACAATGAAAATAACTTGGCGTTACAAGCGACGGCTCGTTATACGCGACGCGGTACGCTCGATGACCGAGCGGATTTCTTCGGGTCGAACGGACGACGTGGCTCGTTAAAGGCCGTGCCAGTATCATTATTCTGGAATTTTCCACGGAAACGCACCGGCTGAGATAGCTGACTACTCTATGTATCGTCAAAAGTGTCGTTAGTGGCCAGTGGTTAGATAGCGACCTGTTTTCGAAAAGGTTCGAAACTCCATGCTCCATGACGCGCCGTCGAGATTAGTAAATTGGCACCCCAATCTTCTTCGCCGGCTTCTTTTGTACAATTTCTCCTTTACTACGTAAAAAAAGTCGCAGTGGCTGTTTCTTTTAAGAAGTGGAAAAAGAAGCTTTTCTAGAGTACGTGCCTTTAACGATTATCGAGGAATTCCCTTTTTTGGTAATTATAATACTTTCTTAAAGGAGTTTAATGGGGTTTGGAAATTAGAATAGTGAAAATTACATTTCTTAGAATTTTTCGGGATATTGCGTGATGATTTTTTGAGTATCTTGTAATTTGACTGATTACTGTTTTCGTTTATGAGTTTGAGATTTTTAAGCTAGAAGATAGAACGCTGGAAATTGCGTTCCTCATGATTTTCTGGGTATGTTGTTAAGGATATTCTGTGGTGAGTTTTTGGATACTTTTTGATTTGACTGATTGATGTTTTCATCTATTATAAATATATCAATTTCTATTTTTGTTTATCGTGAACGAGGCACACATACACCGTGCGACATACTAGCTCTATTTATTTGCTTTATATAAGAAATAATGCGCTTTTAATTTCTTTGGGGAAATTACATCTTACGGTAGTGATTTTCATTATTCAAAGAGCTTTCAAGATATTTTCCCCTGACAAGTGTTGCTGTTTCACAACCTACTTTAGATACATCAAGCTGCTGTCGCGTTATTCTTTACTTACTTTGTCTAACTTCTCAATTTTCAGATTCATATGTTGACTAGTCAGCTTACTTTTATGTAATGATTGCTTATTATATATTATCTTCTCATATTTGTATAGTATGGAGATGATAAGGAGGGTAATGCTCTCTGTCGCTCACCATCGCTCAATGTTACATTGTTTTGTTTGTATACGTGACACTTTTGACCGATACGTGTCCTTAACTTTCTTAATCAGACCCGCATTCCTCCTATGAAGATTTCTTTCCATTTCTGCACAATTCATTCGAGTAATAAATCTCTGGAATCATACTTGTGTTAAAAATGTCTAGATGTCTAAGTAAAAATGATTTTCAAAATGTTTTAAGAATATCAAGGTGTCTAAATACTATTGTGAAATAACAAAAGTATCTGTAAAAGAATGATAGCGTCACTTTGGTGCAAAGTTTAAAATATACGTATATGTATGTTTATATTGCAGCAAAAAAGTAGAAATAAAATAATTACCACAAGCAAATTCATCTACAAATTTTCTCATCTGACTTATTCGAGATTATTTTCACCAATTGATTTGTATACGTACCAGAGAGTCAATTAAAAAATGGAAACTAACTAAATATGTATTTGTTTCCCTTATTAAATATTATAACGAATTCTTTGTTTTGAATATCTTGTATACCTTTGTATATCACATGTGCATTGTGTTCACTTTTACACTTTCAAATTTCATATAAATATACAAATATTCGTAACTTAACGAATGAAGGCGTTAAGGAAACAAAGCGTTTTTATATAACGTACTCAAAAATTGGTGAATTTCAAGTATTATAGGTTACTATTGGGGGTACCTTCCATTGGAATACGACCGATCATTATTCACTTGCCAACGGTCCAAACAATGGCTATTAAGCAAGTCCTTTCGTTCAGACTGACTGGCCATTAAGTACAGAAACGAGTCATCCGGAGTGAAAAGCCATCAGGAGAACTTCCCGCGAGTAGGCAGCTCTACGTCAATCGTCCTCAAGCTTTTTGGGTCAATCGACGCTACTGACATGGACTTCCGACTTGTTCGTGAATGTTCTGTTGTTTGCTCATTAGGCTTTGCCATATTTAATCTGTTATGTCCTGCTGCGACTATCTTTCACAACATTTATCTTTTCCCCATTCGATTTTCCCTTTTTTATCTTGTCCCCTTTTTTCTTAAAAAATGTTTACTCAAATTTTGTAAAAATGTTGTGATACATAGAACATTGTTTGAATTGGAGTTTCATTTGTGTATGTAATTTTTAATATCATATTGTGTCAATATTTAAATTGATTGATTTATTAATAGTAAATGAATGTATGCATTAATAGTAAAAGTTAGTTCAGTACAAGATGAAACGACATAAATAATGTTTATTTTAAAGTTTACACTAATTCTATGTATATATTGTTTCTCATAAAAATTCTGCTTCGCGTTTGTGTTTTATCCCATCTAAAAGTATTCTGAAATATCAACACAGTATTTTAACTTGTTATTATTATCAGATTTTAACAGAAATAATCATTTCAGATAAAACAGAATTACACGATCACTAAACGGGATCGAATAATGCTTGCTAAAGGTGACAAAAGTTTATAAAATTGCAAGTAAACGAATAAATCTTTTCGTGTCAAATAGTGCGAGTTAATGCATCTCAGATGTGAAATTGTTTGTAAAAATTGGTGGACGGTGTAGCCGAGGCAGTGTTTGTTCGCGGTTCAAATTAAATTGGTCGCTTCCGTCATTCGCTTGTTTCCATTCGTGCATTAAAAATACACGGTGATTTATTACGTAACGGCGAACAGATTTCCAGGGCGAACCGGTTTCATAAAAGATCACAGAGAACATGACGTTTCGCGCAAAACAAATGTTCCGCTCCATTTGTCGCACGTGAAAAATGTCGAAATTCGTCCCAAATATTCCCAATGAGCGTGTTATAACGTTCAACTATCGATTTCGTACTCTGCAAATAACCTATCAAATATATATATAGGAAATTGGGCTCAAAAATTTATCTGAAATTTATGTACATTAAATAATCACTAGTACTGTTAAATTAATGTGTTTACAGTTCATTAGTAAATTTATTAATACAATAGAGTAGTAATTTGTAGAAATTGATTTTAATTTGTCTTATAAAGTAAATTATTTTAAAGTTAATGAACGAGAAAGGAGTAATATTTGTAATGATTAATTTATATTGCTGGATATTGGAAAGGGCTAATAATAATTGTTTCCGTAATTGTTTCGTAATTCCACAAATTATTAAATGATAAAGAACGTTCGATATTGCTTTGCGTTGTAATGGCGATAAATATTTGAAAGATGGAAATTAAGAATTAAATACTTCAACTGATCGAAGGATCACTTTGTAATTAAAAGGATTTAAAAGCTGAAGGACGAATTATATAACACAAATTATTTTAATATATATAATAATACGTATTTATCAATTGCAAATAATAATTAATTCACAAATTCTAAATTCATTTTCTCCTTTCTAATAGAATAATGATCTCCAAAATATAGTTTTCCTAAAAGTATCTATATTATATTGATCACTAAAAATCACATTTTAAAACCTTGAAGTAACACTACAATAGTCACAAATATCTTGACAAGAATTTGAAGTTATATAAACTTTTTTATTAAAAAAGCGTTAAGATTATTGTTATAATTAACATATTCATAAGAGAACAATCAGACTTACCACACGTGTAGACAACTTTCAAATACGTTCTGCTTTCCGGACTGCAAGGCTCACCGAACGTCGAACTGTTTGCCACCACCGAGCAGCGACGTTTCCCATGGCACAAATTCATCACGGTTTCCGTCGCGTACGATGCCATACAAGCTGTAACCAGGCAGAATTGATCTATTCAGTACGTTCGCTCGTAGTTTCATAGACGAGAAAAAAAGAGCTGGTTTCCCAGCTTACCAGAAATTGCGCGGATCGTTCGTCGAATGAAAACTGAATGCCGGATTAAAGGTCGACTGTGACTACTTCAGGGCGCTTAATGGAAATGTCAACTTCATCAATTTACGGTTAATAATCCGACGCTTGACATGAATCCCGCATAACGCTCATATGAATATAAAGCACCATTTTACTCTCTTTTGTTCACTTTATACCGGATTTCTCAATTGTTTTAGTTCTTTTCAAATTGTTTTAGTTTTTTTTTTTTAATTATTTTAGTTCTTCAAATTCTTTTTGTTTCGAGAGCACTCGTCATGCGTGTCGTTTGTTATTTTAGTAAACGAAATGAAATCCCAGATCAAATCAGAGAAACGGACATTCTCATGTATCATTCATGAAATATCATTAAAAGGTTCCTAAAATTTTTTCAATCATTTTTGGAGGAATTAAGTTCTAATTTTGCTAACTTTCCCCTCTGAAATCTCGAAGTGTGTCAGAGTCGAAAGTCATTTCTGCATGTCACCGTCACGGTAGGTTCCTTTGTGAGAACGACATGATAGAGCAGGACGATGTGTCACATGGCCAAGAAACACGCAGATTGAAACGATATCGCGAGTGACAGTATCGTAGAGGACCATTCGGGAAACAACCATTACGTGTACTTCATTGTTACGTTTGAGAGAAGCTGAAGAACAAGGAAGGAAGCCTTTGAATTGGTTACGATATCCTGCCAACCGTAGGAGGAGTTCAATTGATTCGAGAATTTATTTGATAAGAAACGTTCATAGGGAGGTTCGTTTTGAATCTAGTCTAATCCTAGAAGCTTTAATAAAAGTCCTTATCAGAGAAATATCATGAAATGGAAATTAAATTTCTAGTTACTGGAGTTTTAGTTATAAAGTTTTCCATTTCGTTAAAGTATTAATTAATGTGTTATGATTGTAATTTCTGATAATGATAAAAATGATAATTTGATCTATTTATTCTTGACGCTTAATGCATTCACTGATGATTATTAGGCTCTCATTATGTAGATGACAGAAATGAATGATTGATGATTCTATGGTGGAATATGTTAAATTACTACTGGAGAACTAAAATCGCAATAATCAGGAACATTCGTAGAAGTATTCGTTGACTAACGAGGTCACGAAGAGCCAAAATCAGCGTATCAGATAAAAAAAACTTTTACAGGAAGTGATCCGTGGCCAATGGCATTTCAGTGTTTTTAGAGCTGTTATCCTCACGAGGATGCCGTCTGGACATCGTCACAAAGGGGTTGGTAGCGGCCCGACCCTGCTCCATTTTCTCGTAAAGTCCGCCACGAATTGCGGCACTTCGAATCGATTCGTCCGGCTATTGAATGTAAATGTGCAGTTTCATGGATCTTTATTTTAACGTCATGTTCCATGTAAAGTATCTTCATGAAAGGAAAGAACATCTGTTTCTTAGATTTTTAGGAATTTAGAATTGTAGAAATATATCTAAGTTTTTGCAAGAAATGTTAAATTCGGTAACTGTATTATATTTACATTGATAACAGAAGAGTTTTTCAATACTTAATTCTAGTTTCTTATTATAAAATATCAATATTTAAATACATGATCAGATTTAATTTTTTCGTTATTACAATTTTTAAGATTAAACATACATATATATGTTATAATATTTAATAGCTGTATTATTTTTACGATTATTTTATTTATTCTTTTTTTAAGTATATATTTGATCCGAAATTAGATGAAATTATCTTTATGTGTGAAAATTACATAACACATTGTAGAACATAACATTTTGATCTAACTATCATTGAAACAGTCAAATATGAGATAAGATTAAAGAATAATATTTTTGTCAAGATAAAAGAAATTAAGGAATATTGGTATTGTTACAAAACTTATCAAAAACCAGAATTACTCTTTGAGATTCATAAGCTGCTATTATATCGTATATCTTCTATGCTCTTACTTCAACGGCGCGGTCATGAATGTTTACGCTCGCGTAAACATTTAATGACCCGACTAACTTTCGAATATCTTTTTGGTCGTTATTTTCCTTGAGGGCTTTTATGGTTCCGAGAACGATATTTAGTAAAATTATTAAGATGCTAACTCGTATCTAAGACCGTTTTTAAATCTTTTTCGCGGCTAAAAGCTAGACGTTGATAATCAAAACTTCAGTTTCACGCAAACTTTTTATAATTTATGTGAAACTAACCTGAAGTTTAGATTTTCCGCTATCAAGAAATCGAGAGTAATTAATTAATACTTCTATCTAGAAGTATATTTTTAGTGTTACAATTACCAAACTGAACTTAAAATTAGAAAAGTTTTTAAAGTAATAAGGAAGTATTTTTATAGAAACCCATGATTATTATGCGTCACTTTACTATAGCTTAAATGTACTATTGTATTTTAATAAACGAAAGGATACTTGATTTCATGAATAAAAAATAGAGAGGTTGATTTTTAGTATTTTATGCAATATTAAAAAAATATCCGGTGTGACCTAGTTGCTAGAATATCTAGCTTTCATAGTATATTAAATAGAACAATAATATTTAGAATTTTATTTAGACAGCGAACTTTTAGTACAATAAAAAAATCTACTCACTTTCTTCTTTCACGTCGTGAGGCTGAGGACATTGAAGGGATTCGTATTCCGTTCTGCCGAACGATGCGCTGAAAATGGCAACCCTTTGTCCAGGGTGGCAGACAAGATTGATGACGTCATTCTCGCAGGCAACTTTACTTCTGAACTCGTCTGGAACATAAAGGAACTTTTTAATAAATTCACCGCTCCACTTTTGCTTTTTATTGTCATGTTAAACGTAATTACAAGTTCAAAATATGACAAAATACAATTTTGTTGTTTGAGTATGAATACTAATGTGATTAAAAAATTACAGTATCCGAACTTCAAAAGTTCTAGATTTTCATATTTCAATTTGACAAAAATTTTTTATTTTTTTTTTTTTTTTTGTTACTCTTTGGTATTTTGTTATTTATCTCAGGTAGCAGAAACATTTTCTGAATTAGGTTTACAAACTGTGTCATTATTTGTAAGAAAAAGATGTAAAATATACATAATTCCACTTTTTTGACTTGCTAATGGAAGAGAGAATGTAACATTAATATTTTAATACCGTGCCATTCCAAAGAGTTTGTACTATTTCTCCTATTGTATTTAGTTTTCGTGAAAGAATATGACATATTCTTATCGTTACATTTTTCGAAACATTTTTTGGAAAATGATGTTTGTTTTTTTCTGGTTATAAAATATATTGTCAATGTTTATTGGAAAACTAACTAACATTTTAAATACATTCGTACTTTTTTACTTTCTTATTGCCATTTGAAATATTCTACAACGTTTATTTATACTATGCTATATCGTGAACAAATTCAGAGCTTTTCGAGTACTAACTCAAACGGCAACTTGTTTTACGACGTCGAAACCTAGTAAAGTCTGGGAAATAAGATCTATCTATTAATACAATGTGATGAAATACATTCGCTTTTATATTTGTTACATTGACTTTCATCGGTTAGTTAACATCCCAATAAAAATGTTTTCGTTATTAAACAACAAACCATATCTAACATTTATTTCAATATATTTCACTTTATCACTCGATATAAAATACATTGATATCGGAATAAAAATTAGACCATTAAAAAATAGACCATATTCAATTTTTATTTTAATATGTGTGTTTTTCTATAACATTCAATAAAAATTGACACTGCATGAAAAAAAAAGTTCGTTTGCTCTGATACTCGAAATGTGTTAATTTCATTCTTGACTGATTTTACGAACTCGCTATATCCTGGCCTGGTCTATACGTACCCGTTGACAATCGCATAAACAAGTCGAATGGAAACGGTTTTTGCCAGAGATACGGGTTTCGATAAAACCTGCTTCGTCTCGTTACGGTTCGTGGCATCTGCGAATTTCAACGAACCCAACCAGATCAGGTGTTCTACCATAGCACGTTTTTGTGGTTGCAATCGTAGCGTACTCCGTAGCTTTGCAACCTTATTGGTGTAGCGAATACCACATTCCCAGGATTTTCACTTGTTCTTACGCAAAGTCAATGGAACTTCTCGTGCATTCTCTTGAATTTCACGGACGATTACATGAAGGGTTCAGTAGAGGAGCAACATAAATATCTAAATTTTTTTTTAAGAATCAAATAAATTTAGAAAACAACATACAAAATATTTGGATCATTGAGAACCCATAATGATCAAATTAGTAAATTGGAATTAAAAAAATTAATTGGCATAAAAAAATGATTATTCCAAACGCTATTTTTAAAAATTTCTTCCAGAATTTGTAATTATTTATGCCACCTCTTTGTGGTAAGCGAAGGTAGGACAGTAAGTAGTTTTTTAAATATTTATGAGATATTGAATGTTAGTTATAGAAATATGAATTTGCAAATGCACGTGAACGTATCTTGATTCTGATCAATCAATTCAATTCAAAGTTATAATATGTTAAAGAAAGTCAACAAAAATTTATAGAATATCAAACTGAATAAATATACAAATGTCTAAATACAAATTCAGAATTTAGTTAGAAATTTGAAGTCTCTTGAATAGTAAACTAATGAATTCTGCATTGAAAATACTACTTTAAGATAGTGCACTTCATCAATAGTAATCTGGCAAGTTACGAATCAGATTTATCTGGTGATAATATTTATGGTATCGATTATCAAGAATGAGACTCTCAGGTATAGAAATCTAATTCTAGCCATAAATACGTGACTATACCTACATCTTAAGGACTAGAATTTCTGTCGACGGGAATACATCGCCAGTGAATCAATTTATACATGTTTAACGTCTGGATAATTGAGATTCTAAGGTATTAATTTCAAATGTTATGGTATTGCTATTATACCAACAATGAGAAGTTTCTGGAAGCCATTCTATGGATTACCAAATTAAATTCATCGGATATTGATTACGACAGAAATGATTATGTTTGTTATAATTAGATTATAATAACGCAAGTCACAAATTATTTGTATCAATCTGATTTGTCAAATATTATATTTTACTTTGAAAATCATAAGTGTGATTATTCTAATGAATAATAGTAGTTGACGACATAAATTGTTCAAGAGAAAATCGAACAACTAGCAATAAAGAAGATAAACTGCAGCCATAATCTGAAGATATGGTGCAGGTACTCGGCATGGATTTCGATAAACTGCGTAATTGAATCATAAATAAAATGATTATCTTCGATATTCAAACTGTGTTCGTTTTCATACATACAAAGAATTTGTGGCGAATTATGCATTCGAATATTAACTGCTTGTTACGTAGTAACATAATCTGTGCGTACATAATCTGTATTATAAAGATATTTATGAAAACAGATTGGAGAAAATTCAAGAAATAACCAAAATTCATTCGTATACAAAATTCAACATAACATTGGAATGCAACATAATGTGAAGTTATTTTCAGAAGGAATAACTTTCCATGCTATAGATATTTGTATAAAATTCGAACTTTTCGCTAGAAATATTTTAAATCTTAAACCCTGATAAGAATAAAGCAACAACAATTTTCAATGAATAATCGAAACACCTATTGTAACTCGGTGTACATTATAATTATTTGCCTGAAAGCGTAGTTTTTCCAGAAGTCACGCTTAAAGCAACCTTTAAAAGTACGAATCTCTTGCGCGTGAAACGAACCGCCATTGGCAGTACTCTTTTAAAGTCGCTGAGTGCACTTACACGTCTGAGACAAAGTGTCGTAACCCTGCTTCATTGAGCCGTCGATTTACGCCGCCTCTTTTTCGCGGCTTTTCAAACTTTTCAAACTTCTGCGGTTACAGAAACGCTTCTTCTGGATTTCAAGAAAAATTACGAGAATGCGGGAGGAAAACGACCTCCGGTTCGTTTCCAACGATTCTTTATTGACGGAAGTGTATGTAAAACGAGCGTAAGAGGCAATTCGGGGAAGTTTCGCAGTGAATGTGGAATATTTGAAAGAAATATTTGGTTAACAGGGGATGGAATACACTTGGGCGGAAAGAAGAAATAAGGGTGAATTTGTATATAAATTTTGTAGGAATAAGAAGATTCTTTTCTTTTTTATTATTGTTAAAGAAGGATATTTTAGAAAAATGAGATCAAATATATTCAGAAAAATTGAGGATCTTTATATCTAATAATTTATGGCGATGCGATTTTTAAACCATTTCTATTTTACGATTGTTGTACAATAACAAATTTTATCGCCAATGTAAATATTGTATATCTAAATATTTAAAAAAGACAGCAAATCAGATTTTTACCATTGATAAAGCTAAGTATAAGATAGAAACCTCAAAAGTCCAAATTTGTTTACCAGTAGTTAAACATTTTGTAGCCGGGGTTAGGTTACAGAAAAGACTTAAAATAATTACACCATCAAACAAACAATTAAAGTCAAACTAAAAACTGCAAACCAAACTATTTCCTGGCATTAAACTGATTTTCTGTTCTTAATGACGATTGGAAACTTCCAACAAACAGCCTCTTGGACGAGAAAAAGTTACAAAGTAACTGGTCAAGCATGTAACGAGACTCGTCAAAGGACAAAGGTATACAATGGTTTGTAAAATAAGATAAGAAGACACCAGAACTTCCTTATCGAACTGTCTTTCGAGCGAGATGTCCAGATTAAAGCTTTAATTGGCAAGAAAAAGACGAAAAAAAGGCGTGATACTATGGTTGCAAGACGTAATTCCTTCGAGTACTCGAAGCGACAATAGACTTAGTACAAAGCATTTTCAGCAAGCAGCTGCCTCTTCGATCGACCCAGTTTTGATGGTATCTAAAGTTTTCGTGTGTGTTGTTGCGAACATCTATAGCTGTAATTCTCTTTTCAAATCGCCAGAGATCACGTTAATAGAAACAAAATGGAGAATGTGCATACTATGTTTGAAGGGGCGAGTCCAATGTAATTATGATTCATCTCGTTTTCGATAAGGTCAAGTACCAAAAACATGTAGTGTCAAATATTTTCGTGTAAGACTACGATTTTGGGAAAATATAGTTTGGACATTCTTAGAAACAAATAAGCCTATTAAGTAGTGAAATAATACGTAAAAAATATTATCGTGCAGTAACAAATTTGAAAATTCAAAGATATAAAAATCCGAAAATTTAGACTTGAAAATTTCTGAGCTTGACAATTTGAAAATAAGATGCTGTGTTAACCTTTAATGGAAAGATATGAAGATAGAGATGGATTTCTATATAAATTTTGTAGAAGCAAAGAAATTATTGGAAAGGACGATAAAATTTCAATTGTATTTGGTTTGATATTTTATTTCTCTTTAATTATTATTAACGAATATTATTCCCTGTTGTAAGTATTATCACTTATGAAACACCCTGTATAAGAATTAATTGTATCGTTTCAATCAGCTATTAAATGATTATCGCAAATGAAGCGTGTGTTAATTTGACAGATACAAATTCACTGGCATTAGCACGAAAGAAAATGAAAGAAAATATACACAATGCAAGCGGTAATTTAAACGTAATGAATCAAGAAGACGGTTACACGTGTCACATTGTGCGTCAAAACCAAGCGATGCCTCACGTGTCGGCCGCAAATCTATGCGACGACACACGTGCTACTTATTGCACTATAGCGTCATTAGGTAAACGTGCTTCATTTGACTAATTCATTTTTCTTTGTGGTTGAGTCGAGGATGTTACGTAGTTTAAATACGCACAGCGGGGCTTTGTTCGATAATTGATGAACCTCAGCTTCAGATTGGGTGTTTAAGATTGGATAATATGCACTCAGATGAATATTTCATGTGATATATTTTATACACAGGGAATGCATATAAATGATAGCGTATAAATGTAATAATTTTTCAACCCTGGAAAATTCAGTGTTATTGTTATATGTATTCTTCTAATATTTTTTCACTCTCCTTTTACACTTATATTGAGGCGAAATTATCAAATATTTCACATAAAGTAAGTTATTTTATTAAACTGTATAACAATAATTATAATTTAATTAATATTTCAACATAATTTTAGAAATTCTTACAGTGAAAGAAAAATATTATATGTAAGTCAAACCAAAATACTATGAAATAGCGTATCTGTGAAATAAAAACTTGTAAGACCTCAAATTAATCTACTTGTGGCTTGAAGCTTCAAAATTAATTAGTTTCACATGTAATCAACGAAATATGTCTACTCCTAAACATTCTAGTAATTTATAAAACCTAGTATTATATGTATATATTTACATTACTGTAATTTTACTATCTCAAGTTAAAAATAATTCATTGAAATTTTGCTTCGACACCAAATTTAAGTAAGTAAATCGCCGCCTTGCTGGATACAAATTAATAAAGCTTCTTCCAGGAAACGGCGAGGTTGCTTGGAATTGAAAATCCTTATTCCGGTAAGAATTCAGGTAAGAATCTCTACATCCATTTAACACTTGGATAGATTTAAGAGACGCCGAAATTAAGTGCTAGTGAAAAGAAATACTCGTCGAATAAACTATCCAAGGGTCTATTAAATAAGTTAAATCGATATCAGGATTGAACCTAAATCTTCCCCTCAACAAAGAGGAACACCCTAAAAGAAGTTCTTAACATTATTTCCTATGCCCTTCTCGATTTACGTCACTCCATAAATTGGCTTAAACCTCTGTCTTGTAATGTCGAGTCGAAATAGGATAAATGCCAATTATACTTGCGATCCAATTTAATTTTAATTTTTCGAACAATAATTATTGCTGTTAGTATTGAGAGCTTTTTATCGACTTTTGTATTTGTTTATTTTTGTCAAAAAAGCATTTACGGAAAGTAAAATTTACGTATACAATTTTAACAGATGTAACCGATAAAAACATCGTGAATAGTTAAATCAAATGGCTAAATCTCTCAAAATGTTTTCGTATTTTTGTAAATATTCGAGACATTATGTCATCATATAAAATAAGAATTATCAGAGCCAATCGTAATCGATAATCTCAGCGGTTAGTCAGAAACGCGTAACGAATATTCACAAAGAAATTGGAGTGTTTCAATTATGCTTGTCAGCGCGATTCGGTCAGCAACGCGAAGAAGGGTATTTTATATTGGAGCTGGAGTTCATTGTTTTAATAGATTTACTGTATAACTTGTCCCACGGAAAAAACGTAACTATATGGAGAGAAAAAGAGAATAAGAGAACGATAGAAGGAGATGAAAGAGAGAGTATAGGCCATGGTATGGTACACGTGTAGACTACGGTGCACGGTGTATATCAAAGTCGTATGGACCTCGTGAAATCAATAATGACTGGTTGCCACTGGTGTGAACAGCTAGTATCGAAAGTTGCCAGTGTGAAAATCGATTTTGAGCAATTTCATCAGAGAGGCAAAGGAAAAATGGCAAACGAAAACTAATACTGTATTTTCAAATCATTGTTAGACACAGACGTACCTATGTTACTTTCTGGAAGAATACAAATCACAGAGTTGCGTAATGATTATTTGTCAAGAAACATATAGCCATTTTCATTCGTTTTTTTATTTCTACGTTGACGCTTAAAATATGAAATAATTTCAAGTAAAGTGATATAATAAAGAGACACCAAATAAAATCATGTTTCCATTTCGATAAATGTTACACTACTGCTAAATTTCATTTGTTTGAAAATTTCTTTCTTGTTATCTTTTTCTTGAACTAAAAAGAATTATTTTTCTTCTTGTAATTTTTTGAGTAACGACATAATAGAAGTGGAAACTTTATTGAAATTGCTTGATAAAAATTGTATTAATGTGCTTTCATTGCTTGTATTTCTTGAAGAAAACCAAGCGTCACAGGAAATTTAAGTTGCTGACAAATTTTGCTTCAATCATTCTCTTTAATTGGAACATCGTTCAATGAAATCTCTGACGACTGTTAAACACACTCGTCTTTAAGCACTCATTTCTCGTTTAACTACGACATTTTCTTCCTCAGTTAGAAACTACTTTCCAAGTTTCCTCATTGCTACTTTAAATAACAAGAACACGAATTTTGAGCGTTGTCTTGGATCCCTTTCTTTTTCCATCGGAAGTTTTAATCTCCTTGTAAATTACAGTTCCGCGTGACACACGCGGTATATTTCAAAACACGAAAACGAGATTTTAATTACAAAAGAGGACTGTCTTTCTTAGCTAAATAATCTAATTTAAAAATTAATCATTGACATAAAAATATAACAATTTTAATAAAATATGGAAAGTAATTCTGTAAATGTTATATAGATATGTATATATTTACTATCTTGTTGTTTATTTTACTGTTTAGCTAACTTCACTCGCTAAAGATTATTTTATTGCAAACCAAAAAGATTTATGCTCCGATCTCTGGAAATATCTTTTACGCACATTTTTCAGTTATACTAAAACCAAAGTCTGTGTATGTATATGCATACACACAATAAAGCAGCGGCGATGCAACGTTATTTATAGAAAACGATAACGAAGTAGGTCAAATATAACCATAAACTGAAGAAAACGTTTGAATGTAATTTCATTTCATCCCATTTCATCTTCGTATAAATAAATGTTGTCCAACCAGGAACAATATTGCTACTATAATATATTTCTAGTGGTTTCAATTTCAAACATTATTATACCAATTCCACGGTATACACGATCGATTCTCTATCAACAGGACGAAAAAGAGAAAGAAACGCAGATATTAGATTATTTTTAATAAACTGATATCCCCTCGCAAAGACACATTTCAATTATAGAATATACATAAATGTAAAAAATATTTAGACATTGTGAATACAAATCGATTGTACAAAACTAAAATGTCAAGTTTGAATATCAAGCATTAATATTTTGTAGAATATCTCTTTCGTTATACAACATCTTCAAAACGCGTTGATACGTTGGAAATAATTTTTGTCGTAAATGAATGTCAATACACTGTCATTCTCGAGCATCATACTTCATATTTTCAATTTAATTTGTTCTTGGTGTCAAATCAATGTAATGAAAAAATAATCAATAGTTTTTACATTTATTGGAACGTATCGAATTGACATATGGGAAGAATGATGGTTGACATTAGAATTGCTTTTACAATTATCAAAAACATGCAAGTGCTCTTGACGAAATTAAGGCTGTCAGTGACAAATAGGTACTCTTAACATGTCTTTATATATACACATATTTAAATACATATTGGAGATCAGTGTTTCTACTGTTATCTCCTCTGGCAAACGAACTACTGACAGCTATTCGAATTCATCATATCAGTTCCACCATATTATTAACACACGAATATTCCACCCACCTTATTATCCTCGTAATCACAGTTTAATTTCCAAATTCTAAACACGCGCGACACATACACACAAACACATAGGTTTTTCTGAACGGGCGATGATTAATCTAATCGTTGAATAATTAAACTTAATGACAATCATTCAGCGGCCGGTTGGTAATAGACACGAGTGCAAGCGAGCAAAACACTTTTGTTCGGCGTCGTTTATTTAATTAAACGCCGATTCAGGGTGTTCAACACGATAACATTAATCTGGCACAAGCAATTTGCACGCTTACGAAACGTAACACAGATTTTCGTTTACAATCCATTCGCGTATCATTGATTTACTCGAATCGATCTCTCACAGCGTAAGATTGCGATCTATAAAGCCAACTGTTTAACCGTTCGATCGACAGAACCTCGTTTCATTCTCTCTGTTTTTTTTTTTTTTTTTTTGTCTACTTTTTGTAAGACTCGTTGCAACGGGACCATTGTTGTTTTTTCTGGGTCAATATTGCCTACGCTCCACGAAGCATTACAAATTTGGTCATACAGTTTTACCTATTCGATCGCTTTATAAATGATGGTTTCTTTTTTCAAATTAAGCTCAAAAACAATGGAACTTCTTTTTATAAAATAGAAGCTGAAAACTTGATAAAAAAACGCGGAATACAACAATTTTATCGTAGTAATATCTTCTCTGTTGTTTTCTAAAACTATATTCCATCACTTTAGTAATTTTATTTAATTGCGTTCACAAAAAGATAAATTTGCATAAACATCTGCAGCCTAAATATAAGAAATCAGAGAATAATCTTATAAATTAACGAAGAATATTTATATTTACTTCGAAAAATTGTATTTTGAAATTTGAAAATTTCGAAACTTTCACCAACAAACAGTTTCAATCCTTGGAAATAAACTCTTTCGTGGAACATAGTGTAGTATTTTACATATAGAGAACCGTTTAATACGTCTCCTTAGCACTATTTGATTAATGTAGGTAGCACAGTTGAACGTCCTTTGAAATGATTTAATTGTTTTAGTACACGGATGTCACCAGTACGCTGGCGAAGTATGCCGGCGATAGCATTACACACATAATGTATTTAGGAGTATTGCTTGGAACTGCTCTAACGAAACCATTAACAATGAACAAAGGATTTGTTTACCTTCGAGCTACGGCGGAAGTTACGACGAGCTTTTCGAACCGTCGCATGGTCTTCTTAAAGAAGTTATTTTAATGGAGTTTCAGATAATTAATGTACAGGAGTACGTATATACATATATATTCTTATTTAAGTATTTTAATACCAATTATCGTTTAACCACTATTTAATTTATCTGCGGTAAATTTTCTATTTACAATTAATTGGTACGTTACTATTATTCGCTGACAAACTGATTCGATAGAGAAACTATAAGTTTCTTGCACCGTAACGATAAATAAAATTTAATTTAATTTTATTTGAATCGTGTGTACCATTTTTAAATTTTATTTTCTTACTTATTGTATTTCTTCGACATACACACATATATCAGATATGTACTAATTTTTAAAGAAACATCGAAAGAATTGGAATAATATCAAACATCCTTAAATTTATTCACAAAAACGAAATATTTGTACATATTTCATAGCTAATCTAGGGCCAATTGAATCCATTCTATCAAATCGAAAAACGAGACTGTCAAATCAAAACCAGATGGAAATTCCGATTTAATCGAAGAGCAAGATTCCTCGCGTAAATTAAAATTCCACCTAAGGAAAATTCCTGGACGTGTCTTAAATGTCTCTCTACTTTCGAATTCCTCTGAATTCTATTAGTTGGGCATCATGGTTCGAGTGGCACTTAAGACGTCCATGACGATCGATCGAGAACCGTTCAACGGAGGCGTTTGTCCACTGAACGTCGCTTCATAGACGCGTATACGCCAAGATATCGCTTCCTGTATTACATGGAACGGACAATATGATGTAATGCGCATCTATCCACCAAGCGGCAACGTCACTATCGACATTTGTCACAATCGACAGCCACTGTACAATACTGATAGCCACCCGGCGTATAATGTAGCACTCTAGGTATTAAATAGAAAAGAACTGATCTCACGTTATTTGAGGCAGTCAGAAGCCACTTTCATCAACTTTATACGTTAAAGAGTGATGGAAAGTGATTATACTGATTATTATTCTGCGGATCTTTATGCATTTATTCAAAATTTGAAGTTGTAAGAATGCACAGAATGCATATAATTCACTTATTGTAGAATACTTGTTATAATTTTTAATAGGGAAAACGAACCTCTAAGTTATTTACTTTTTGAGAAATTCGAAATTAATCATGTACTTAGGTAAAAATAAAAGTTTCGGTTGGTTAGATTAATTTTTGAGACACGTTTGTGCAAATATTTGGAAAACATGCATGTAATATCATAAACTCTAAAATACACGAAACTTAAGATCACTCTGTGGAGGATACAAATAGCTAGCTAAAGAAACTCTGTGGAACCATGTTTCGTTGATAAATGTTTACTTTAGTCCTTCCTAAGGACTCAGCACTAAGCAGTGCTAATCACTACTCATAGCAATTAGCTCTTAAGATCAAACCGCCTATATCTCCAAGAGGAATCGGAATTTTTATTTCACTGCAACGATTTAACGGAAAATTTAGCATAACGGAGGTTTTAACAGTTGACTAACTTCAATTGTAGAAAACTCTGACAAATAAACATGTATCATTGAGTAAAATAATTACACTTTTTACGATACAGCGATTTACATAATAAATAGAATTTAATAATCAAATAATCTATGGGTTTATATGTATCTACGTGATAATGAACAAAATTCAGGCAGTCAAGCGTTTGGTAATCGTTCGAGTTTATAAATAACACAACATCTGCAATATTTAATTTCTTGATGCGTCGTAACGATAATCACCGAAATATACTTGCGTCTCGTACGTGATGAAAGCCACTAGTCTTAGCACGGAAGCAAAAGGACGAGGAAAATGAAATATTAGGGTACCACGTGGTGAGAACGTAAAACAGGGAGGCATGTTTATTACACGGCCCGGTAAAGTATGTATATTAACGGTGTAGGAATGCGACCATACGGATCCGTGCATCCACAATACGGCGACAACCTGTTGCAGTAACAAGCTCCAAGTAATTTTTGCCGCAGGACGCACTAATTCTTTCCGTTCCGTGTTTCACGCTCCATGGACGTCGGTATTCACCTACTACGCTCACCTTGTTATTTACTGTGTTAACGCGCTACATCTGGATAGTCCGCGTTTCCTGCTCGTTGGCCATCGTGGTGACTTAGGGTTTTTTATTAAAACGAGGTCGTAATAATGGAAGGAAAAGGAATTTTAATAAATGTTGATGAAAGATATGTAATTTTGAGACATAGGCATTGAATGTATTCTTTTATCGGACAGATGTGATTTTAAAATATGGAAATATGAATTCTTTTTTGCTGGATGAAGCGAGTTGCGATTTTGATTAAAATTAAATCGAAAACAATAAACATAAAAATGAATTTGTTAATTTTAAACTTAATAATTTATGTACCTATATTTTGATTCCTATTTTAATATCTCGTTAAATTTTCATCATGGTCATGTTTGCAGTTACTAGAATCGGCCTAATTAAAATCAATTTGCCATTATTAGTATTTAATACTAAGAGGTTTACCATTAAAATAGAATCGAGTTAACAGAGTCGAGGAAAATTCTGATAAGTACTTGTAGGAAGAAGTTGAGTTCAGTATAAATATCAGATGTAGATTTTTTTTTTATCATTGACCTACTTTTGTATTGCGAAATTGGTTAAAGGGGAGTTAAATTTCAATATCCTTTAGGTTAATTATAATAATTTGAAACATCAATTGCAAGAGAATTTTAATTAAAGTAAACCAAAATGACAAAATTTCCAATATTTATAAATATTACTCGTGTAGGATAAGATTAGGTGGTATTAGCGCTAGTAAGTTTGGTAATGGTATGATTTGTTCAATATTGTTTACGTTTACGCAAAATCGAGTATGATACTCCGTCGCACGCAACTCCGTTCACTATTCGTCACTAATCACTTTATTCGACACTAATTACTCTCGGTTCTCTCTACGACACAATGATACAGTGGTCCTTACACGACAACACTATATTCAACTCTTTCTTTCACAACACTCGTTACAACGTCTTCCACGCTCTCTTTTTCACACTCTTTGACGACGCTGACAATAATCCCTAGCAACGCTGACGACACACCTTGACAACGCTGACGACACACCTTGACAACGCTGACAACTGACTAACGGCTATCTCTCATACCATGCCCCTTCACCGATACTACACTCGAAGGATTCAGCTATTATCATATTGATCAAAAATATTGTAATTGTTCAAAATCTTGTTAAAACACGATAAGATAAGAAATAACCGCGTTGGAACTGACATGTAAAACATCTGCGAACGCAAATAATGCTGACCTATTACTTTCAGTATTTCAAAATTCCATGCGATTTAATAAAGATGACGCGAGTTATTCAGTGCGTAAAGGGGAAATTCAATAAGCTACATACCGTACAAAATTCTACAACCCCTAATAACCTATGTGTTCCCCAAAATTCTCATATCTCCTCAGACCAATCACACCATGTAAATTCGTAATTTTTTCAATATATATTAATTTTATCCCAAACATCACAAAATTTACCCAGTTTGCAACACTATTATGAGGATAAATTTCGTACCGTGTATCATAACATCATACATTATTTTCTTTACGTTATATGTATGTAACTTCCATCCGATGTCTCATATTTTACAAAATATCAATATCAAACAGCAAGATATGCATATGTATAATGAAACTTGAAATTTATTATTATCGCATAAAATTAACACATAGCAAGAGAGATATATTTTAATAGCTGATCAAATATTTTAATATTTCAAAAGAAAGTTTATTGGAAACTAATGCATAATTTAATTAAAACAGGAAAATTTTTGTGCAGTTGCAACACGGCTCGAAATTGTGAGAACACTGTCTTTATGCAGCGTTTCATTTTATTCAAATAATATCATGAAAAATGAAATCATTTGATGTAAGTCGCATTAAATTCCTACGATTCTTGAAACAGATATGTGCCTACGCGCGTCTAAGTATCATGGAAACTATCGTCTAAGTAGATATCATAACATAAAAGGAATTGCCTTTTCATGATCCGCAGAGCAAAAAAGCAAATGTATCTTTTAATTTAGCAGCTACGGAATGTTGAAATGTCGCCGGCGTCGTGAAAAGCGTAGCTTCATAATATTAGAAGTATATTGTGGGATTTACGTGTATTTATGTGATATCGCAGCCTTACCGCGCTATATGAGCTCATATTTTAAAAGAAAAATAAACGGGATTTAGTTCGATAATTGTGATTTCGTCTAAAACAGAATCTTTACGAATGGGACATAATGATACAAGGCTGCATATTACGTAATATAATTTAATACAATGTCACAATGAAATCATAAAATTTAATAAAGATATATACGTACTACATACAATTAGTTAATGTATACAATTATGTAAGATTTGGACAAAAGCATCGATTAAATTTAAAAATGTTTACTATCACTAATAAATGTATTCACATTTCTCGTTTATTTTAATTTTTTTTTTTTAATGTATTCACAATTACAATGCTACAAATATTTAATACATTCATAGCGCAACAAATCCATAAATTGTTAAAAATAAACTATAAATAACGAATTCATGATAGGTGAAATAAAAATAAATAGAAGTAAAAAAAATTCTGCCACAAGAGCTATTGCGAATCCAATAATTTTGTAAAAATTATTTCCTCATTTTTAGTTATAATTATATATGAATGTTATATCTTTATTTTTTATTATACATATATTTGTATTTTTTCTATTACTATATTTTACCGAATAATATTTTAACTTTCTTTTAACGTATCTAAAGGAAAAATTGGCAAAAAAGCTTACTGTCTTGTTACGTTTACAAGTACATTTTTCAAGACAAACCACGATCCAAACGACGTTCATCAACAGAACTACGAAGCGAAAAATTTTCGCCATTTCTCACCATTTTCTGTAACACGGGCAAAGAATCTTCCGAAAGCTACATCGATATCCGTGCTTTTCTCGTTCAACTAGGCTAATGTCCGATGTGCCCATAAAAACGGTATCGATAAGTGCTACAAGGAAAAACGACCTCGTCTCGAAAACGGACTGCGAATTACGTTCGCGCAAATGCTTCTTGACCATTCTTACAATTACTTTTTCATATTACATTCGTCATCAGTTCGATTATTTTTGTGCACAATTTCCTGTACGTTAAGAATATTTTGATTAACGAGTCTTGTGAATTCAGAAGAGTGCATTTTAAAATGTTAAGTAGATTCTAAAACATATATTTCATGCAATGTGTATATGTATATGAATGATGAGATATACACATGTATGTACATAAAAAACGACAAGTAATAAAGTTTATATAATAGCTTATTTAATTTCTAATTATACTGTATAATTATTTATGCTATAAATCTATTGTACACATTCCGAAATATTCTCATTCTCTATTATTGGAATGAAGCACATAAAAAATTCTTTGAGTTTGTCTCGTATACTAGGATTTCAAACATCTAATGATAGATATGTAATGTATAAAAGCGTACTGCGAAGGATATTCAAGATTATAATGATAGGTACTGTAGACTATTTAGATTCTCTTTATTATCCATCATCTTCAAAATGAGAGTCACTTACCTTATCTTCAATGTCATTCTTAGTACTTCAGAAAATTAACTTTAAAATGAAATCATTTATAACGTGTTGATTATAATTTTTAAATATTGTTAAAAATAGAAGTTTATATTAACCCTGTCAATTTAGTATTCCAATCATTTCAACTACTTCCGTTATCCTAATCGAAACAGAAGAACGACTGATTCGTGGCGTCGATTATCAAAATCGTAACGAGAATTTACGACTCTCGTTGACGCGGCGCTTACTCGCGATCGCATTTCTCCGCGAACGGTCGTAACAGAATCTTTTGTGAAGCGCGTGCATTACAGAGCATCGAAGGTGCATCGAGGGTGCATTGAGTGCACTTTCTAGGTAAAATAAGTAGCCTGTGCACGAACTTAAGAGCATTGGTTATATATCTTAAATCGAAGATGTTTTACGTTTCTTGACAAAACGTTACACGATAATAATGATATACCTTTCAATTTTATCAGTAAGATATACAGCGATCATATCACTTTGAGAACGTAGTACAAAGAGATACTATACAAGAGATACAAGAAATACTTTGTTCAAGAACTCAATTCCAAATATGAAAGTCATTCTGAAGTAGCAAAAGATGATGTAGAATATAATATTTGACAGCTCAAATATCACGAAAGAATAATTTTAAAGAATAACACTACTACAAGCAATTTTTTTCAGCTGGTACGCGATGTTATTTTAAATACTTGAATGTGTAATTTATTTATTAATGTACATGTAATTTAACATTAAACATTAAAATATTAATTGTTTTTTGAGTAATTATTCTGAAAATTTTCTTTTCTGTTGATATCAAAAAGTTCGATGTACGATTGGCAGATTGTCTGACCAATGCTGGTTGTTTCTACTTGAAATCGTTACTTCTCTATACGAGCTATAGATTCTCTAACGAAATATCACGCAAACTATTAGTGTGTTAATAAAATCTGTGATATATTCTTAGTACACACGTTTAGCAATTTTTAGTTCAAAATTTCACTACTACAAAAGAAGAATGTTTTGCATCGAGTGAATTTAACACATTTGTTTTTGATAATTTATCATATATTTCATCAAGATGTGTATTTCAAAATTCACTTTACAAGTATGTATAACAATTGAGAAGTGATCTTAACATAGATACGAACAGTTTTCAGAATATGTCAAATAGAAAAAAAATAATAAGAAGAAAAGCGTGATTACTTACAAGGACGGCATTGGTAGGCGACTTCGCTGTATTTGGGCAATCCAGGACACGGATCACCTTGAAAGGTTTTCGGACTGGTGTTGAACTTGCACTGCCTCTTCTTGTGACAAACATCCACGACCGTCTGCAACAGTGAGTACTAACACGTCATTCAGACGACCCGCTCACTTTACGATAATGCTAGATTTGGACATAATCTAAAAAAATTACAACGCAGTAATTTCAAAAAGGAACGTTTCATATAATATATTCAATAGAGTATTGTTGGCAATTTTATCAGGTAAACTGTTCATTTTAAATTTATATACTGTTACCTTAAACTATTCTTACATATAAAGATAATCATCGTCATATTTAAAGAAATAGCTTAACTCTTAAATATATAGTATTCTCATCTTTTTTTAAATAATTTTTTATTACTTTATTAGACATAAATTTACGTTTCTAAAGTATTTTATTAAATTTGGAAATATCAACATCGAAAAATTAAGACGATTTTAAATAAAAAATTCAGAAATTAGTACATAATTTAACTCAACATTATGTAAGAGCATTCCCAGTTCTACATACATTACATAATAATCAAATGTCACAAAATTCAGTTGAAAGTATGAATTTCAGAATCAATTTCTCCGATATCCTGTATTACTTTTACTCTGTGTTATCGTTCTGACAGTTATACGATGCTTTGATGCCTCTGTACGTGTCGCTCGCAAGCAGATCATGCACTCTGACATGTATACAGTGCAGTAGTTTAGGACCACGAGAACATGTGATGTCACTGTATCAACAGAATTCTACCCAAAATGTGTAATTTACTGCTGTGTGATTACATATTTTGTGACGAGGCACCAAATAACGCAAACACGCTCTCCCAATAAACGGGAGCACGTATGCATAAGCAACCAATTTACTTGAGTGATATTAACAGCAATACGTACCAATCTTGTGTCCATTAAGTTAATGATTAATTTGTTTCTCGAATTGATCAAACTCTGCTACGTAGAAAAGCATGACGAATAATATTTTACTTTATTGGAATCGCCTAACATTCGTAATATATAATCGTGAAAATTTCCTCTGGTTAATTATACTTATACGGTGAATTAATTTTCCGGTCGTTATATGTGATAAATTCTAACACGAAGTTAACAATACAGTGGATTGCAAAATGTGTAAAACTGCTGTAACTGACAATTTCTGTTATTAATTGTTCTTGTTGTTATATCTTTGCGTTGGAATTGTTAATGTCTAGATTGAAGACTTACATCAAAAAAGAAATTTTTAGGTTTTTTATGCAAACTATACTGACAGTAAAAATGAATATGCTTTCGACAACGTTTCATTTCAAATCCATATGCCAACCTGTTTCCTCGATATACAGCTCTAAAGTGCAGCGTTTAAGATGTAAGGAAAACTCAATGATATCTGAAATTCTCAGGATCTCAGCGACCTACTTTTTGCTTCTTGAAAATGCGTATGTCGCTGGTAGTGATAGTAAAAATCCGCTGATTCAGCTTCTGTCATTGACCATCGCACAGTTGTCAAGCTTGATGTAGGATCAGCGAAAAGAGTCAAATACAACTGGTTGAAAAAAATATAAAAATATATACATGTATGTTCTCGATAACATAAAATAACAGAAAATTTTATTAATACAAAGCAGAATATCAATTTTATACCAGTTTCAAATTAATGTGCTCCTTTTTATTTCTAAATAAAAATGAATAGACGTAATTCTTTTTCTATTTTATTTAAAATCAGTCCTATCGGTTTTAAATATTTTTTGCAGTAGAGATTGCCTTGGACTAAATCCCTTTCGCTTCCAATAGGTGCAGTATCGATCCTATATTCTACTATTGCAATGTTATAGTCAGAAACATGAAAAAATATTCAATAATACTAGTCAGACACATGTATGAGCTTTAATCCACCACGAGCCTCTTTTTTTCGAATTTGTATATATCGGATCATAGTCGTAAAAGGATTAATCATGAAAGGAGCAACTAGTACTTTAAAAAATGTTATTTGAAAAAATCTGGTGATTCTTAAAATCATATAAAATAATTGAGTAAATTTCATATCTGTTCATATGGAAAAGGAATGGAAAAATATGGGAAAGTATTTCGATCATAATGCTCATTAAAAGATAAAGTAATTTATTTTTTAATGAGATGAATTTTAATGATTAATAATGATTTAACACTACAACAATTCTCATCTTATACTACTTTCAGCATATTATTGTTCAGTTATTTCACAAATAATGCGGTTTTTTGGGACATTACTTTTAGTCATTAATCGATGATTTGCCTCATCTCTATAATTATTTATCATCCTCTTATTAATTTTCATTCTAAAAGTAAAGCAAACGTAACAACTACTCTAAAATCTTTTAACGAGGGTGAACATCAACAACTATTATTATTAAATATTCTCAGACAAAGACAAAATCTATCTACACATTTCTGTAATCCCAATTTCATTCATCGTGAAGATCTTCGTAAAAATTACAACGTCGTTTGTAGAAATAGAAATTCCATAGAGATTCTAAAATTCGAAATGAATTTCGAATTTCGAGAGTCAGTTGAAAGGGTATGTAACTGGCGCAAAATTGAGTGACAATCTTAATATAACTGGAACCTTAGTTGGTCCTGCAATTTTTCTCTCTTCCATCACGCGAACTTTTTTTCGCTTTACCCCGGTTGCATTCGTTTTGCCGCGGCAATTGCAATAACCGCGTCAGGCTAAAGGGGGACGCCACATTAATTTCGACTAGACATCAAAGCGCTTCTGAGACTGTATTGTGCACGACCCTGGTTCTCGATGCAACTCGACTGTTCTTCTCTTTGTACCTTTGTTAGTCTGTGCTCTCCCTTTCTACCCTGTGTGTGTCCATCTCTCTGTGCTCTCTCCTTCGTATCATCAAATGACACAGTACAGCTCGACAAAAGCGAATTAATGGCAAAGAAGTGGAGAAAGGGCAAACGCGTCTTCGATGTCACACCCATCGTTGATTTTCTATCGCAATTTTTTGTTTGTTAATGAAGGAACTTTGAAAAATGACGCTTGAGGCCATTTGAACGACAAGCTACGCCGCCGGATGGTTCTAACATAATCGCGGGATAAGTATTTCTTATAATACTTTTATATTATATTATTGATTATAATATTGATAATTATTAATATTTCATATTAATAATATTTATTTATTAAATTTCTATCTGTATCTGTTTCTTCTCTTTAATTATGTTCATACAAATTTGGATTTATATAAAAATTCGCAATCTAAGAAATTGCATTAATAAGCAATTTCTATGAGTAATTTTTCTGAGATTTGTATTTAGAACCATGGAATTGAATACTATAGGATTTTTATAAAAGAACTGCAAAAGACTTATGACGATATTATACGCTCTAAATATTCTTACATTACATATTTTTCTTTGAAAAAATTCTACAATTAACCGTTGTATCTCACATTGTATGTGTGATTTTGTAAAGAACAATACGCGAACGTTTTTCATTAAATTACCATCAAAGACAATTACCTTCCTAATAGAACAAACGTGACCTGGTAACCGTAGACAGGATGATATTCCACGTTTCAACCATTCGAATTTTTTTTATCACCCGTGTAGTAAAAAGTAAAATTTTAAACAATAAAACGCTTATTTTCGTATCTCACAGTATCTAGATACCAAAGATCCGTATTCTGTCTCACCGAAATGTGCAGGATATTAAAGACAAACAGTCTTGTTGCTCTAACGGTACTCCCATTATTGCTCCACTAGTATTAATCTGAGAAATTGATTATTGCATCCGAAATTGTACCATACGAAAAACTAATTGAAAAAATCGCTGAGTACGAATATACCTGTGTGTACCTTCGAATATCGTGATACTTTTTAATGGCTCGTTATCTGACTAACATTGTTTCTAGTTTGGAAATTGATTAATTAATTTTTCAAGATTGACAACTG
Organism: Bombus confusus; assembly: GCA_014737475.1. Lineage (NCBI taxonomy): Eukaryota > Metazoa > Arthropoda > Insecta > Hymenoptera > Apidae > Bombus > Bombus confusus. Next base: position 717,826 of record JACXIV010000097.1, read on the forward strand.
TTGTTGTGCAAAAACATTGTGTAAAACATCATTGTTTCATCGCTGTATAGTTGTTTCTATTTGTTATATTGTATTAGGAATATAAAGGAAGATTTATACAGCGGTTTTATTATCTTTATTTTTGAAAATTTCAGATGTGGTATTAAATTTCGGTACAGAGTAAAATAATAGCTTTTTATTAATTTTCAATTGTTATGATGGTTAGATATATATTGAGATAGATAGAGATGAAATGAATTGAAGTGTGTTTTATAAAAGGTAAACGAAGGAAACGATGTAATCGAAAAGTTTTCATTGTCGGGATTTTTGGAATTTTTTTATCCTCCTTTTAAGATTGCTTCTAAAAAATGTGGTCTCAAATTCCTGAGATCCTGCTTTCATAGAAAACTCCAAGGTAAGCATCTTCGTTCCACAAATAATTTATACGAGATAAAAGATACTGTAAAATTTGTAAATGGTGTAAAATCTTTTTATACTCGAAAAAATACAGTAATTCAATATTATATTTAGATATTTGCTGGTAAATTTTTTTGCAATGTCATGTAAAATTCATTTATATTTTTTCAAAGTGCAGACATCCACATTTTTGCTGAATATTTTAATTTTTTTTTTTTTGTGATAAAAATATATTACATCGTACTTACTTTATTTCTGCTTTTAAAATTGTAAAATAGCATCGAGTTTTTCACCGAGTTACGTATTATAAAACGAACTTCTTTTTTTCAGCCGACAGAGCTAACAAATGCATCAAAGCTATTTTATTTTAAAAATATCTTCAAAAAAATTAATAATGATTTGATTTAAATAAATAAGTATATATCTACATATTTATTTATTTATTGTAATGGACAAGATCAAGAATCTTAGAAGTAATGAATTTTGATATCTTATCATCGGAATTAATTACAGCTATTAAAAATAACATTTTCGCTTATCTTTTGAAATATATAGGATCATTGTTAATATATGTGAAATACTTGAAACTAATAGAATTAATATGACATGCACTAGGGGAGTGCAGTACCGCCGCTGTAAGCTTTTCTGTTATATCTTGTTCTAGAATCAATACTAAATCACAGTTTATAATAAGTTTGTAGTACAAGTAGGACCTAATAAAAGAAGGTAATTTCGTGAAATTCAGTAATATGAATTGATAATTTGCAAGTAAAAATGTTATAATTTGTAGGAAACAAAAAATCGTCGTCCGGTACCGACCAGTTATTTAATTAGTAGATTTTTCGATCTTGATGATAATATTAAAAAAAACTTTAAAATTTAAATGTTAGAATACATTCTTATTCAAATTTTATTGGTACGTATATCGCAATCAAATAATTAATATTATCTTAGTCTGTGCACTGAAGTGTGTCTATCCTTTACATTCGTTGTTTTTGGATCATTAAAAACCTCACCGACCTTTCCTTGGGTCACTTTAATTTCAAAGAGTATCTTCAGAGTAACATCCATGATCTCCTCTGTCTTTCATGCTTTCATGTTTCATGTTCATGATCTCCCCTTTTCTCTACTTTTAAATTTCAAACATTTTTCTACGGGAAAAGGCAGCAGAAAGATTAACTGAACATCTTCTAAATTAATTCCAATTGGCAACAGATGGAATTTACACGTAAAAAAAGTTTAGTCTGTACTGATCAACGACTGATTAGTCGATACTGGACGACAAACGTGGAAAATTTTATATTATGATGTATATAATATACAAAAAAAATTACGAAACTGGGGTTCTTAATAAACTAGATGTAATATATATAATAGAAAAAAATCATTTACTTACATGAGAAACAAAATATGAGCTTTAGAAAATAACTTCTACTACTAGGAATATCGACATATACCTTTAACATGTCAGAATAGCGAAAGCAATGGAATAAATAATATAGCTCCGAAATATGTTACACAGAATTGTTATATTTAGTCGTTTATTTAAAAAAAAGAGCGAATATCTGGTGAAAAAAGCTAATGCTGAAAAGAACTAATTTTAGTCGGTACTGTATATGTCGGTCGGTATTGCACGATTTTTCACACATCAACAATATCATGCTATAACCAGAAATCGTGACATAGAACCGTCAAAACAATGCCTCAAATAAAATTCACGCCGAAACTTTGTATCCCGACACATGTCCAATTTCATTGCACTCATTGTGTCATTCAAATTCTCACGGAAACCAATCTCGCCTATTCCTAAAAAGAAAAAGCGAATGAAATGCAGAATGAATCAGTCCCAATGAAGTATGAATCCAACAAATGTTATACTGCCAAGGAGTATCAATATTATACCAGAAATACCTTTGAAAAATCTAATCGCGATCCAATTTGACTCGTCACAAAATGATACACATGAAACAAAAAGTGACCGTCGTTTCAATGAGAAAGACTCTGTACGTTCAGTTCACAGATCGAATATTTGCTAGCACGCATTTAATTATTGGGGTTTCAGGCTCGACCTGTTTCCATGCGTTTCACGTACGAATGAGAAAGTCTCCCGCGGGAGAAATCGATTTCCGCCGTACGTCGATACCCACCTATTCGACTCACTCCTTTCCCTAACCAGAAACGCTTTCGTCGCAGTCATCCTCGCGTGCCCTTACATGCTCTGACGCTTATCCGATGGTCCATTAATTCCTCAGTTAACGATACTCTCGCTCCTCTATCGTTCCGAAAACAAGATAACATAGAAATCAACGGGACGCAGGTACAAGACGAAAATCATTATTCTGGTTCGCAAGGGCCACGTTCCGTTTTTGATCTAGTAGATATTATAACGATTTAAGTCTAATTTCTTTAGAAATAATCACAGTGTTTTTATTACATTTTTGGCGCTTTTAAAATTGTACAGTAAATGTAGAACTCAATATACTGAAAAGCTGTCTGTTCCATGGGGATTTGTATGAAAATCAGAATACTGCGCAATATGTTTAACGATTAAAATGTAACCAATGTGTTTGAAGAGTGAAATACAGCCACCTGATAAAATATTTGACGATGGTCATGTTATTGAGATAGAATACACAGATTGCTTGATTAGCGAAAGTTTTCTGTTTGAAATAGCTGATCGCACTTGGCTGGTGAAAATTACATGATTTTATAGAACAAAGAATAGCCTGACTTCAGTGCGTTTAATAATATATATGAAAATATTGTGGATTTTTTGTATAAAAACTAAGAACATGCAAAAAAGATAAAGATATCGGTTATTAAATAAAATGAAATTACATTTATAATTTATGAAATATTACAAATTATCTACACAGACTTTAGTACGATATACGAGAAAATTATTGTTTAAATTAAATATCCTTTGCTAAGAGTAAAATAGAACGACTGCACAATAATGTCGTGATTAGCTAATACTTAAAACTAATTATATTACCAACGAAACGTTATTACATATTATACCGGACACTTAAAACCCACCGATTGAGATGAAATAAATCAGCCGTTAATAATATCTGTAAATCGTGTAGATTTGAGTGCAACGACTAAATTGGATGACTGTCCAGAGCAATTAATTTTATATAATCGGCTTTGCATAACTCAAGCGGATTTCAACCATTTAGCTAGAGTCGCCTCGACGAATCATTTAGCAGGATGATGCCTCACTGTCATAACTAGGAAAAGTTGATAGGTTCTCCAGTTTCCAATTTTTTATAATTTGTATTCGCGTTAATTACTCAACTATAAATATATTAACTTTGCTACTCGAATTTGTATTTCAATCTTGTTTCAACAAATAAAGAGATTTATAATACTTTATGCTTTAATTGAACAGCAGATACAAATATACAATATTTTAACACAAAACTGAAACAAAAATACTTCAAAGTTCAAGTTTGAGCATATCTTTTATCTATTTTTAAAAAACACAGTAGATTTAAATACATTTTACTCTGTCGTGAATGTATTAAGAAAAACATTATTCAGAAAGGGATGTTGTGCTAAGTTTAGCAGAGTATTTATGATTATATTAAATGAATTGTACATTCCAAATTCGTATATTCCAAGCTTAAACTATTCTTAAATTTAAACACCAGTATTTAATAAAATTATATTTAAGAAAATTAGTTTGACTCCTAAAAACATAATGCTTCTCACTCTTATTTTTATCATTCAACATCCCTACTTTTTACACTATTTTCTTATAATCTTATACCGCTCAATTAGTTCTAAGTTTGCAATTTCAAGATGTTTTATTAAACCGATCCAAAAGTTGTAATAGAGTTAAATTAGGGAGCCATTAGTGTCTTAGCAAAAACAAACGAATCGTAAATTCTATTCTAACATTCTGAAAATATAGCAATTGCACAAGGTCGTTAAGGTCCATTCTTTTCCGAGAAAATACGAGTCAATTAATTCCAACATCGAATAAACGAGGTCGCAGTTACGAAAACACCATTTCTCTTTATATCCTCATTTTTCTCTTTTTTTTTGGGGAAGACAAATCCATCGACTTGCCACATGAGATATCTGTAATATCATGAGCTTTCGGGCTATCAAGACACTTCGATCAGCCGACAATTTCAAGCCTGAAAAAACTAGGACTTGTTATCGGAATTTAACGACAAACTGGGAGCCAGGATCGTGTTCCACGTGATCGTACACGACGATTTATCGTGATCGCGAGTCATCGCTCCACGGAATAGCTCCCGAAGCGCGTAGTCCATAAAAAAAAAGAACGTTTCGAAAAATATACATCTCGCAGTTACGATGAACGTACCTGTCGTTCGAATAATCGCACGGCGAAATTGAAAAAATTTAGACTAAGTGAACATGTTATCTTTATATTTTGGTCTTTTGTTTTGCTTTTAACCCCATTAATTTTTTTATTATTGCCTAAGATGGAATAGCAATCCTTTTCATATGTCCATTCTTGATTTTGGTCATTGCGATAATAGTGTGAAATTTTGCTCTTTTAAGAAAGCAAAGTGAAACGTAAATATCGTTTCTTTTAATAACACGTATATCTTTCTCTCGTGACTGCTTGTATACAATTGCCAAATCGATGTATATCGGCGGACTCTTCTGAATTCACAGGTAGACTGTCATGCCACTCGACTCGCGACAATGTATCGGACATCAATAGACTGATCCGTTCATTCTTCTGAAAACACGCCCGGGAAGACCAGAAGATCCACAAATAATTCGTTATTACATGCATTATTGAAGAGAATAATTCCTGCACTGTATTTTCATGAAACTCGTGGTTCTTGTTTCTGGAAAATTTTTTAAACAATTTTTATCTTTTATAAATGTGAGCACGTTGAAGAGATGTAAACTTAGCAGGTTTATTATCATTTTACCAAAACGTATCAAGCATGATTGATTTTGTTTAAATTATTCGTAGAAGTTTAATATGAAACAATTTTTAAATTTTTAAATGTTTCAAATTTATTACTTTCATTGACTCAAATTTATTTTGGCGAAAAAGATAAAAAATTCCGATGGCAAAATTTGATGCTGTAACAAAGCTTATACAGATCGTTTCGTTAAATATTACAACGTTGGAAATCAATTTTCAAATATTGTCAGTAATTCGTGCCGGAAATCGCGTTTGCATGATTGTTAATTTTGCAGCATGCTGATTGCATTGTAATGGAATTTCTAAAGACAACTACGGTGATGAGCAAACAATGTCATTAGCAATACTATGTATTATTAAACAGAAATTAATGTTTGATGACGACTGCAATTAGAAAAATATATGTATGCAATAATTGATTACATGCATATTTATATTTATAACAGTCACAAGATCCTTGAAATTAAAAAGGTATACATTAATACGTTCGAAAAATTGAGAACGTGTCTGCTATTTTGAAACGATGAATGGTGCATATATTATCGTTCGAAATTACGCCATACAAGTTTCATTATGCGACCCGATATCACGTGTACCACCTCATTATCGCGTAATGAGATCACTTTCGTTAAATCGAGACGGCGAAATTATTCCAACTTCGAAATACACGTTGAAGAATTTTCTGTGGTATATTTGAAACAGTATGCGATAGAATAATGAATTAATTACATAGTACGCGACATTTGATAATACAGTTTTATGAATAGATACAAATTGCTATAAGTTCAAGTGTGATTATTGAAATCATTTTATTTTAATTCCAACAGAAATGTTAAGAAAGTTAAAACATTTCTATTAAAATATCCCTCTCAGTTTCCCTAGAATCATCCATGTAACGATTTACTCCTCTCGAACGAGCCATCAATTGAAAGTGAATAAAGCGAAAAAGAGAAGGACGTTCGTCGAAGATTTTCGATTCCGTCCATACATCGGTGAGACCCTGGAGAATTCTCTTTCCTACATCGTGGTTTACGAGCGTATTTGTATCGCGTGGTTTGCGGACTATATTTCAACCGAATGAAAAGAACAGCACAGCTCGAGGTAGGAGAAAGGCCAGCGAAAAGGAATTCAATCTTTCGTTGAAATTTTGGGACGAAACGCAGTGGGATCGATCGAATTTTTAATCCATCGAGAATTCAACGTTTTCATGGAAATCGCAGGCCGAAGATAAAAAAAAATACATAGGAGCAGACAAAAAGGGAAGAAAATGGAAAAAGGGGCAACGAAAGAGCTTGAATACGCGTATGTTTTTTGAAAGTATGATTCCGGAATTGCCATCGACCCGATCGTTCGTCTTTATAGTTTATTCCGTTGGTTTTATGGTCACGCGAATCGAGCCACGGTTCTTTTTTCTCCTTCCTTTACGTATACAATAAAGCCTGAATAATGCGAATAAGCGGTCGTATGAAGGCTGTAAAAGTTTTATTTTTTTCCTTCGGCTTGAAACCTGTATGAAATGGGGTTCGAACGGACAGCTTCGGATAAGGTGTAACGTTTACTGCACACGTTCGCCCTTATTGCCGGGATCAAAATGGAAAACGTGGTCGGAGATCGTTGACTTTCTCACACTTCCGGGAGAACGAGACAATATCATGCAAGTGGTTCCTGTAAGTAATTCTCAGTAGCAATATCGATCTTCATTAAATTATAGATATTTCGGTTGTTATTGTATACGCTAGACTATTATTGCGTCTACTAAAATTTAGAGAAAAAGTTTTATATAATAAAAATAATATATTAATAAAAGTTTTCTATGGTAAATATTCAAATAATTTAGTGAGCCGATGTAGATGCAGGATTTAATTGTTAAGAATATTTAAAAAATGTCTTGAAATTACATTTGCATATAATACTATCTAAATTCAAAAACCAGATTTAATTGCTGTTAGAATAACAGTACTACGGATAATTTTATACTATCTACTATGTATGGAAAATTTCAACAAAACTTTTAAAAGAAACTTCCGTAACTTCGTTTCTGACAAATTTTAAGATCAAATTTTCAAACGTTCCACATATCCTTTCATAGATTCTTCCCCACTTCAATACGTTTTTCATAAAAATTTAATTTCTATCACAGAACAAACAACACAAATCTAAGACTTTTACACAACGATATATATATATATATATTCCATAGAAAATCTGAACAAAACTTCGGCTCATATTCCATTCATCAGTACTCTTGTCAAACTTGAAGATTGAATTTCCAAACGTTTCATATGTTGTTCCTCGGAGTTCTCTTCGCTTCGATAAATTTTCTATGGAATCAGGACTTGAAGCTAGCACGAGTCGACTTTTCTAAAGCCTTTGAAGCGAATCACAGACAATAAGAAGAAGTCGACCATTAGAAATTAATTTTTGCGCGCTTGAATCTTACGGCCTCGACAATCAGTCTTCCAATTAACACGATTTTCTAAAGAGCGTCAAGGAGCTAATTTGCATCGGCGAATGAGTTTGAAAGGTCGACTGCTTCCAACTTCCCCTTCAGTCTTCGATCAAAGAATCGCGCCTTTTGACGTCGAGCAAAGAGTTTACGCTGGTCATTAGCGGTTAAGAAGCTAGACTTACACGATCATCGAGTGACTCCGTCGTTCAAATTTTGAAAGTCTGCCAAATCCCCTTTACTTTGGTCGATAAATACGCGAAACTTCTCGAGAGTACTCATAGAAATCGGGCAAACAGCGTGCCAAAGGTTGTTATAGCGATCGGCAAGAGGATTAATGAATTAATTAGAGGCAAGGGTTATTCAGAATTATCCTGATTTAATGAAGGGATGTTAAATTTAATGGAAACTGGCAAAATACTGAAAAATAAAATACTTGTAGTAATATGTGGAACAATCGTTTGATTTATCCCATATTTCCTTGTGAAAATGTACGAATGTACGGAAATAAAAGAGAATTAGATGATGAAAATACTGATGGATTGCATTCTCCGCAGATGAAGAATTGTTTACTCGTTTCTCGAAATATCGTTTCGGAATATAGTTCAAACATTTTCATCGTTTTAATTAATTGTTCAAGACTACTTCTACTGTGCTGGACCATATAAAGTATTAGGTTGTCCGGAAAGTTTCTTTCGTTTTATAAAGAAACAACGGATGCACGACATTTTTTGTTTCATATTATTTTATCGAATTACGTTTGATCATAATAATAGAAACGGAACAAAATGGGTCATACGTAATTCAGTAAAATAATACAAAACGAAAAATGTCGTGCGTCTATTGTTTCCTTATAAAACGAAAGAAACTTTCCGGACAATCTATTACTTTCAACTAATACTTTCATAACAAGTAGACTGCGTCTTTTTATGCATTCATGAAAAATTTTAATGTACTACAATGTGTAGAATATACATAATATGCAAAAATATACAAAACATGCTAGCTAATGTACTTTTTATAACATCTAAAGAGTAAAAAATCTCTATTTAAGTTTCTGTTAATAAAAATAAATATTTAAATAAACATACACGATCTAACAATGAAATTTAATTATATTTATACCAAATTATCGTCTCTAACAATAATTTAATTATTTATATAGAGTTGATGCAACGTTAATATTGGAAAAAACACACAGAGAAGCAAAAAACACATTCTCCCTTTGGCTATCGCGTAATTCTCCAGAAAACCTCGTTAAGTTAGGAGGATAACTGGACGAGGTGGAAAGTTTAGCTTTAGGCGTTAGGGCTTTAAAGGCGGCAAAATTGCAACTCGTAATCTTCCGTTGTTGACACTCTTCTCCTTTTAATATTCGCCACCGCCTCGTTTTCCACAGAAAGAAATCTTCTAAAGTGTTGATTTAAATAGAAAGAAAGGGTAAAAGCTAGGCGAATAGGGTAACGGAATTGATAGTTGTTCGGTAAATCTACATAATTTTTCCGCAGTTGCGTGACTCCGCAATAATAAATATTATCATGACGATAAAAATAACGAGCGTATTTGGCACGGTGCCACGCATTCGAGAATTGTCCGCTATTCTTCTAACCTCCACGGTTCGGCGTGACATTTTCATATTCCATTTTCGGTAAGCTCGAGTTGAAAAACGTAAATGAGTTCGAACGATATTTCGTTGCGTCATCGGAGTGATCACATTATACTAAGTGCGTGGTTCTGAAAGCAAAGAGAAGGATTCTTTTCCATGCTCTACTCCTCTGCATAATCGTACGAATTGATACTTCCGCGATATGGCGGTCAATATTCTTTGAGAAAACGTAGGAAGGTTTTAGGTGGTGGAAATTATAGATTTCCACAACTTTTTGGATTTTAGTCGAGTTACGTTGTTTTATGAGAAATTGAATTAATTTTTCTACAATGGACGTATCTACAACGTGTTATACTTTTATAGATTTTTAATTGACCAAATGATAAATGTACACTTTTCGAGAAAACGGTTTCAAATTTTAGAACATTATATTTTCTTTATAAAAGAATTCCGGAAAATGTGTTATTATTAATGATTAATAAAAAGTAATTTTTCTAACAGACTAAAAGAAATTTCTGATCGAGACAACTATTTCAGACTTGGAATAATAAATCTTCTGTTTTATAACTTCATGTTATTATAACAATGTTAATTAATATATTTCAAACAGGCCACGTAAAAATATATCTTTTCCATGTTATCATTTAACTGCTGTTCATATAAAAATGTGTCTTCTCTCTACTGATGCTACATATATATTTTTTCTTAGTCACAATAATTTTTTTTTAAATAATTTTAAATGAAAATAGAAGAATTTTATTAAATATTTAAATATATACTCTTTAAATGTAAATGAGGGTTAAACGATAATATGCGAAAAAAATATTTTTATATGGCAAGAGCGAAATGTATTGATTTTACACGATTAATAATTTAGATAAGTAAAAGATATTATTTCATGATATTGAAGACTTACTGGAAAAAGGTCTTACTGGAAACGCCATCAAGAGTGAGATCATTGATCGAATAAAAAGAGCGATTTTATTTAGTCTCTTCAGCACCATATAAGGATCACGCACAATAGCTGCTTTCCAGAGCAATGGAAACGTGAAATACGAAATCCTTGTACGACTTTCCTGACCATTGGATAGCACGGTACGAATTTCTATTGTGACTTCATCGATAAGTTATCGTCTGTAGTGTGTATTGAGGCGAAGAGGAAATTATATGATTTAACAAACCACGTAACTCAATATTTTCACAAAAATTATGAAATGATTTACTTTGTCAAATAAAGAATATTTTCTACAGCATTTTCTTTTTTCTATTAGAAAATGGCACTTATTTTCTTTACTGATCTAAGAAAAATTAAAATAAATTAATGATAAAATTGGAAAATTAATAAAATGGAATTTGGATTTTTTTAAATTTAATACAATCATTATACTTTAACAGGTATCCAATAAATACTCGATAGTAATATATATTGTATAATTTACTCCGCTCAGAATCGCAAATCGAATGCAGTTACAAACCCTCTCGCGATGTTCGTTCTACGTTACAGTTAATTGCACGGAAATACAATAGGATTTTGCAAGCGACTGCAAAACCTAGCATTCCGTTTCGTCCTGCTAATCTCTGTTGCGCAAACTAACGTACAAATTAATCCTTGTAACAGGACAACCACAAAAATTTTACATTTTCCATCTAAAATAAACGATGTCATTTTGCCAAACTAAAATAACCTTCGAGTTACACAATATCGTTTCAGAGTAATGTTTTGTCGAAGAAGTAGAAGTTACCTCGAGAAATTAATTTTTTCTAATTTTTATGGGAATAATCAAAATGTTATCTAACAAGCGTATAAGAAAAAATTTCAACTTTAATATTTAAAACTTTTACATAATTTTTGTCGTCAAAATACCAAAACATAGGAATTCGATACGGTTTTCTGATATTCCCCTTAAAAAAATAAAAATATTGTTAAAAGAAATACAGAAATATGGAAATCTAGAAAACCGCACTAGAGTTAGATTAAAATCTACATTGAGATGTATAATATATTTTTCACGACTCGGAAACCTGCGCAAAAATGAGAATCCTTCCAATAATACTATTACTTTTTTGAAAAATGGCAGTCATTAATTCTTTGGTCGAAATGAAGTGAAAATGAAACGACTAAAAGTGTAATTTCCGTTTCGTCCCAGCCACGAAGAAAATCGAGTAAGACTAAAAAGCAGTCGATTAGGTGTCGAAAGTGGAGAACGCGGGAAACATGGCTCGTTTTCCGTGGAAATCCACTGGTAATCGTGAGTCTCGTCGCGAACGAAACAGAGCGAAGTCAGGTCGAATAAGCGGATGAAAGAGGCGCGAGGAGATGGCCGCCATTTAAAATCTACGTTCGAAAAGATAATGGTAACTGACCTGAAAACGACACTCCGCTATTTCGTCGAGCGTGTCAGCGACCGACTTATTCGAGAGGGAAGAGGAAATGCGGTTTCAAATGTCGCTCCTTCCGCAACGCGACGAAACGAATGATAATGTACAAAAACGGTTAACGGTGTACTGTACAAAGATAGAAATTTATTTCGTTGACTTTTGTAGTCGTTAATTTACAAAGAACCTTAAGAATACAAAGAAAATTTTTCTGAAGACGGTTAATTTGAAGATAAAATAGTTCTACTGTCTGTAGATAATGAAAGAATTAATCCCAAATTGGATGGACAAATTGGATCATCAGTGAACAAAGCGAAATTTCATCCTTTAATTTCTTTCTAATTTCTTACTTCTATTGAAAAAGCTTCTGGTATTTGATTCAACAGGCGATTGAATGTAACAAAGGTACTGATAAAAGTACTTAAAAAATTTTGTTGAACTTTTGGAAGCCTAAAATCGGATCACTAGCGATGCAATTGGAATTTTATCATTTTTATGAGAAAATGTTTCTAATATTTGGCTCAAAGAATGCTTATATGATATAATAGACATATAACAGATACTAAAGCAGCATTCTTAACTTTATTCATTATTTTGCAACATTATTTCTGCATTTTTATGATAAACAAAGAGCTAAGAATGCAAGCGAACGTAGGACATGCTACGATGTTCAAGAATTCAAATCATTCCGATCGAGTGATCTTTAAGACTTTCAAAGTAGTTATTATGCACTTCCGTAAACAAGGCGATCAAGATCTGGGTTGATTTAAAAACAGGAAACGACGACATAAAAGAGGAACAAGTTAACTAGAAATAATCATGCTCTTCTATCGAATTCCTGATATTCTTTCATGTTTCAAGACTATTTTTCAGTTATCAAGTTATCAGCTGTATATGCCATTAAATTTTTTGGAAAATACGCTCCATCTACCGCAACAACATTCTTTTATACCAGTTTACTTAGAGCATAATAAATCTTAAGCAACGGTCTTCAACAAAATTATTCAAAGAATTAATGAACGAAATTGTATAAGCATCCACAGTTTACTACACTTAACAATAACAAGAATACATTTATATAACGTAAAAGATACGTCATTAATTGAACTGTGAACGAACACTACATAAAATACACAGTGTACTACCAGTTTCAAACGTCTTAACCTAAACTTACTTCCAACGAAAGCGATCCAAGAAATCCTCGATTCTCCAAACAGAGCGATGGTCGAAGAAAAAAATGGAGAAAGAGAAAAGTTGAAAGTATCGTGCAGACGCAACATAGTAAGTAAATACACGAATCGACTAAAGCCTGATCCAAAATCCTAACGATGAAAGGGTTTCGGTGGAAATCTTTTTCGGAGGCGTAGCGAGGGCACGAAAGCTTACAAACCTAAGCAGAAGTTACGAGGGTTGAGCCGCGTGCAGGGGTTAACTCGGCAAAGTGGATACGGTTTACGATTCTTTCCGGCTCGATTTCTCGTTCACCGGAAAGAGGTCCTAGTGCTACGGCAATCGTCTGCGTTCTCCTATCGGATTAGAAATCAGGATTTCGCAAGAAGCCGATAAATATAAGACGACAGATAAAGTTCGCGGGAGGGATGGTTGCGACTTTTAACTTTCAAGGACCGGATCACGAGTTATCCGATTCCTAATGTTTTACGACGATCCGATACTCTTGAGGTTACTGCTCCGCGAAGTTTCTCCGATATCGGAAGGTGGATGTGGAAATTATTTCAGACATATTTTGAAGCTAGGCGGAAGCTGATAGGCAGGGTGTCGTATTTGATTTTCACCTTAAATGGCTCTCATCGCTTACATATTCAGTGTCCAGTTGGGATCTTTTTCATATTAAATGCCTGTATGGCTTTGGATAATTTTTAGGTAAAGAAATGGATAGCCTTTTTATTGTGCAAGATTAATTTGGAAATAAAGTATTAGATACTAATGATTTTAAATAGAACACTCATAAAGAAGTTATAGTAGAATAGAATTATATTTTTACAGATATTATAAAACATAAGAATGTTTGGAAATTACATGTTTGTGGAAAGTTAATATCTAAAGTAATATCAATAATTGAAAGTAAGTAAAAGATAAAATTTATTCTTAATGTATGAAGTTTCATTTCCTTTCCATAAAATATTTAATTTTCTTTAATCAAACTTATTCAACATCGACATATTATATGAAAATAAAATATCCGTTCTTAATAAATATTATTAGTAGTTAATCACTTAACCTGTTCGAATCTGTGATTAAAGATCTAATTACTTGTGAAAGAGTAAAGAGCGAAAGTACAACTTTTAGTCGATGATGTGACGTACAAGCACAATTTAAACTTGGTAAAATCAAACATTAATTAGCAAGTTATGGGAAGTAATAATATAGAACATTCGATATACGAAGCTTCGTAACGCTGATGATGAAAGCCATGCGTCGATCGTAGTTTAGATCCTACTTTAACATAAAGTTTCGCTGTGCTAACGTGGTTTTAGTTAATACCGACTTATCTTCATCGCACGAATAATAATCATCTATACCATATTGTATGCACAGGACATGGTAACGCTGATTCCACACATCGTAAATGCGATAATATAAAGTTACCTATTTATAAGTGCTATAAGTGCAAATAAATAACAAAATAATAAAATATATAAAGAGGAAGAAATAGAGCGATTTAATTAAAATTAAATGAGATGTAGTTATTAAAGGAGATGTAGTTATTTATAGAGCTATTACATAATTACTCTATCCTTATATGTAAAGATTATTGCTATATTTCTATCTATATTTTATTGTTTCTACTAATTTTTATTCATTTCTGTTAATCTCATTTAATTTGCAATACTATAAAATTATTTTTCTTATTTTTATTTAATTAGAAACTTCTTTTCATCATTTTCACAGCACTAATTCCTGTATTTTTACTTATTTTTACTGACTTCTATTATTTTATAGACTATGAAATTAATTTTTCAATCTTAATTAATTTCCATCAATCTTTATTATTATAAAATACTATTACATATGAAAAGATTAGAGCTATTATTTCTCTAACAGATTAAAGAACGGAAAGTACGGAAGATTCGATTTCTCAATCATCACCAGAGGTTCGTTCCTTCTTCAAATTGTTCAACGATAGAATTATTTAAAAAGTTGCCTTCTAGACACATACCTGCAGCGATTGCGGCCAGATACAAGTTTGATTCGTTTGTCTGTCCCCAATGTACATGGATGGATCAGAGGAGCTACACCTATCGGTTCCATTTGCCCCTGCTCTACCATATTGAGCTAGAACGACAGAGATGGTGGTACCTAGTGGACACTTCAGTGTCATCGACTCTTCGTCACAAGCTGCGCGCTGATAGGTCTTCAGGGTGCCTAATAACAAGGCTGTTACGTTAAACAACATGTTCGTGCAATGTAAGATGCAAAAATGAAGATTATTTAACAGGAAGAGAGAATTGTTGCAAGTACACAAGAAGATTAATTAATGAAAAAATAAAGGAAATTGTCAATGAAATTTTTAAGCCAACAAATCCATTAGGCAATCGTGTGATTTGTATGGTATTAGAGAGATATTTCGATCATTGATGACAATGAAATGTAAGATAACAATAAATGTGAAGCACACAATATTCAAATATAAAAAGGCAGAAAAAAGACATAAAACAACAGATGAAAGAGTCGCGCGAACAGATATACGAACGAAAGAAAGGACGAAAGGGAAGTGAAATACACAGAAACGTCCGGAAGGAAGGAACCACCGACAGCGTGGATCGATCGATGACCCGTTACAGTGTCGCCGCAATGGTGATTAGTTCCGGGGGATTGGCGGTAATTAACGAGTGGATCAATCGAGGATTGGTTGAACGGCGATGTATCGATGACACCCGCGAAAGCGGTGTCGTTTCGTTTACACGCGAAATACAAGCCAGTCGGGATGAACAACGGACCACATTTATGGAGTTCAACGGCGAGTTTGCGCACGAAACCGCACACGTTACCGCGTTTCAGTCAAACCGATTGGTATCATGATCGACGTCGAGAAGAACGACAGATCGAACCATTTATAAAATTGTTAATTTCGTTCCATTTTTTTAAATAATTGTTTTTTTACGAAGAATCGTGTATTGACGATGTCGATAAAAGTTTCATCATTGAATAAGTATGATGATAGAAATTTTATAGAGGAATGAATAGCGTCATACAGAATGTAGAGATTGTTAGTACAACAATTGCGCAGAGAGAATGCATAGTGGTTATACAGAAACAATAGCGGTTAGTAGGCATAGTAAATATTGATAGATTGTGTGGGTCCGAAGTTGAAGCGAAATATTAATGAAATTTATAATATAAAACGAATTTGGTTTTTTTCATAGCAAAAATAACAAAACGCGAGAGAGAAATAGTTTATATTACAAAGATAGCAAAGCAGCCACAAATATAGGAAATAGCAATTATAAAACCAAAGCAACAGCATTCAAAAAATGAAGAAAACACAATATTTGAAACATTATGGCAATAAAAGACATTGTTTTAATAAAAATAAAGACATCAATTGCAAAATATAGGAAATAAATTAAGCAGAATATAAGAAATGTTTCGTAGTTAAAAGCGTTTAGGGATACATTACGTGGAGCAATTAAGTCGTTGGTCCAACAAGATGTTCAACAAAATGTTAGTGTATCAGTACAGTCACCGTAAACGTGGTTTGTTAGCATGCCAATGTGGTTACCATCAGCATGATTTATTAACGTGTCATTGTTGTCACCGTCACCACGATGTACCAGGCATTGTGGTCACCATCGGTGCGAAGCACCGCCGCGTTATCGTGGTTACCATCACCAGAGTTAATCAGCGTGTCGTTGTTACCATGCGAATTGTTACGGTGTCGTTGTTCCAACCGCCACCATCGCCATCACCAAAGTCGTCGTCAATGACCAATAAAATGGAGCAGTCCGAAGAAAAGCATGAAAAAAGAAATAAGAAAATTTCTGTTAGCTACACATCATTATGTATAACACTTGTAAAATGTAATGATAATAATTGTTGATTATAAAGACATAATAAAATATTACGGTAAAATACAAATATATGTATTTCCTATTGCATTTTTTATCGTTATGAAAAACTAAGAAGTAATTCTACAAATAAGGGTGGCAGAAATGTTTTTAAAATTCTTTATCAATTTTGCAACACTGTATATTCGTTGCTTTTATAATAAGAGAAGTTGTATGTTGTACTTTCTTTTTTATCATTTGTGTATCTGTATCCGTCTCTTTATCTTCAATATAATATCACTGATATAAATCATTCAGGATAAAAATCATGATAAAAATCATTCTTGATAAATCCTTGAATTTTTATATAAATATCTTGATTAATCTAAAAGGTACGTTTTCAATAAAATCAAACAATTCATATAAAGATAATAATCATCGTTCCAATAACACATCATTAAAATTTCATGTGCGTATCTCAGTTAATTCTCTTATTAATTTAGAAAACACAGTTTTTTCAACAGGATCATTATTCACAATGAAAGCACCACGTCTATAAAAGTTTAATACGGTTCAATTTCACTCTCGTATTATAAAAACAAATGAAACACAGGTCATATACCATCGAAACCGCATGTAGGCACAACTTTTGGGATAATAAACTTCCTCCTAATTAAGCGTCAGTTAGTTGGAGATGCAAGGAAAATTTCTGATTGCTTGCGGAATTCTCGCGCGAACCACATGAAAGGGACGAACAGACGTGCGAAATTTCTCAGCTTTTCGTCCATGTAGGATGAGAACCGATAGATCGAGGTCGAAGCAGCAGACCCGATAATTCAGGCGGGACTAGACGAGTGCTCTTCGAGGAACATCCACCCCTACGCTTCGAACCCTCTTGCTACCGATCGTTGCTTCGCAAAACGTTGGCAAAGTTGTGGTGAAACGTGGCTGGAAGCCGGCTATCGTTCGTTCTACACCGTTCTGCGAAAGGTAATTTCGTTTATGCGGGAGAAAAGTAAATTTCATTGCTGTCGAACATCTAATTGCATCGACACGACGTCAGAATAAAGTACCTGATCTTCGTTTCTCGTTGCTTTATGCCAATGTGATCGAAACGTATCGCTATGGAGGTTAACCCGATTGCAATGGTTTTTTCAGGATGAATAAGGATTGTTAGGTTTAGAAAGAAGTGAATGGTTAAATGGTTAGAAAGATTATTGGGAAATAGTTTCTAGACGTAAGAATAAGATTATGGAGACTGCTTAATTAGAATTTTGTCCCGTCTTTAAATTGTTGGTGTTTCGAAGGAACTTTTTTAATTTTGTGAGTTGAGAAGGCTAATACAAAGACACTACCAAGTTTTATAATTTAAGTTTTTGAATTGGGATATTTAAAAATTTGGATATTTAGATCTAAACTTTGACTTTAAACCTTTAAATTTGAATATTGAAATTTACAATGCATCTGCATTTTTGACGTTTACAATTCTTAATCTGCAGCACTAAACACTTTGAATTTACCTTCCTAATTAACTGAATAAATTGTTTCACAGATTATTCTGAAGCATCGCTTCCCAGATCTTATTAAGATTCATATTCTATTCTATCGTACAATAACTTATTCCTTCTTATACTATTCTCAGCTTATCCATTCATCCTCCAAATCGAAAAATTAAAAAGCTTAAAACTCCACTCCCTTCATCATATTTGCTAAACAACTTCCTAAATCAAAATATCGGAAATTACAACATTTCCAATCACATATCGTTACATTTCACTGTAAACGATCCACGATGGCTGAAACTACGAACCAAAGATCCCCGATGCTTCGGAGCTTTCCACTATTGCCCGTTACGTCTTTAATACACGTTATAAAGCTCACGAGCGGAGATTACCAACGCGTAATTACGCGAAGCACGATCGTACGTCTCAGAAACTCATGACAGCGGCTTTTTTGTCCGGAATCTCGTGAACGTTTCAATCCTTGCCGGGCTTCGTCTCGAGTTTCAGCAGCGCTGTAACGCCTTTATGAGGCTATTTCTCAAACTTGCAATATCGTGCCGCTCGTTCTTCCGTCTCATTAACTCCACACGCTCTTTACAAGTGTGCCAGGAGGAAAAAGATCGACCCCCATGGAAGATATCCCTCGCCACATTCGCGGCGAGTATCACGACCGCAGACGAGTGTGGCCCGCTCCTGGAATCGCTTTTCACGGCGATCCGACAACCACCAGTGCAATCGCGATCCATCTTTCGACATCTCGAGGATTTACCTTCGAACACCTTGGATCGTCTCGCCGATTGATGAGGAACATTTTTTTCGAAAAGCTTCCAATTTTTTATTTTATCTACGTCGCATATTTTATGAACGAAGTTATACTGATTTTAATAAAGAGTCATTTGAAACAGTTGATTCGATACGCTGCTGAATGTTTTAAAAATATGTAATAAATAGGAAATATTTTTAAAATTCGATAAATTTTTGCTTAACTTGCAAATCTTTCGCTAGTGCGTTTCCGAGATTTTAATAAATCTCTTAAAATATAATTACCGTTAAGTTACACGATATACACCAAACACCTATGTATATATTTTCTTTGAAAACTTTGAACATATGGAGCAAGAAACTTATTCCATTTTAACTGTGTCTTAGAAACACTTTTTTGCGGAAACTTTTCTTCTCATAGAAAGTGGATTATGAATTTTTTCATATGAAAATATTTTTGACTTTTCATGTAATCATCTTTGTTCTACGCACGACTTCTGTTTCAAGTAGATACTTTTTTTTTTATTTTTTAATATCACGTATTCATTGGACGACAGCTTTCAGAGGCTACCTACCGGGTCAGCTTGCAACTTTCATATTTTCGAGAACTTTAAACAACCGCAACTACAAAGGAATACATTCTTCTTTTCTCTAGTACTCTTCTAAACCATTCATTTATCGCGAAATATTTCCTTCTGTATTCTTTGTGTTTCTGTTATAAACCATAAAAGCAGGAAAACAAAGAATAATAAACAATATACTTATGTACGTACACTTTGTATTACGATGTTCTTTGTTTTAAAAATTTTAATCTCTGAATTTTGCGTTCCTCGTGACTTTACCTTTTAAGTAACACGAAACCATGTTACTTAGTACATTGAAGCTGTATGCAGAGAGAAGCAAAAAAAAACAAGGTTCAAATCTTCAAATTCTGAAATTTATTACGAATAAACATGTATATGCGAATTTCTTCAATTACTTAGAATTTCCTAGATACTTTCAAAATTTCCTAAATATATTTCTTCGCATTGAAAAAACTTTATCTTTTGTTCATCGTTCATTTCGAAAAAAATTACTTGTGCAATAAATGTATTTGTTCGTATACAAGAATTCAATTCACAAACCGAATGAAGATTGTAGTCAGCAATGCATTGCAATAAATTAAAACGAATTTTCTAACTGCTGGCTTTATAGCAATTATAGTCGTTTGATGTGAAAAATATTACAACGAAAAATTCAGAAGTACTGCGACATGGAACTGATATCTATTAGAAATATTGAAAATCAATGAAAAAGGGGGACGAGTAAGAGGAGATATCGATGGGAGGTCTCATCAAGCAACAAAAAGCATTGACAAAGAATTAAGTTCTCTTTGAAATGGTCATTACTTTATACTGTCGATACGGCGTGTAGTTGGTCCTAGTATAAATTTCTACGATATGAAATTTGCCCTTTCTCGTGCATGTGCGTAAATTTTTTTTCCGAATCAACTCGTAATTAACGTTTAATTCCAGACTTCTATTTCGTTCGATGCTTGAAAATTAATGATTCTGCTTGGTCTCGTTCTCGAAACTGCCCACTATATTTTTCCTCTTTGATGTTCAGCTTTTTTAATCGTTTTCCTCCGTAAAGTTACGTCAAAAAATTCAAAGAGACTTCGAATCTATAGTACCCAAGAGTTAATTAGTGTTTTAATTTTAATAGCGACTTAATATCTATAAATTTGATTAAATTTATTTTGCGATAAAACATGATTTAATTAACAGAGTTTCTTTAATTGCACAGCTGCATTAATGTTGTAATTATTGATATCGCTGTTTTCATGTGAAAGGAACTTATCATTAAATAAAATATTTATTAAAATTGTATAAAGTTATATTGTAAGCTATTTTGTAAGAAAAAATTTAAATTTTTTTACCGTAATCCCACGTGTAACGTTACAGAAACATAAATACTTTAAAGCTTAATTCTACATAATCTCAACTACAAATATACCTACAAACGTTTCACATAACTTTAGCCACAAATATTCCACATAACTTCAAGTACAAATATCAATTAAAATTCAGTATTACAAACGTCACATCACACAGCTACACCGACATTTTAAAATCTCTTTCCATTTCTCACACTCGCAATTAAATTCCCAATCCTGCATCAAAGCATACGGATATCGCATTATAATCTCTCGTTGCAAATACTTGAACACTTTTATGAATCGTACAGAGCTGTACTCGATTAATCTCCGATCAAAATGCGCTCGCATGCAATCAATGGAATTGATCGCCGTTCCACGCGCTTATTCACCCGAATTCCAGTGTGCTCTTGAACGAACGACCGACAAACGTGGCCAAAAATATCTTACATCCTGCAGCCATTGTGGTACACGATCCGAAAGGATTGCATGTTACAGCTACCAATGTAACGCAACCTACATCGCGTATGTGAGTACTTCGCTCGAACCATCGTGCATACGATATTCGAATCACGCGTTCGACGTTAAGGTGGCAACCAAAAAGGTTCCACGTGTCTTCGCGATAACTTGACTTTCGAGCTGAGCCTTTTATACTCCTTTCGACTCGTGTGGAAATTAATATGATACCTAGCAGAATTTGCGGTGGTTTCTCTCTGCATTGTCCGCATTTGTGAATTCCTATAAAATTTCTCGGAAATGGCGCTTTTAGAAGTAGGAGAAGTTGGGATAAAAGAAATCGGACTAGGAGTTTGATAAAGAGTAGTTTTATACAATTCGCTGACGGCGAAGAGGATACTCTTGAGCCAAGTTTTTGAGTTAATTCAAGAGAAAGTTTTTGAGATGATTGTGGTGCTTAAAATTGTGGTTGGTTTTTGAATAGTGTGGTTATTATCGGTTAGTAGATTGGAAAAGTTTGAATTTGTTCGTCGAACAGGTTTTTTTCTCTTTCTTAGGGAACAAGAAAATCAATTCAATTAGTTTTTGGAAACGAACAAAATATTTGTAAAACACAGTATAAGATGGTTTATTTTTAGGAATTTTTAATGAAAATTTTCGATGAAAATTCTTAACGAAGAATATTTGCCTTTGTTAAGAATATAATCTATTGTATAATTTATAAAAAATTAAAAGATTCGGTTATCATTGTTCTGTAAATTTCATCCAAATTTCCTCCTGCTTCTTAATGCAACTACAATACTAGAGCTAAATAGCTCATTTCACAAAAGCAACAAAGACAATCAAGATACAATGACCACCACTAGGTTGATCTATTACATCAATCATTTCTGTAATCTCTTTTGTACGAGTATGATTCGTATGAATTAAAGTTTGGAAACTAAGCTTTAGCCACTTTTAGAATGAACTTCGGCCAATATCCACGTGAATTGCCGCGTCCGAATTGCATATTTGCGACATGAGTACAGTCTTTGTTTGGTAGAAACAAGGAAACCGCATGAAATCACCGTACCTTTATGCCTTTGGCTCGGTACCAATCCTGGTTCATTTATAAAATACTCTTATTAACTATGAAACATGTTTGCACAATGATAAACCACAATTTGGCGACAACTTTTAAAACCACGATGAAAACGATATACCGCGTAAATTGGTTGTATTTGTGTGACAAAGCGCAGTCAATCGATGTTACCCAGTAAAAGCTGAGTTTCAAATGAACGATCCTGTAAAACATGCTTGTACAATAGTTAACACGTGAAAACACTGTTCGATATCAAATTGCGTTCAGTTGTCGAGGAATTTTTGTTAAATACGATCAACAAATTGTAATTTCAGAGAAAGAATAAAAGAGTGAAAATATTCCTTCAACGAAAGCATTAAATTAGAGTATAGAAAAGTATTGGAATTATCGACAGTAAAAGAATATCACTACGTCGAATATCATTTCTATAAAAGTTGTCTAATATTTGACTATTACGTCAAAGTATACGGATATTGATTATCCTAGCTGAATATAATCTTATCTGCTATTCCAAATACGGCAGAATCTCAATTTCCTGAATATCCATTATCTAAACGTTCTATTATTCGAATATTATATTTCCTTCGTAATTTCAGTATGAAATCGCTATTATTCGCGTTAGTACCTTGCATCACACCACAGCACAAACATAGGATATTAGCTATTGAAACGAAATAGGAAATACATAATTTAGAAATATTTTTGAATTATATTATATTATAAAATTTATTATATATTAAAATTTATAATTAAATTGAAGTTGATTTCACTAAAGGAGCATCACATGTTAAAAGCCTAACTGCAGCAACTTTTTATTCGTTTTATAATATATTTATAATATATATATATATTTTTTTTTCTAATATAATATAATATATTTCTAATACACAATTTGTTACCCTCGATGTAAATTATCGTTTCACTTAAAAATACATCAAGTTTAGAGCATCGAACCATCAATCACAAGGTAATGACAAAAAGAAGAAGAAAAACACTAAACGGCAGACCGAGAATCAGTGAACGAAACAACCGGAACGTCGGCTTCGAACGCGGAGCAGAACCACCCTTGCAGTGGGGGTGGTGTATATTTCTGTTCTCGTTCAAACATAAAGCTGTCTCGAAAGATGTAAATACATAGGGTGGTACATTTATCGCGAACGTATTTTCCGGTTGCGCCGCGATTTCAACCTCCTGCTGGCTGACCTCTTATTTCAAGTGCATCCTGTCCACGTTTTCATGGCGCGGGTCAAGCTGTGAAACAGCTCCGAATTTCTGCTCTGCCACACCGCAGAAAACAACGGAAACAGAAACGTGGAGGAAAGAGATGGAGGGAGATGTTAAATTTCAACGTTGTTTATTCAGCCGAGACCGTACTCCTCTTGGAAAACGGGTTGCAATACGCTTTTGGAGGTTGCTACGGCTTCCCCGGTTTCTGTTGATGAGTAGGCGAGACAAATTGATAATTTATGTGTTGTACATATTGTTGCGTGGATGCTGATGGTCTTCCTCCATAATTATTATCGAACTACTACTTTTTATGCAAATTCATATTGAGAAAATAATTAAAAAAACGGAACCTCGGTAGAAAATTGTGTTACTCATCAAGTGTTGTATAATATCGAACGAAGTTACATTAGCTAGGCATTTTTATTATTTGTACCATGATTCCATATTTTAAGGTCGAATTTCATTTCTATAAATTCTTAAAAATTCTTTCCGCAATTAAATAAATCCAGATTATAAGCATACAATTTTTCTCGATATTCCTTGTATTCGTCTATTGTATAGCTTGTAATAATTAGAGATTCCGAAATCCGCGGCTGGTTGATAACGTTTTAGGTTGAAACCTCAATGCTTTTAATTGTATCTTGCGTTCTAGATATGTATATACGTTTCTTACAATTCTTTCGAATTAATAGCAAACATGTATTTGTAAAGATTCTTATCAAATATAGATAATGAATATTCCTAAAACGAAGCACAGTTTCAGAGAACTGTACTTTAAAATTTTTATTCTTATAAATTTGTGCTGTGTCACAATATTCTGCAAACCTAAAGAGCTTAAAAAAGTTGATCTAGTAATTCACAATAATTAATTTAAATTACGTATTTTTTAACCACAATATTCGTTACATTACACGAATGGGACGATAACCAAAATCTATTAATTAATCGCCGAACGAAAGACTGTTGAGGACACTATAACGAAGCGGTGCAACGAACCATCACCTTATCAAAAGCATATAATTACACAGGTTTAATTAAAATGTCGCGTCATGTCAAAATATTTCTCGCCCTTCAGCCAATTTCAGTGTCACTTCCCTATGAAAAATATTCGACGTTAATTGACAGAACGACAACTTGTTCAATGAACGTACGTACAAAAAAGCAACAGCTTTAAAATAACAAGAAAAAAGGTGTAAAAAAATGACTAACCCAAACCAACCAATAAGTAAAACATAATGCGCGAAAGTTAATGGAACTATTTTATTGGAAGTTGTTGGCTTTCAATAAAAAAAGCTACATTTGGCTAATAAGTGAAATTCCTTTCGATTTCAACAGATTTCGATCTGATTTCGCGATAGAGTAACGATAAGAACGAATCGGAATGAAAAGAGAAATTTTCTTTGAAATTTGCATACGATTAATCAAATGATGCCAAAGTTAACCCCAAGTTAATTTGTCCACCGGTTAATCCGAGCTTTAAAGGGTACTCGAAACGAAAGCTTACTGCCGGCTTAGCGCAACATCCCTTCGATCGAAGGGATACCAGACGGTGGTGTAAACGTCTACAAACGTTGCAACGCTACTTAAGCGTATTCAAAGAAATTGAAATGTATAAAAGGCGAAGGTAAATCTAATGGGGATTGGCATAATTCCTAGAAGAACTATTTTCTGGTTGTTTATTAGTCTTTAACATGAAAATTTTAATGAAGGTAAATTTTAACGAAGGATCACGATAAAACTTTTTAGTTATTTATAAATTTTAGAAGATTATTTTTTCTTTTTTTTTTTTAGATTTTCGTGGTATGTTTTGAGTTAAAGAAGACTAAAAATATGGAATATTTAAGAAAATATAAAAATGTCATTAGGTATTCTTTATTTTGCTAATTTCATTATAAAATTGTAATTAACAAACAACAGAAAATATATCGAACTCTAAGAAAAGATCGTCAAAGTTTTTTCGAGAATTGAAAACCAGAAATATTGAAAGCAAAAATATTACGGAGCTCCCATGATAAACGAAATACATTTTAAACTGGGAAGTGACGCTGCATATAATTATAATGCATGAAAAGCGTACTTAAATGAAAAATTCATTTTCGTCCAACTTCAATCTCGCTGTAAACGACAATTTGAAGCGTTTCGTTCGTGTTGAATTTTTAATGTCATGTTTAATGGTAGCGTTAATTAAAATCATTGACAGCAATGTCATTCGTTACGTTAACGGAATTTTCAGGAACCATCTCAATTTAAACTTTGGAATTTTAATTTGTACACTGTGTAATGTATCCATGTAATATGTCATAGAATAAAAGATAACAATGTTGCGGAATTAAATCCAAAACAAAATTTGTGTGTTACTATCGGTAGCACAAATTCTGATAAAAAGTTCATAAAGTATTAAATGCCATATTATAATTTAACAAATTTATGAATTATAAATTTGAATAATATTATGTTTAATACCTTTTCCAATTTGTTCATTTTCTTTCTTGAGTGAATTTCTTTAAAATTCTGATTTAATCTAAATTTTAATGATATAAAGTTTCTTTTCTCTTGAATTTTACTTATCTTATTTAGTTATCAGAATTTCCTCTTCTAATAATTTACATTCATTAAGCATATCTAAAAATATTAAAAAATGTCAAATTTATTTGTTTAATATTCCAAACTCTCATTAAAAATAACTTTTCACTTCTGTTCAGCTTCTCCTTCAACAAATCGAATCCATTGAAGTTCGAGAACCTCGAAAATGCAACTATGTACTGTTTTATGTACTATGTTTCTAATTCGCAACGAAATTCGATCACTTTCGTCGTAACGAAAACTGGAAGATGTGTAATACAAGCTGGTTACGAAATTGATCATACTGTTTTTCATTTGAACAACTGAAACGTAGAAAAGATGCCAACTTTTTAGAACTCGATGACCCGTCGCAATCATCTCAATCTCCCAGTTTCTGCGGTTGAAGGATTGTTTCTGTCTTCTGCATTTAAAAATCTAGTTCGAAATTTCTCTCGAAATAAAGAGCAAGATATGTTCGCAGAGAATCAACCCAGTTCTCGGTGGAACGATCTCAGTTTTAATTGTATAACTTTGAGAAGAAAAATAGTGAAGTGTATTTATTCTTGTATTGCATAGTTAATAGAAAGAACTTCTCTTCATTAAAAATTAACGTAGAAGGAGTTCAAGAATCTCAACTCGGTATATATTCGATCTCTAAATTTTATATAAAAAAATTTGTGAAGGTTTGAAGATTTGAAAATTTGAAAACTCGATGATTCCACAATTTGAAAGTTTGGAAGTTTGGAAATTTGAAAATTTGAAAACTCAATGATTCCACAATTTGAAAGTTTGGAAGTTTGGAAATTTGAAAGTTTGGAAGTTTGGAAATTTGAATATATTAATATTTGGAAACTCACACGAAATCCATAAATTTTGTAGTTATTAGAAGCTACAGTGGTGCGATTACAATTGTATATATCTGTAGATTAATATCCTTCGATCAACACGCTTGCAAAGCTACGACATTAGAAAAATCCAATTAGTTAAACGTTTTATCGGTAGTAAACGCTTCCTACTGAGAAACTACATTCTTCGATTGGAACGTTTCTAGGTTTCGTTCTTGGATTGCAGCGAACCCGTGGGATGTAACGAGGTAGAACGGAAGTTAACTTTTCTATTTCCGTGACCAAATGGACAATTCAGATAATCTAGTTAATGGAACAAAGTGATCGTTTGTTTTAACCGTGGCAACTTATTGTAATATATTTTGCAAAGTTGTAAGTCCAGTTTATATACAGACGCGAAGAGATTTTTGTAAGAATCAATTCGTATAAAAATCTTTATCAAAAACCTGTTATATCATACATATTAGTATATTATCATGATTTCATTGGAATCAACGATTCTACGAATTTATGAATCAATTTTTGGATATTAAAAAGCCAATAACGCAATCAGGTCATTTTTTAGTAAATATTTGATGTAATAATAATGTATGAATATACACAATGATTATTAATTTATTGCAAGGACAGTTTCGGATTCTGCTGTGATTCTGACTACAAATATTTTCTTTTCGCAACGCATAAATATTGATTGCAGGTATTGGTTTGAAAACAGGATAAATATTGACACCAGATGTTGGAATAGATAAACGCGCATCCTGTTTATTCTTCTATAGAATATTCAGGCAACGATCGAAAAAGTACAATACAGCATAAGTTTAAGTACAGTATAAGATTACAAACAACAAGTTTTCATAAACATTTTCGCTGTGAACGTAATCAAACATTGCAGAGGTATCAAAATTTACTGAAAAATAATTCCCATTCTTATAGGGCTATTATTTTTTTCCATAACTTGTACAGTCGAATTAATGAAATCGCATATAATCGGATTTGTTTCAATCAATGCAAACATCGTGTTGTAGTTGTGTTATATAGTACATTCATTAAAAGTTTGTATAATTGTATAAAATTCGAGTTTCATTAATTTAGACAATCTGATGAAACATAATTCTATAAAAAATCATAATTAAAATGAAACTATAACAATTGACGTTTTTAAAATTGTTGTGCCTCTTAATAATTAAATATACTATATTACGATTAATATCACGATTACTGCAAAGATGTTTTAAAAAGTAATATCTTTTGTATAATGGTATCTTATTTTATGTTACTAAAGAGTGCTCGTCTAAAATAATTAAAATAATTATTTTAATATTAACTAGAAATTACAATATATTTTTAACAACAATTTTCCCAGGATTTTTAAAGAGCGTATAATTTTTACTAATATCTATATTTAAATATTTTAACACATTTTGTTATTATGATCAAGATCTTTTATCTAAACTATTTTTCAAGATGTGACTTTTGTATCATTTTTAGTTAATTGTTTTAATTTGTGGCATAATAAAAATGCAATAAAATAAAAAGCAATCAAAACATACATTGATAAATGTTTTCAGAGGGAATGTAATAAACAAAGATCTATTTCAAACGTATTCGTGGCGCGTTTCGTTTGCAATGCATGGAAATTTTTCGACAGCATTACAACGATAAATATTCGCGATTGAAATTTTACCATCTCGATTTTGCACCACGCAGAAATTCGCGTACGTATGTCTCTCGGATAAATTAATTTCGGGGAAATTGAAATCAACCGCCGAAGCGAATGGTATTTCCCGATTATAAATTGACGCCGAGATCGATCCTAGCTATAAAACAATTTTTTCGTTTAAAAAGATGGAAATTCGAATAATTTTTTCTTTCGCTCTTCCCATATTTTCGTACTATCATTACATTATTTATTAATCACAAATTAATAGTACAGGTGAATATAATTAATGTTATGTAATGGAACCAAATAGTACCTATATTCATATAATTATATTTCTATCATAATGACAGACAATATTTACTTTGCCAAAGGTACTTGTATAATATCCAATAATTACAAAAGCAAATATTCTGGCGATTTTTTAATCCTAATGTTAAAATAAAAATAGTCAAATCAAGGGATATTTAAATTGTAATATACATTTATTTAATATTGCAATAATAATCGAATAATAATAATATAAATAATAAATGTTCATTGTTCATTGAATTTCCAGATAATATATTAGATATAAAATGTAAAATATAAAATGTCCGAAATATATACGAATTTCTGCACAGATCCTATTATTTTAATTAATCTTATACAAATATTAACTTGCGTAAGTATCCGTAATGCAATTATACCCTTTCTTTATACCATTAACACGAAAAAGAAAAAAGAAAAATGTAATCAAGATTACAAAGAATTACACTTATTTCCTTCCTTTATTTTAAATTACTCCAAGGCACAGAACAAACAGACTTGGCGTGTATTTCACCAACTTCCTCTGTGTTTCCTTTGTGGCTGATAATTCAGATTAATGCGTTTCTTCAAACAAAAAGAGAGCCAACGACGTCGCTTTCGAAGTCTGGAACGGAAGCAGCGCATCAATCAATTTCATCCCTTGCCACACAATACACAGACCCATTCCATCTTGGAATCCTTTCTTTCACAGCAGCTTCCGTAGTTCTTTTCGCTCTCATTCCCTCGTCCAATGATGACCAAACCGTGTTTAACCAGAATTAAACACAGCTCGTTTGAATGATTGCTCGACTCAACTCGTCGAATTTCCAGAATTTCACCGCGGCGAGAACTTTCGATATTCGCCCAGCCAGATTCTTGTTTCGCGACGAAAAGACAGAAGATTTCGATGCTTCGCTTTATCTCCTCTCCAGTAATATTGTCGCTTTCGTCCCTTTGTTTCGTCGCCTGGTTAAAGAATAAAATTGCCGGTCGAGCGGAATTGCCACGGGAAATCACAGCCCATCGTTTGACGACAGTGGCAACTTTCCTTTTTGGAAGCCATAAGATTCTTAGTTGCTTTTATTTTATTAAGTAGAAGGGTGAGTTATTAACTATTGTGACAGAGTACTGTATCGTAAACTTTTTATATATGATATGATATTTTGTACCGATGTATTAGAATCGCAATTTTCTTTTAGAAAATTATATTAGTTTTGGATAAAGAGATTGAAATGGTGTTAAATAGTAATTCTGTAAGTTAATGTGAATTGCAAACACATTTGTGAAATTTGTGAAAAATTTTGAGATGCAAAAATGCAGAAAATACATATAATATGCAAAAATATATAAAGTAAGCGAACTAAAGTACTCTGTATGATATAACAGATAAAACAATGCTCTACCTACATTCCGTTTGTTTAACTATACTGGAAAAAATATGAATTTGCAAAAATATAGTCTGTAGGTTCAAACGTAGTCTGTTTCTTGGATTAGAAGTTTGCTTGAAGACAAATTTGATTTTTATTGGAATGTTATATTAACTGTTGTATCTTTTAAAACTTAATTATTTAATCCTGTAAAACATATTATCTTTCATATCGAGATACTTTGTAAGATTTATAAGTTTGAAAAGTATTAAGTATTGTATATAAGTATAAGTATTGTAAGTTTAAAAGTAAGTTAAAAACTAAAAAAGATTCCAATATTCGAGATGTATAGATTTTCGACGAAGTTAAATTGCCAAGAGTGCCTCGTTTTAATTCTCCTTCATGTTGGTTGGTTTAATTCGAGACAGTTTAATTTTCGATCGGTTTGAAAATTTCATGGGGTCTGGGGGTGTAAGAATTTTCCGGGTATCGAAAAGTGTCACGTTATAGGTGTTATTATAATCGGGAAATTGATGAGCAATGGTTTCGAATAGAACCTTCCTTGAATCTGGAGCTAAATGTTAGTCCGTCCACGTGGACGAACGGAAGTACGAGTATTGCAATTATGAAATGATGAAACAACGTTGGACAGTTCAGCAATTGGCGCCACGACAATTGTTGAGCAGAAAATTCAATTTCCACGACAGCTTTTCATTGTGATGAACGAGTTTCCTGTAGTATAAAAAAAAAGAAGGAAGAGACTCACGAAGTTTCTCACGTTAAGGAAGATAAAGAATAAATAATATTATTTAAAAAGTTACAATAGTATAAATATGTTAGACTAAATAATTTTTAATCAAAATGAGTGAAGAAAATAGCATCAGTAGTGAAATGTTTTTGGTGATATTTTGATTGTATTTTAATATGATATAGTCTATAATAGTTTGATGTACATAAATGATGTTATACTTAAGCATAAAGTAAAAGAATATTTTGTTTAAATATTTAATAAAAAGCATCTTTGACAATGTGGGATTGACAATGTAGTGAATTTCAAAACGCTGAAATCCCTAGTAAGAAACGGAAGGTGTGCCTTATCATGTTTTTCCTCGAAGGTCTTCATATAGCTTCTGCTTGGTGATCGTATAATATGTCTGCTCAGAAACTGTCCATTTCTACTTACTATTTTCGCTCGTCTCAGTAGCCAATCCAATTATTTCTATTCTTGTTTCTTACGTGTATTCTTCAGCTTCGGATATATGTAACTACCTATATCTTGTATCAATGTGTGAATAAATTGAACTATATTAGATAGTTAATGTTGTTGTAATAAATAAAATATAAGTTATCTCCTCTCACGGATTATATGATTAAAAATATATGCTTCCAGCTGCTTCTCTTGTTTTTAATAATTCCTTACAGCAATTATGATAAAGAAAAATATAGTAAAAGTAGCAGAAATTAGCATCGAATATTTTCACACATACGCTTTACGAGATAATTTCAATATCAAAACGATTATTCCTCATTAATCTTACGACACTCCAAGCAAGTATCATTCCTTGTAGAATAATATTTTGGGTAAATTCCTGCCTCAAACCAACTATATCCAATCGTCTTCCCTGACATCCATTTATCCAATACATTCATCGTCGCTGTAGAAACGTCGTGTTGACAACATGATAACCTCGAAACCCGTCTTTTGCTCGAAAATTGCCCTGATTCATAGGAAACGTGTTGTGAAGCGACGAATTTCATCGGCACCCACGCGTATTTTGCGTCAACGGGTGTGAAATTTTCGATCATGAGCCAAGGGAACTTCCGCTATAAATTTCCTATGTGGCTCAAGCAAAACAGTTCGCCTAAAGCGCAACATTTCGAGCAGATGAGAAGATAGAAAAACGAATAAGCGGGCGTAAATAAAGTGGATCATGTATTATCACGATCGCGTAAATTGTTATTTCGGCACGCTGAATCGATACGACGTGCTTCGAAGAAGTATTGTACGCTAATTGCACGTAGTAGACTGATTACGAGCAACCGAAATGATTGTGTTCTAGCTGAATGATTAATTGATCATTAACTAATTGGTTCTTCGCGTTGATGAGAACCATACTATGGGTTACTAATTGCGTTTCTCAGAGTAATGGGTATTAGTGAAAATTGTATGTGTTCGTGTATACACGAACATTTATTTGTAACATTTATTTACTTCAAACATTTACGGATGAAAAAAAAGATGGAAATTCGGTATACCCATTAAATGTTTTGAATCTCATTAGAAACGAATTTATGAGAAACAGAAGAAGATAATATTTTTCAGTTATAATTATCAAAAATATATTTGTGGATATTAATAAAGATAAATGATATTGTGATATGCTTTATAGTTTATTAGTAAGTTAATTAAATGTACACACATGTACTAATCTTTCTCAGAAGTAATTCATAATTTATACGAAAGTTAATAATAAAACATGATGTGAAAATATTGGATTTTGAATAAATATTAGGTTGTCTCAAAACTTTCTTTCGTTTTATAAGAAAATAATAGATGCACAACATTTTTTGTTTTACGTTATTTTATTGAATTATGTTCCATTTTGCTCTAATATGATAAAGACAGATTAGGTTTCATGTTTGGGACAACCTAATATTTTAAGAATAATTTCTTGTCACGTTCTTGTTTCTTTTTCTATAAAATATAAATTTTGTGTAGTAAAAATAATAAAAATATATAGAAAAAACAGTATTAATTAGAACGTAGGAAATACTAAGGAATCTATTAATTAACGACAGCGTTATTGTTGTTTGGGGCACATGCATAAACTAGAAATTTCATTAAATTTGGCTGTTCTACTGTTTACAAGAACAATAATACATTTCAGTAGACCAACTTAATTATTTCTTCAGACATCATGTATTCATTTGTGTTCATTACTTGACGATATTGGCCATATTGCATCGAAATCGCAATCCGTGCTAATTACCATCGCAAAGTTGACATTGATATCTTCAACTAAATAAATATTCTATACTAAATAAATTGTTAACAATATATCATCTATTATAATACATTCATTGTTTAATTACAAAACGAGATTATTTCATGCTTGGACTTAACACTTGTCCTAGAAAGTAGGTAAATACCGTTTTGACGCATAATCATATCTTAATAAGAAAATAAAGATAATAAACAATAAAAAATAGAGAAACATTATCTTCATTACCTTCAAATATTATATTATTTTTCATTCATCTTCGGAGAAACAATTTATTACTACATATTTATATATGTATTCATTAAACGTCATAAAACTTAAATAGAAAAAGAAACACCAACAAATATCGTATATCACAATTCTACGTAGAATAGTAGCAGAAAACCTAAAGAAAAATAGAGATTCCATATGAAATATCGCATTAACGCAACGACTACTAATGAGTTAATAACAACTTCCAATACTAAAGTGCAAACGACAAAAACCAGCTAATATAAAACTATTAGAACAACTAATCTAGAACTTCATTTTGACCGAACGACGTCTCGGCGCCTTTAATGTTTTTAATTGCTGATTCCACTTGGTCAGTCTCGCTGAGGTGAAGCTTTCGAGCGGTTCATAGTTCGACGGAAAATAGCAAATATAAGGAATAAAGTGAGTGAAAAACGGGCGTGTGCGGGTCGAGAACAGGCCACGCGAAGCGAAAACATTTTACGCGCCGGCACGTGGGAGACATTTTGCACAGTAGCGGCAGGAACTCTTTGCTCACAACGCGTTTCTTCTCGCGGAGAGGCCGGAAGTGGCTCTTCGTCGTCGAGCTTCTAGCCATCCAACGATCGATTTTCTATTTTTTTTCTCTTTCTCTCCCTCCCTCTCTCTCTCCCTCTCTTTCTTGCGTACGTTCGAAAAATATTGTGAATCGTAACTCGCCGGAATTGTGTCTCGACCGTGAGCCATCGATTCTCGCGTGGAGATGCTGAGTGTATGTGCGTCTTGTCTCCGCACTGTCGAAATGTTCGACGAAATTTATGGCGGTGAAATAAAATATCCCAAACCGCAAACCTAGGGAATGCGAGGGGGACAGGACACACCAAGAAAATTTAATAGGGTTGGATTTAAACTGCATCGTGAAAATAATAATTTCCACTAAAATGGGAAAAATTTGTGCAGAGGCGGTACGATTACTAGTACCGTTCGATAGTCTTCTTTCTTTTAGATTTTATTGCTTTTTTCGTTGCATATCGTTTACTGATCGAGGGTCGAATGATATAGGAAAGTGATAAATTTGACGATTTCTTTTTGGACAGGAAAACTGTTTGGTTCGTTTTAATGAAATGGAGTTGTTAAATTTTAATATGTAAATATCTTAAGAAACTGTGCAGGAGACATTTAAATGATAAATTGACTACTTTTGTTCTTGGAAAATTTCCTAACTTTAATATTGTAGTGATTAATTTTTCAGAAACTAAACGATTAATCCTGATGAGATTGATTACTAGTTTTTACTAACACAGTGTACAACATTTTTATTTTTTATGACTCCTATTCTTTGTAATGCAGTATACATCGTCTTTTCTACTAATTCTATTTGTTACGTATTTAAAAATTATACGACTAACAAGTAACAAAGTGTTATATTCACTGTACTATACAAAATACAATTAAGAAAAGAATAAATTGCAGAAGCGTGACAAGTAATCAGTAACTGGTACGATATCTCATATTCTCAAATGTTCATCAATTAAAGAGACAGCGTCAATGTGAAGTTCGGATTAAGATGCTTCTGTCGCTGAAGAGTTGCCATTTATGCAAGAATTTCTGAACATTTTAAATAAAATCACAGGCTATGTATAGTTCCTTGCACAACATTATTATATATATTCACATTCCATATAAACAAACAGTAATATGCAAATACTATAATTAATAAAATTAAAGCGACACGAAATACATTAACGTGGTAACATCAATTGGAAAGTTAAACGATGCAATTCTACTATTTTCGTTTAATTAACAATACAAAGATATTATCAGTATTGTGGTCGCATAAAAATTATATTACATATTATATAATAAATTATATTATATAAAATTATATAATAAATTATATTATATAAAAATTATAATGTATATTATGATGTAATACGAGTTCCCAAAGTTCATAATAATTTTGTTATTGTCTGCAAGATACAAGATGCCTATCATGAATAATGATTTGTACAGCTTGCAAAGGAGGTAATTAAAATAAATTACTTCAAAATGTTTATTGTTTAATTTCGTACCGGCGAATAATATGCACAACAGTATAATGTTTCTCTCGAAAGAAAATAATTTCATTATAAAATTTGATTTTTAAATTCATTGGATACTAATTACTATATACAACAATAATATAAAAGTAGAACAAACCTCGTTATCGAAAATATAAAAAAAGTGATCTACAATTAAAATAAAAATAATTCAACAAAGAACATTTTTTATTAAGGCGACTGCGACAATTCTTTTATTTCTTTATTACATAAATAATATGTTCTCAATAATTCCATTTATCAAAATGAGATAACTGGGAATGGTTTGTATTATGTATTATTTATACGACTCAATACTTCACTCACAACATTCACAAAGAATCAATACTTTAAGACCTAAGACTAATTCCTTCGCGCATAATTTTACGAATCGGTAGATACAAATTTCGATATTAATATGAATTAATGAAGGGTATCATGAAACGATGTAATTGCTCCGCAGAGCAAGATTTTACTTCATTTTCTCATTCAAATAACGTAAACTATGCTCGCGCGGTTGCGTTTCTTAAAACAGAATTTCTTCCGGTGTGTTGCACTGCTCGAGGTTCGTTGGACGCATTCCCACGATAGAATACCTCGTAAAGCTTTTCCAGGGAATTCATCGAGGGCACAAGATAACCGACTTAACGGTAATAACCCACGCGGACGTCTATTCCCATAATGGAGCGTGAATATCCGAATGGGCTGCCAATAGACGACAAGTTTTCGCGATTTCACCCACCTGCACTCGATTCATTTCACGCTTTCGTCAGTTTGGGGTAAGCTTCCTCACTGGAAACGACACGAAATCCTTCCTTGACGAATGATCGTCTGATAAAATGTAATTTGAGTGACATTTATAAATGAAGATATATTAGAATCAGTTCTTGGAATACAATTTCAATTTTAATTTAACGAAGTTTAACCTAATTTATTAGAATTTAATTTAATTTAGTAGGAGGTATGATATTAGTAATGCTTTTTACTAGTAATTTATTTATTTATTCATAATCCTTTGGTCTATCTAAATTGTACCAGATTTTGAAGAATTTTTATAAATTATTTTTATAATAGGAAACTTAAGTAGCAGAGATAACAAACGTCTGATAAGTGTAACATTGATATGGGATATTAACGTAGAACCGATTAGGATTATAGTAATAATTTGACGACTTAGTGAAGATAGTAGAATAAGGAAAATGAAAATTGACCATATTTATTAATATTCTTGGTCGACGAAAACAATCAGGAAATGCCGATAAATGTGTTGTACTGAATGGGAGAACGAGAAAAACACATAACGAGGTAAAATTAGCGAAATCTTGTGTCTAGTCATCATATCGAGTCACATATGAGATTCTGAATTTAGAGCAATCGCGTGGAAAAGCCATTCTATCGGTTAGAAACAATTTACGGTTCCTCTTTCGCGAAATCGAGCAGAGAAATCGGAATTGCTCGCGGACGATCGTTTACGCTCGACAAAATCTCACGTGGCCTATTATCTCAAAACAAAGGCATTATTGCCCGAATCAGACAATACTTTTATCATAAAATTTTCCAAATACATATTACTCTTATTTCTCATCCCTATTTTTCGACCAGTCATATATTTTTCAAATATTTTATATTAAGAAAATTAAAAATATAAAAAATTACTTAATAACGGTTTAACGTCTAATAGTTGGATAATGTTTAATATTGATAAAGATATTTCTTTTTAATATTGAAAATCCAGGAATTTCGTATCTTTCAGTTGTAGTTCTGATGATTTTTTTGTGTTTATACATGTCTCTAGCAAGCATTACAGTTAATACTATTTTGTTGAGATATATTCAATCTTCATCATATTCATCATTCATATTTTTTAAATACGAAATTTCATATGCACAAGATCTCAAGAAAAATACGAAAATAAGAGCAATTAGAACATCTCATGTGTAATTCTAACTATTTAATTAATAGAATACAAGGTATGTATCTGAAAATGTAATTTGAAAATTGTCATCTGTACCGGCTTTTATTGAATTATTCACAAACCAAGAAAATGCCGAGGAAGTTGTGGAGTTTACCTATTTTCTTTCTTAAGGAGGATGGCTATTATTTCGTTGTTAGTAACTCAGATGAAAATCATTGTTAGCGGAGCGCAACGAAACGCGATACGATGTTGCGAACAATAAAATAATGAGATACGATATAAACTTTTTAATGGCCACGCCATATTGCAACATCTGAATATAAAATATTGATTTTGTATCTTTTTGCTGCTCGTTACGCAGTTTCTGAAATTGAACTCATGCTAACTATGTTTATTGTTATCACATCAGCAGTGCAATTTGCAATTTTTAAAAATATGCAGATATGTCTATTTTTACACCAAAAGATGAAAAATACGCGAATAAAATGAAAAATATCGCATGAAGAGATGCAAAAAATTTCAAAACGCTAAAGTAGATAAAACAGCCTAAAATTTTTACTTCTTGCAACAGTTGTTTCTTCAAATACACATCTTTCCACAGAATTACGCACGGTTTTATTTTCACAAGTTTACATCTGCGGAACAAACTAAATATTAATGTAGACAAGACAGGCCGTTTTCAAAAAGTATCTCTAATTGTAGTGCCACAAATCTTGCGTTTCCAGGCGAGAGCATTCCCGTGTTCTGACATAAATCCAGAAAAATACACAAGGCTGTATCTGTGTTACATGCTGCGCCAATAGAAAGCTTGCGCGAGAACGTTTCCATTATCATATCCAGCGCAAACATTTCGAGAAGCAACGGCGACGGGAATCTATTTCAACTTATCGAAGCAATCTCTAGCGAGTAGACATACCGTGCCATAAGATGATTTCGCGGGCAAGAGAATACGATGGCACGTTTCAAGGAGAAACATCGCGCACGGTACTGACAATGAATGCTAGTAAACTTTTAAGACGATAAGCCGACACGAAACTGAGCCAGTAATCGAAACAAACGCAATTTTCAGTTCGCGAAATTCCATCAGATGGAGGAGCGGAAAAAAGTTTGTGTTCGTGATTTCGATATTTCTACATATCAGACACGTGCATTTTGACTTGTATGTGTTCTAAACTTTAGTGTAAGATAAACGTAGTGTTTAAAATATGCTCACTAGTTCATTTATTTGAAACCTTTAAGAAGCAAATAGTTTAATATAATAATTTATTACGATAGAAATTTATGCCAATAAAACGATAAATGGATTTGATTGATCAAAGTTCAGTTTGATTGAGAATTAATTGAAATGTTGTTCACAAAGATCAAATAAATATAAATTTCTATTGTATATTAATAACAGATCATTTACTAAACGAAGAAAAAGTACGTAAGCAATATAATTTCTACGTAAGGTTGTAATTAAAATATCTGTTTCATAAAGAGTTATATAAATGATTTAAAAATATACTTCTTGTACCTTGAAGCACTATAAATGTATATAGGACGAGTTTAAAATTTGTGTTTCAAATTTACAAACTAAGTTCATTTGAGTTTTGTTCAAAGAGAACTTCCCTTATTTGTATGCTCGCCAATGTACATTTCCCATTACAACGAGAATAAGATTTCGTCTGTAAGAGGTTAAATCCATATTGCCATTGACCATGATTAATGAAATTGAATTTAACGGAAGCAATGCTCCATACTGATTTCATGATCTTCCTACTATGCAGATCGAAATTGTTGTTTCGCTGGAAATCGAAGTTCATGAACATAAACCAACTGTTAATCATTCTTGTTACTCCACACATGCTCACGCATTTGGCAATCCCATCGCCTCGAGCGTGAATTTTAATTGAGGCTTGCATTAACGTGGCTCCACAAAGCTCCGATTGTTATTAGTTTCCAAAGGCAGTTTCAGTTTTGTGCTGGGATCTATTTGCTGACGGCGAGTACAGCCGAAAAGTTTCTGGGAACCCGATTCATTTGTATTATGAGAATTATTCTGATTCAATATTCAAACGCCCACTGCGCTCACTTCCGGTTTCCAGTCGCCATTCGTTGAAATTCTCCAACGAAATTCAGAATCTGTTCGGCCGTTCGGGAAAAAGTTCCTCTGTCAAGGTAATTAGTTTTTCTAAACGATGAAGAAAAATGAAGTTTCGCTGCCATGCTGCCGCCTGGAAACTTTATTCTTTGAATGATTAAGAGCTCCAGATGTAAGATTTATTCAGAAATGTTCTTTAATACTACTTTCCAATATGTAGAATTTTAATTAAGATTGTATTTTTGTCATTTTTTTCAATGTAATCAGAATAAGGAAAATCCTAATTGGAAATTGATATTTTAATTTGAATATTAACAATATTCCTACTTAATATTCACATATGTGTTAGGTCCTTTGTGTATTGCGTTGTCATTCTGTATTTTAGAAACGTAAATTTGTTTTGAACTTTTCTAGCGAGTGAACGAGCCCCAAGTATCACGAATTCGTGGAAAGAGTGAATATCTCAAATTAGCATGAGAAAGAAGAGTGTATCATCGCTCTAGACTGTAGGACTTTAGGTGCACGTGACCGATTGTGTCCTGGGAATGTCTGCATAGTTTATATGAAGTGAGTAAAACAGATTGTAAGATGGAGCAAAAGAGAATGAACAGATGTAGACGTATATTGCGTGGAAAAATACATGAGGGAGGTAGTAGATGAATGGAATTGAGGGTGAGAGTTATTCCGCATTGTTGAGACATTTTGTGTTGTCCGGTTAGAACTATTGTGCTGAACTGTATATTAACTACGTATTTTACATTTCTAGAACTGTTTCATAATATAGTCATCTATATTAATCTATATACATTCAGATATTTATCAAGTATAAAACTATTTTACAATAACACTTTTTATTGTATTTGTGGAAGACTAACTCTTGACCGTTATAGAAACATATTAATTTTGTGGTTAACAGGCCTTGAAGACATTTTAGTCGATTTTTAAATAATAATTATCTAACAAAGTATTAAACGCACATTTTTTTATTTTTCATTTTTATTTTACTCTGAATCCAAATATAGAACCTGAATTAAACTCTTTGGCTTATAATATTCCCTAAATTTTGTACCATTTGCTGACAAACACCACGTACATGATATTACACGACATTTCGTTCCACGAGCATTCCTCAGTCTGCTGAAACCCTTAACGCGACAAAAAAGCAGCGACAGGAAGGTTAGGTCCGTTAATTCCTCGGCTAAAACAAAGCAAATGGCATAGATCTGCGAAAATGCTCCCGAAGTGTAGATCTCAAATATGCGACCAGGGATCGAGCGTAAAGCTTTGTTCTCCCTCTCCCTTTCTCTACTTCGAGCAATCCTCGTTGTCCTTAATTCCTTATCAAGCAGTAAGTGGGACTGATTAAACAGATTTTGTCCTCTGTCGTGGACGTTGAGCTCTGTCGAGGGTATTAAGTTGAATTACATTTGTAACAGTTGCCCGTGTCGCTTGGAAAATGCCACGCAGACGGAGGGGTTAATGGTGGGAAGAAAAAAAAGAAGGTCAAGGCGTCGATGCAGAACAACGTGAATGAAGGAACCCTCCGTCTCGTCGAGGATTAATTAAATTGTTTTTAAAGCAGCGTTCGAGCGGAGGATTCTGTGAATATTAACGCTAATTAATTGCGCCGTCAGACGCTTGCTGCGGTATCAGTCGCGGATATACGACGATATTTAAAATTTAGTTTGAAAAATTTAGTTAAAAAAGAAGTTACCAGAACAGCTTATGTAATTCAAGTGGCACTACAGTTTTCTATCAGCGAAAAACTCTGATTAAACTGCGATTCAATGCATATCATCAAGTAGAATTCTATTATAAATCTGCCGTAACTTAATTATGACCGTTCTGCATCCGAATAATGTTCAATTCTGTTCAACAAACGAAAAGACTTCTAAAATATTAAAAATCTTGAAACAATCGCATTTGGCATCGGCTCGTTTCTTTCATATTTTGTTAAAATTTCAAGTTAACAATAAAAGAATACAACTAGAAAAAAAATGACTCGGAGGAAATATCGGAGTTACCTTCACTCATCTGAATCGAAACCCAAACACATAAATCTACTTCCATGGTCTTAACCTCTTCTAGAAAGGTGGAGGGGAAACAAAGGAAGCAGAGGTTATCAGTAAACGTGATCGCCACCCACGTGGTAACCCTACGCGAGATGCCTCGTTGTCAAAACATCATGGTACAGGCCCGCAATTATCTGCAATCAAGATAACACGCCTAACGAAAAAGGACGCGATACCCAGAAATTTCATCGGTCATTACCCATTCGTTAATAATATCTTGTGTCTTTCAGTAAACCATATACGCGCACGTGTTGCATTCGCCATTAAACGCCCTCGCGCACCTAATTGCAACGTCCGGGCTCGCAATTTCGCTGAAACGCTATCCGCAAACATGTACGCGTTTGTTTCGTCAGGCGGATAATACGAAAGTTCGCGTTTTGAAACGTTCAGAAGGGATGTCGGATTCAACCTACCCTTCTCCCCACAACCCCTATCCTTCCTCGTGATGTCGCGCTCATGAGATTAGACGTGCTCTAATCAGATAATCTTATTCAACCCTTTTCCGCGGAATTATAGACAACGGAGCACGAGGCTGAATAATATTAGCAAACTCCATTCGAACTAGTTAAGAGGATGCCCTTTATTCCGATTCTCGAATAACCCTTGCTTCTTCGTGACCAGAATTTCTAACTGCTCGTGATGGAATGACTGATGATTTACGAGATTGTCTTAGGGTAGACTGAAGATGGCTCTGAATGATAGGAAGTCGTTTGGAATGATTTT
Source organism: Bombus confusus (assembly GCA_014737475.1). NCBI lineage: Eukaryota > Metazoa > Arthropoda > Insecta > Hymenoptera > Apidae > Bombus > Bombus confusus. The sequence goes on from JACXIV010000097.1 coordinate 760,322, forward strand.
AAAGAGTTGAGGTTTGAAAGGTATTTTGAGATAGAATGCAGAAAATTATGAGTTTAATGGAGAGTGGTTTTTAGAATAGAATCTCTGAATGCAAGATTATGAAATAATAGATATAATATTGAAATTGTGTTTAATTATTATATTTTTATTGACGATACAATAATCTTAACTGTAATAGTCTAACTTTTAAATTATTTTGTTAGCTGAAATAGTTCTATGATTACATATTTGTAACTATTACTTGTTTGTAAAGATACCTATCTGATGCTATTTTGTGATATTTCAACATTAAATATTAGTCTCGAGTACTACATAAATTTCCACTGGTAAGAAGCGATCGTTAAATATTTAGTCCTCAATAAAGCAGGTGAGGTTTACTAGATGCCACTGTACATAAGATGCTTTTAGTTTTAAGAAGCGTACTTTAAGAGTGTATAACAGCATCTAAGTTAGGAAGGGAAGTCTTGTAAATTATCATATAGTAGTACTTTCGTATCATTACAAAAATTCGATACTATGAAGACAAAACTTATACCAAAGAAACGTTCTATTACACAAAATGGATAATAAACTAACTAACATTTCAATAAAATAAATACGTAGTCTATTTCAATAATTTCTCGACCAGCTAATACCTACTAATTTATCCAAAAGAAAAAAATAATTATCCCATACCGAAAGAAAAAATCACTTGTTATCAATGCGATCCTACTTTAGTGATCGCCGAGTCCATCGAATCGGAAGACATGAGTTCCGCAGCAAATGAATAATATATCAGCAGCTACATACACGAGAACGCAATTACATTTGGTTTAGAGAAGAACGGTGTCTCTTTCACCCGACACAACGACGAGCTGATGGCAACACGAGAACTATCTTAGCTGAGAGGGAAAATGCTCGCGAGACGAGCTACGGATCGCTCAGGCTCCATCGAAGAACGTTGAGTGAATTTGTTCGAAATCGCTCTACTCGCGACGTATGGACGCTTTACGCGAATAGAGGGCCGATTTTAGAAAGGAATTCGAAACTTTCGTGAACACGTCCCTTGACTTAGCTAAGAAAACAAAGGCTGACAGAACAGCTGCGAGATTTATTAAGACGAGCAAATTCGTCGTTGCGAAGAGAGCGCGCTTTATTTTCACAGTGATGAAAAATTGCGTCGTTGGAAGGCTGCATGGACGATTCAGGGACGAAGACGCGAAAGGAAGGGAGAAAGAAAACGTGCTGCTTCCTGGATACGTTGTTCCGAGGAAATTTCTTAGCGTTCCAGGAGAGGGTGAATAAATAGATAAAAAAGGGGGCTGGAACTTTGATAAATAGCAGAGACGATGAAATATGAGAAAATGAGCACGGTTTCATTCCTTTCCGCGATGATTTTCGAAAATTTGCATAAATGGAGAAATCACGGAGATCTATTAAGAGTTATGAAAAAATAATAAGAGTCTAAAGTTTCATTCAGCGTCAAAGTTTGAGTCGAAGTTTATTCGATTTGATTGGTTACTGTGACAGGAAGAATTAAGAAGATTTGAAATCATGATATATTTGAATATCAAGCTGCAATTGTTGATAATAAATTACGTTAAATATAATATCATCACAGGAATTATTTCAACTATAAATCATAATTATTTTCCCTGAAAATTAAATCACAATCATTTACTATATATATATATATATATTCTACATCAATAATATTCTTCTTTTTACTATTCCGCTCTTAGTCCTTAATAGATTAAACGTAACTTCAACTTGTCCGTAAAATATTTTACTTCAACCCCTTTTTTCCTACTTAAATATTAATAAAATATAATTTTCAACTTCTAATAATTTAATCAAAAGTCATCTCGATTAAATATCAACCAATAAATAGTGCAAAAAGAAGAAAAATGAATGCGTATCTTATCGTATAAAATGTATGTATACCATATAGAAATTCAATACGAAATGGTTGGGAGGTTGGAGGGAAACGAGAAACGTCGTCATAAGTCATCCCGTCGATGAGACCTTGGAGAGCGTCCAAAAAGCGGCACACACGCGGATAAGGAATAATAACGCGATAAGCGAAACGAGTGTCGCTGCGGACGATTTTTCAGTGGGAGATTAAATGGATTAGGTCCCTTCCTCTGACATTTTTAACGGATTTATGTCTCATTTCCGCTAGCAGTTGTTGATACGAATGCAGACGCTCATCCTAAGAATCCAAGAAGAATTTTGAACTCTTTCGATTTATTCACACTTTTTGAATGTTGTCGAAGTTATTTCAATTATGGAAATTATTAAACGTGAAACATAAATTGAGCGAGTAATTTGGCGAATGGTAAAAGAATCTTGTTTGGTATTTTTATTTAATAATTAGATACAAATTACACAGGAAATTGGAGATATTAATTTCAATTGCTGATTACATGATCTATATAAAATATACTATATTAAAGTTAAATATATAACGTGAGAACATGCATTAAGCTTCATTGATTATCTACTTTTATCTTCGATTATGTCTTTTGTTGATAGAATTTATCATTTGTAATTTTATCTTGTCTTTTATATATTTGTAGAATTTATATTAAATTATTGTTCAAATTATTTGTAATCTTTTTCTATTATTATATTTCGTATTCTTATTTCGTTTGTTAAATAAAACAGAAGTAAAAAATAAATTTCGTTCGTAATCCTGCATATATTTCCTTTATGTCAAATTCTGCTTTGACTTTTAATGAACTAGAATGGGAATACATAGCATAGAAATTTGTAAACTTGAAGCATTTTTCCCGTCGTCGGTGAAAAATCCAAGGAAATGTAAACTTTTTAAGGAACGTTGGAAAGGAAAACGCGACTAAAACTCAAGTGAACCAGGAACCTCGACAAACTGATTCAATTCGGCTTGAGGGTAACCCCGTTTCCCAGTGCAGGAAATGGCAAATATACAATCGTGCCACGCTACAATTCTCCTATTAGTTTCGACAACGAGCAAACACGCTGTTTGTAACGCGATAGAACATCGTCGAATGTTATTATACAGTGGAAATAGCGAAACGTTCGCGAAGAAATTTTACTTTATTTCTTTATCGTGAAGTTTTTATAAAATACAAATGTAAATTATAAAAATTTATAGTCTATTCTTTGTTGATGTTATCGCTATACAAATATAGTTACGAACGAAACTTATATACATATATTGACTACCGATATGACACTTCGATGATAATATATTGATATATCCGCATCCTTAATAAAATCTTTCAATGTTAGCGAATATCACGGCATTATCAAGAATATAAGCAAATTCGAGTATATGATCCCAACAGGAAGGGTTAACAAGTATGAAACGCAAGTGTATAGTCGAAAAGGAGGATCTAGGGCTAACTTAACATCATGGCCGTGGAATTTCCCACAGTTTCTCGGCGTTAACCAGAAGCGACTCCAACTGTCAGCCGTAATACCGTTGCCGACAGATCGTTTGATGCAGGAAAATTACATATTACAGCTGCACCGCAATAAACAATTTGCCTGCTGAAACGCGTATTTCCAACGTACTTTGCCCTAGCAGTCCAAGCCATGACCGCAACCCACTTAGGAACGTGCACAAAGCGCTAATGTACAACATGCTGATTGATGCTTCGCGGGATACTGTTTGTATTTTCTATTACGACGTTCTTTTTACAAGCTCTAACCATCTATCGAGTGTCAGTGTAAATTTTACATGAATCGGCAATGGTTGAAGTAGCGTAAGGTTGCGAGACATTGCAAAATTTTGAAAACAATGGGCGGTTTTCTGAGCACATAGTTGGCTGAATATTGAATTGTTACTTCAGTCGCTCAGAAGCCATGCTGATTCACTCGATAAATTAAAATGCATAGAAAAATAAGAATTACAAATATTATTTTGTAAAATTTCCCTTGGAGGTTCTAGATTTATGTCATCTCCTTGTGATAAATAAATTTATGAAAATAAGATTTCTTTTCTTGAAACGTTCAAACACACTAATTATATACCTGGATACTGTGAAATTGATGACCTTATAAAAAATGGACCAGACCTCGAAACTATTTTCTATAACGATACGGGAATATTTGATAAAAGTTCTAGAGCCAGTAGACCAGGTAATTTTTTGTCCGACGTCGTATTGTATAGTTTTGCTAGTGTACTTTAAGAAAGATACAATTAAATCTATACAAACCTATACAAACTTCGAAAATTTCATATAACGATACACCCATATTTTACGAATAAAGTATCCTGTCAATAGTCTAGGCAATTTTTGATCAGACCTCGTGTTATGCATCATATATGACACTTGTGCTAGTGCATAATAAGAAAACATAATTGGAGGTAAAAAGCCAAACCTCAAAACTTCTTCATACACTGATACACACTCCAGATCGCACAGTACATTATGGTTGGAAAATGAGGAAACCTTTACAGCGAGAGGCTGTTTTCCAATATCCTATTAATACTCGCGAGAATAGAAGTCTCCGGGGAGGAGGGTGATAACCATTCTGTAAACAGATTAACAAGTAAATCCGCGAGTTTCTAGGTGAAATATGCAAACTCGTGTAAACAGTTCTCTCGGCCAATTCGATTGGAATATTGTGGAATTCCTGCGGAATAACCGAATTGCGTAATGGATGCGGTCTATCGCGTGCAATTAAAGTTCAATGTGTCCCATGCAACAAGCGTATGGAATCCGATTTTGAATTCTTCGCGCGCGAAACATTCCCATACACCAGAAGCGATATGATGAACGCGCCAAACTCGAAACGTGCGATATTAAAACGTTTCACGCCGCGAAAGCTCGAAGCGACGACGCGTCGAAACGAGATGGTGAAACAAGGCGCGATTGCATGGACTTTAACAGAGTCGTCTTTGTTCCGCGTCAATGTTATGCGCTTGGGATACGACTCGCCAATTAACTATTTCAATGAAAAAAACCGCCGCGGCTGCGGTCTATAATGACGCAGTGTATCGTGGAAAACGATGTCTGGACTTTTGTGAGGGACACGATGCTTCTTCTGTTTGGCCGCTTCACTTAAATGCAACCTCTGTCGTAGTAAATGTATATAGTTGCTCGTGTTATCGAAACCGTAGTTTCTCACTTGATATATCCATTCTTGGTTCTATTTTCTATTCATGCGAGGGGCTAAAATGTTAAATTTATCCTAGATCATTAAGATGTACTACTTTGTTCAACTATTTCAGCGAGTCTTATGCTTTATCTAATATCTCCTACATTATTACTAACGTTCTTACTATTTGTTTTATATTTAAGAATTACTATATTTGTAAAGAATTAGAAATATTATAGATTTATTAACTATTGAGTATTCATACAGTAATCTTTAAATCTATCAATGATCGACAATTACTTTATAGAAATTACAATTCTAAATCACTTTTATCAAAATTAATACATCAATTTGATATCTTTAGATCTATCCTTTTCTAGCTTATATTCAAATATTTTCCCATTTTTGTAGCAATTTTGATCATAAAATACAGCAGATTTTACACGATACATTCGCAAAATCAAGTTTACCAATTTGCACACAATGGAGGCTATTACATATATCGTAAATGTCAAACACCAAATCCGGTTGCAATGCAAGAGGGACAAATTTGGTAACAATTTCCATCAACCAGAAAGGATAAATTCGCCACAAAGGAATCAGCATGGCGCAGAGAGAGTAGAATATTACGCGAGAATCTACAGTGTAGAATCTCCGGAGGATGCGCGAAAGGAAGGAAAGCGAGCGTGCTCCTCGGCAGCTTTTGAGTTGGAACGCAAGAGCACGTTTCCATGCCGCGTTTCTGCATTTTGCAACTGGCTAAACTGCCTACGTGTCTGTGCCAGGAACACTTACACCAACCTGCCAAGCAGATAGCGTTCTGAGAATACGAGTTAGTAATATTAATCGAGAGCAATTTCGACTGCGATTTACGCGTCTCGTGAGAACTAAAGAGAGAGTTAGGAAGAGTGGTTGCATTTGTCGTTGCGAAAGCGATTGTAAGGAAAGTGTGAAGTAATTACGAGGAATGAAAACCATAGTAAAGTGATAAGGATATGTCAAGTAAGAAAAGAAAAAAAAAATATAAAATTGTAGATTACTTAATTAATAATTAATGCAAATATGATAAAATAATAATAATGTAGATTAATTAATGCAAAAGTTTCAATAAAATTGGATCGTTGATTTAATCATGTTGACTTAATCATGTGAATCATGTAAATAGCATTGGAAGAGGAATAAAAAATTAAGTTCTTATGTAATGAATTCAAAGATCAATAGCACTTGGATAAGGTCAATTAGTTCGATTAATAGTTCAACTGAAGGAGACTCTGCAAGATTTAACTCGTTTGAGAAAGTAAATGTAGTATTTTATTCCAATATTGCTGAAAAATTGAAATTTTAGTATCCTGATGACTTATAGATATGTAATGTTTATATATAATGAAACTAGTATTATATACCTAATACATAATGAATAATAAAATTACTTTGTTCTCAACTTCTCTGTTTGGGATTTAAGATGTTTGCAAAAATCTAGGAAAATTATAAAAAGAAGAAAGGGAAGATCAAGGAAGAGACGAGAATGATTATGCAATGGGCGAATAAAAGTTTTATTTGTAAAAAGCTAGGCGAAAATTGAGCTCTTTAAAAATATGAAGTGCCACGGAACATTATGTAAATATTCGTATCATACCATGAATACCGACCATATAAACGGGTCAAGAGTTTTAAAGGGGTTCAAAGGGTTCAAAAGGAAGAAGCACCCGCCTTCACCGAAAAAAATCAATAGCGACTACCTTAATAAACATTCGAGAACGGGGTTTGAGTATTTTCACAGAGATCAGATAGCTTTTTCTGACCTATGAACGAGTTAATTTCAATTAACAATTTAACTGTAGCTAGGTCTCTGTAAAAGTATCCGAAAATTCAAAGAACCTCTTTAATCTACGAATGAAATCAGGAATCAAGATCGTGTACAGTAACGATGTAATCTCTTCTTCTTTTAGTCGTAATCTTTTTTTCAGAGAAACCTTTAGTAATTAGTAGTAATTACAGTAATAAATGCATTTGAATTTTCCGGGAAGATGATGTAATTCATCAATAACGAATGATTTAATGTTGTATGATTCTATTCCTTTTCGCCATTTCAACAGAATTCTTTCAATGCTAATCTTTCTGCTTTCTTATTCATGTAAATACCTGTATTTCTATGCATTCTCTATCCTTTCAATGAAATATCGGACTTACGATGAAGAAAAAGGAAATTCTTTCAAATTTTTCAAGTTCTTCTATTCATCGTTTCATGGAACGAGGAAAGAAAGAGAAGAACCAGGAAATAGAAAATTCAGAGTTAAACTTATACTATATCTAGTGTTACTCTAATCTCAATGAGGCTGATAATAAAAATGAAAGAAAAGAAAAGGGGTAAAAAGCATAGGAGAGAAAAGTGTTGAAGAAAACAGAGAAAAGATGAGTGTAGAGAGAAAGTTTCCTATCTGATGGAAGAAATCGTGACAGGTATAGCAACTTCTTCGAAAAGGTAGTTTCTGATGAATTTTATGACACGAGTGCAATGGAAGCGAATGACCATCGAACGTTAAGATCGACGTACATTGAGTCGACACTTTGTAACGTATGGAAGCACATCGATCGATCCTGGCCATCAAGGAAGGGTTTTCGAGTGCTCTTACGGGCGCTTCGAAAATCTTGCCAAAGGCGAGATCCCTGGACGAAATATTGTTTTATCCTGCGGCCACGGAGCCTTTAACGCACGAGAGCGATCGTCCTTTATTCACCCTTGAACCCGTTCGAAATCGCTGCCCATTTCCGACGTCGCGTCAAGAGGGATAATATTGTGCGTCGCTCGAATAACACCGGCAAAATGGATGTTCAAGTCCATCCAAAGCTATCATTTTTATCCCATCTTTCTTTTATTCTATTTTCAACGATTTCTTCGAATCTTTATATGCAGTTACTGACGTTGAAAATATCATATTTTATGTAAGACCTGACAATGAAATGTATTTAGAATTTAGTAATATAGAAGTTAGATATTTTTTATACCTTTATTATACCTAGATATGATTTTTATGAGTTACCGCTAAATATATAATTTTACAGGAGATAAATGCTTCGTATGATTGTGTAGTATCGATAAAGGGTGCATGAGGAAAAAGGTATAATATGAAAGTAACATAGTTAATAGGTCGGAAGATTGATTTGTAGGTCGTTATATTTTTATGTGAAAATATGATATCACTCTAAAATTATGTCGTAGTTGGATACGTAGTGTCACTATGATCGATCATTCCGTAAAAGCTACTAGAAGAACCATAATTCTACCTAATCTTTTTACTCCTTCCTTAAATGTTTAATGCCTTCATAAAATGAATTTTTAGTATAAAATTCATGTGAAAATATGAAATACAAAGAAGAAGCTTTAGGAATTCAGTAAGAGAAAAAATGACAAATTATTTGTCGATGAACGTATAATAATATGAATGTAACTAGGGTTATAAATATTTATTTGTCTTTACCAATAAACGGACACAATTTAAACGTATAGCAATTAGATGGAGCAGTTATCAACATCGAGAAATATAAGAGAGTCGGAGCAAGAAGATTTCAAGTGCTTTTTCATGTACAAGTGATGTCCTCTCATGAAACATGTCGCGGTATAAGAAATGAATCGTTGCTTTCATTTTGAACAAAATGAATTTCACCGCTTTGAGATAAGTGATTTTTCCTCGCTTCAAGTGTACACGAATGTACTCTTAGCGTACATGATTCTATTTATATAACGATTGTCTTTCAAAAGAAATTTTCTATTTTCCAACATTTTTTCGTCTGGAATCCATGAATATCTTTCTAGGTACTTTATCGTTAGTACATTTAGATTCTTATATTTTTATTATTCCTAAACTTAGATTCTTATATTAAGTTCAGATTTCAAATGAATATTATTAACATATAAAATATATCAATTATAATGTTATAAATTATACTTATGATAAGTCAGTTAAGAGATTCACAAGATCTATTACATAGTAAAATATTTAGAAATATTCACCAAGCAAAGTGGTCGAAAAATTAATAGAAAATATATTAAAAGATGTATGTCTATTTTATTACGTTTTATTGCTCAATAATACAAAACTGAAACATCCGATAGTGCCTTGAGTTTGTTCTTCAAATTTTATATTTTGCATTTTTAACAGTTAAAAATGCAGGTTGCTCCTTTTTTAAAAGCACTCATATTTAGAAATGCTTCTGTTCATACTATTGTGAAATATACAACTGTAGATACGTAAATATAATAAGCGTAAAATGTAAGTGGTACAAAAGCTGTACATTGTACCGATGTTAGAAATGTATTGCAATTTCCCTCCTAAACATCGAGCTACAAAGACGCAGTCCAATTTAAACGCTTAATGAACACCGAAACTTGTTCCAGGTTTATCGTCGTCCTCGATACTTTTCTCAAAACGTGTCCTGCTTATTGGTAATAATTAATCGGTGGTGCAATTAGACTAACGATAGCAAGTCCAACGATGGACCCGCTCTTGTTACGCAGCCGGTTCGTTGCGCAAACAAAAATAACTTGGCTCGTTTCCACGCGATGCACGTTGAACCTCGTGCCGGCCGAAATCCTCGAGAATAGCCGACTGAAATAGAAACCTGCCACGTGCTGTGAAACAACCGTATAAACAAGTATACGCGGCGTGACGTTCCAAACGAATCTTCCTGTTTTGCCGCCACTTTCCATCTACCTGCTTCGTTCCACGCTTTGAATAAAAGGTTCAGATCACGGATGGAATAACTTTGCAATGGAGATTGAAACGATTCTTTAAATGGAACATTGTTCAGGTGCAGTTCCATGGTGTTAACAGCTTGGAGCAGTGGACGGACTGAAATATGTCGGGGATGGGATGAAATTGCCCGGACGTTGAATTAAAAGTGTACTTTTTGTGAGATAGATGTAGTGAAGCAAAGTGCAAAAGTTAATATGATATTGAAGTGTTGTATACAATTCTATACAGTATAGGTATAGTGTAATATTAGCGTAATTAGTTACAATATAGTGTAATATAATATTGTACAAATAGTAGTATAGTACTGTAGTGTAGTACATAATACAGAAAATAAATACAATACATAAAACATTAAACATATGCTATTGTGTATTATAATATTGCTTTAATATTTTAGGTATACCTATGTATAATATACTGTAAACCTAATATGTTAAACCTGTAAAATGTACATCGTATAATAAACATTTTGATCATAAAGAATGAATAATGTTATTTTTGCTTCTCTTTCCTTGATAAGTTTTTATAAAAACCTCATATATGTATTAATTTCACACTATTTCCGGTGTAAACCGAATCCTTGTTTACATCTCTCTTGCAATTCTCTTTCCCTACTCATCTTGCAATTTCTATGTTTTTTTATTTCTCTCTAAAAAGGTATAGAATGTTTAACAAGAATAAACATTCTATACCATTTTTTAAACCATTTCATTCAAATTTATATTTACTATATCATTTTTTATTTGCATTAGATTTCAAATTTTATATGAATTTTCAGTTTTATACCATGCAACATTTTGATATAAAATAATATGAATTTTTTTTTGAAAATTGATGTTTATAAAATGTATAGAAGATACAATACAGTGCGAAAATTATTGCGTTTACATCACTATATTAATACAGAAGAACATACGTGACAAGTAGTCTGTTTTCTCGTCTTTTCTAAGAGAAATATTAATTCAGTGTTCGGAAAACATTCTTCGATTTCTATGTATATTAAAAGCACACGCACAAAGGATTGATTCTATCTCGTATACTACAATATAAAACGAAACTTTACAAACAGGTATTCTTGTAAAATACTCTATGTTAACTTCAAATGGATCGGACCATCGAAATGTTTGTTTAATATCTACAAAATGCAAATACGACCAAAAATTTCAAAAAGACAGTGATGCAATTTTAACTACTCTGGAATATAAAAAACCTCTTGACATTCTATTAATTTCACCTCATCGACTAGCACAGTTCAGTTAATCGGGTATTGACTAAGATTTCGTTCCAATAAATTCTACTAGAGTCCTACTGTAAAAAGACAACTAAAGGAAGCAAATAACACAAAAACGCGACTGGATCGAAATCGCACCCTGAAAGTCGCGATTCCGCCCACTGTTTCCTGCAGCTCGTGGCGGGCAGACCCAGTCATTTCGTCGAAAGGGTATTCGCTAAAAAATATTACCAGTTCGACTTGCAGCCAGCTGAAGCGTTCCGACTTTCCATGTGCACCTTTTTCCCACCTTTTCTCTTTTTCTTTCCGGACTCCGCCTTTCGCCAATAATTGCCAGTCTCGTTATCTGCGTACGGAGGACTGCAGGCATCCGTTTCGCACGCGAACAAAACGAGGGTATCTTCTTTGCATACGATGGCCAATGCAAAAGGGAGGACGACGCGCGCATCCTGCCGCGAGTTCCGCCCTAATAAATGCAGCCTCTAATTAAGATTTCGCCGATTAAACTTTCAGGCCGTGTACGCGCGCGCACCCGCGCGAGCGCTCAGATCGGAAACTTTGTTTCTTTCGACGTTAACTCGCCCCATTTATTCCGACTTGGTTACCCGGAGACCGTGCACCAGCTCCCGTGTGTATTTGCCGTGATTTTACGATCGCTTGCAGCGACTCGTTCCCATTTTATCGGCTTGCCGCTATCGACCTTTGTCGAGTCAATTATTTAACGACGTATGGGCCGTTTAGAAGCTACATTGACTAAATGCACTAAATAAAAAATAAAAAAAAATAAGTAAAATGAATCAATACATTAAGATTCTTCGAATAACAATGAGTCACTTTCCTTTTTCATGTTTGTATAATAATTTATCTGAAAGATCTTATTCATCGTACAAAAAAGTACTACATATTCTGGTATGTTAGAAACAAAATTATATTTGTACTATTCCGTAAAGTAAATTTCCACTTCTTTCATCTTTTTATTAAACTTGTCTAAACACTGAGAAACGCGATTGTTATACATGCAGATAGAAAAGTTAATAATTTCGTATATTTACTTAGGAAAGTTCCAAAATTTCGGAGTTGGTTAAATACAGTTTATAATTCTGTTGTTAACTAGAAAAGCTTCGTAATAACCAGACTACTCCGAGGAACGTAATAAATTCTAAATTAATAGGAAGAAAACTTCCCTACGTACGAGTCAGTGTTTATTTAAAATAGAGCACTGAAGTTTTTAACTGTTTCACATTTTTCTGTGCCACGCTGTATATATTTTCCATTTAATCTTTTGTTTTTGATAATAATTTATTTGCTCCTATGTATACCAATTTTATATCAAAGGAAATACATCTTCTTCTCCAAAAATTCTTCACAATAATGACATAATGCTAATATGCTATAATGCTAACGAGAAATTTGAAGCATGCAAAAATAAGAACCAGAAAATATCATCTACTACAAATTAGCTACGCAAGAAGATAAATAACGATTTCTTGAGCAAACAAATCCTGAAACTACGTGTTTATTTAACCTACGGCAATCAAAGAGAATTCTCAGCATCAGTATATTTCACATCCTCGCGCCTCTAGAAATAGCATATCATCCAAATAAAACCACTTCTTGATCATTCCTCGAGCAAGAACCAAGTATCAAACATTTATTTATTCCGCATGGGCAAATCAACGGATAATACCGAACAGCAGGGTACTTTATACCATTCCCAATCCTAATGAACAGAGTCACTATACTCAATCTATACCATATTTATTTTTGTAGAGATACAGTATTCTAAAACTAAATTCGAATAATTTATAAAGAAAGGAAATTGGTAATACATAAAGAAGATTATATGTTTTTTTCGAAAAAGAAAGCAAGATTTATCTACTTTACATAATTTTGTTTTATTACTATATTAATAATAATATAGTAATATTTTAAATATACCTACTACGTGTATAATACTACCTAATTGTCGTTTTCCACAAAATGTTCTACACTCAGAAAATCATACGTTGCTTCGTTTATAGAATACCAGCATTCAACTTTCAACCCTTTTATTTGCCTTCGATTATGAACCAACACAATGAAACGAAACATGAGAGTTTTCAAAAACAGCAATTGTTTTCATATCGTAATCATGACGCACTCCGCTATCCTTAACATCGTATATTTACATGAATCAAAAGTACGAGGCTGTTAGGTGAATTTGTAGAATAACAAAGTTTTATCAGCTCGCTCGCAAAATTACGGCGAGCTTTTGTAACTCTGGCGACAAAACGCCGAGTTCTCGTAAATTTTCCAACGACTCGATTCCGTTGCTTGAGAGTTCGAAAGCAGAATTCTATCGTCGTTACCAAAAATACGAGTAATTGCGACTCGAGTCTACAGAGACACGAAAAAGGGATAAACTATGATGCACGCGCCCGTCATTGTCACGAGTCATCCGAGGCACGCATGCAGATAAACGCATCTCTTAAATTGGGTCGTCGCTGGCCCGTCGCTTATAGAATATCCCATCCATCACGCGTACGAGTGTGACGCCGCTGGGGCAGTTAATCCTGCCGTTTAACGAGTCGAAATTTGTCCGCGTGTTGCGTAGCGATTAAACGCGGAGGTTGTAATAGAAACCTGACGAAAACGAAAATGTGGATGGTAGGAGAATCTCTCAAAAGTAGTTTTTGAGAAAATCGGGCGTATTTCAATGAGCAAAGGATATAATAAGTAGACTGCGGATCTTTATGCAAATTCACATTTCTGTGTGACAATAAAAGATAATTAAAGTAGTATAATGGGAATGAATAGATATTTATAATTACGTTTCAATTTCAATACAAAAAAATATAAATTTTTTTAATAAAAACAGGAAATATAAAACTTATCGTTTCCATTTGGAAACAACCATCTCGTGGTGGATTTAATAATTGTAGTATCAATTTAGGACATATTTACTTACTGGCAAATTGAGAATGTTTGAACGTCGAATGAATCAAATTCATATGCATAGGAATATCAGAGATAAAAGTTGACTTACATATCGTAGCTACCAAAAAATTACGTGCTTTTAATTTTCAATTGTTGAATATTCTACAGGAAGGAAAGAAGAGAAAGACGAGGTAGAAAGAAAGAAAAAAGAATGAAAAATATAGGGATAGAAGGAGTACATGTACATATAAATACACAGAAGTTGGCGAAACAGAATATGCAGGAAGAAGGAAAGGTGTTACTACAAATAGCATAAGAAGACGAAACTGTAGAAGTGTTGAAAAATAGATATCGTAAAATATAAATAGAGGAAACAAGAAGAAGAGGAATCTTAAAATTTTGAATGCAGAAACGAATAAAGAACAATATCGCACATATTTTGCAATCTTGTTTTACAAGAAGAGATCTCCACACAATAGACACGCCATAAATTTAAATGTACAGTGTGCTCGCTTCCAGCGATTTATAGAATGAAGTTATCTCACTTCACTGTGTTCCTTGTATTTGTGGTAAATATCTTACAAACTTGTTATTATCTATTTTTGTTATTAAACAAAAGATTGATATACGACATTTTTGACATACATAGATGATTAATTACATCACTTTATCACTCAGTTCGTAATATTATACAATAGAGTTCGTATGCAACAAAGATTAGGTATACGTAAAACGAGCAATAAACTATCAATATCATGGATCATAAGAAATAAAAGATGCAAACATAAAAGCAATTTACAAAAGAAAACAACAAAAAGATTTCAAATTGTATCATTTATTCGCATTTTCCACTCCCTTCTTCACTTGATTCGCTCATTGAATTGGAAGCAGATTAATATAACAAAATAGAAAATATGTGAGAATGATAAAGAAAAAGGAAAGAAGGCGGGGAAAAAGGAAAAAAGAGAAGGAAACTTATATGCCCCCGATGTTGGACCGGCCAGCACACCTATCTTGTCGGTGTATCGGTTATTAATTAATTCCAGCTTGTAATTCCAGGTCACAAAAGGTTTTCCGTGGACACAGGGAATTTGCGTGTGGATCGCTATTTCCCTCCAGCTTCCCCTTTTTTCCTCGATTCCGTCAATAGCAGTTTCCAATTTGAACAAGCAGCTCGATCCAACATATATTTTCCAACTGTGTGCGTCTCTGTTTACGTGACAACGTTGTCAGCGGATATAAACTTTTATTGGAAAATTCGTATGACATGTGATAAATTCTTGAATTTGTGGTCAATGAACCTTAAATTTTATCTCGTTTCGGTCCGTTTCATTATAAGAAATATGGAATTATACGATTGGTTTGACGAGAAAGATTCGCGTATTGGAAAATGAGATTTAGTAATCTGAAATAATTTTCATATTGATGAACAAGATCGTATGAATCTGATCTAATTAGAGCCATAATACCTTCTTTTCTCCTTTCTGATAGAATTAATTAATGATTGAACGCCACCCACTAGCTTAATTTGCAATACAGGAAACAATAATCATATGTAAAGAATATGTAGTTTCTTGCTAGTATAATTTTTATTGTCACATTTAATTTAAAGTCTACATTTAACATTTTGCTTACCACAATGATTTTTAAATAGTTATACTAATAATGTTCGTCAAATTGTCAAAAATTTTTTCATCTCAGATGAAAACTTTGTAAAATTTTTGCGTTATAAAAGGACATCGTTATCTATTGTTCTTAAGATTATTTCATTGTTTGTATGGCAGATTGCTTCCTTTTCTACTATTTCCACCAAATGTACCATCCATTCAACAAACAGATAAATAAACAAACAAGTACTCGAGATTCTATGCTCATTTCCCCGTACTCATTCTATATTACACCAAAAATATTTTTCAGATCGTAAAATAATTCTACCCTTGTCATCACGCGGACCGATGGCAACCATTACGGCAAACACTGATGAACAAAAGAACAATGGACGTACCGGAAGCATATTCAATTAACCCCAGCAGGAAAATAGACGCATTTTCCATACGGTCGGCAGATTTCGTCGAACGAGCGATCATCAACGAGAGTAAATGTTGCTCGAAACGAAAATCGCGCTTTAGAAAGCTCCTGATTAACAATCAATGCAAATTTCATTTGAAGATCGTGACGACGTCATACCAGTAACTATATTCCATCAAAGCGATCCAGTCGACACTGTAACTTCCATTTATTTTATTTGTGAAACAAGCGCGAAATTCGATTATCGTACAAACAAATTTTTCGAACCTTTAGTTACGAGGAATTTCTGTCGACAAACTATTTCCGCCATTGGAAGAGAATCGAACGACGTCGAAGGAACTTTCACGCGACGCATTTGAATTTTAAATGCGCTTTGAATCAACTGCTATGCCCTTTTTTTATCCACGGCGGAAGTCGAGAAAATTTGGTATACAAAATTCTCATGAATTCGTCACTGGTCGTTTTGTAGTTGGGAAATATAGCTGAAGTTAGGTATGATGCAAAGTGTATGACAGAAACGTATGAATATTTTATTAGTTTCTGCATACGTGTTATATATTATTTTCTAAATATCTTTTTATGTATTTTGTATAAGGTATTATTTATTGTACTATTTAATACTTATATATACTATATTATATTTTTTATGAACTATTACAGCAGTTATGAAACATATTATATTATACCATTTATAAATTTAGAATTTGTAAAATTTAATTTCATTGATTTGTACTAATTTAATTTTACTATTTAGATCTATAGTATTTTGTTTAAATTTGCAAGAGAATTAGAAATACAGTGAAAAGGTCCATGGGCATTTGTTGTATGAATATACTAGTTTGATTGGATTTATTGTTTCTATTTTCATACGCTATTACGGTTTCATCGAAAGCCCGATTTTCTAGGAAAGCAGAAGATTCATCGAGAGCTAAATTTCAAGCAATCGTGTGCTGAATCGATGTTTTTTTTTATTTTCACTCTCTTTGCATTCGTCTGCTGCAGCAGAAGCTCGCAGGAATATCCAGGAGTCGATTTACGACACGGTTTCATCGATGGCCTGTTTCACTTGATGGTCGCAAATGATTCAGTTAATCCACATCAACAGTGATGTTGCGCTTTTTTGCGTTCTATTTATTTGTTTGTTATAAGAAAGACAAATGACTCGTCAGAGATCCGAATTTTATTTTTTCCAAATATCGTTGCAATTCGACATATTTTTTATTATTAATTGAAGATGTTGTTCCACACACTTCAAATATTATAAATAATCATAAATACTCCAAAAATTGCAAAATAAATATTAACGAAATTCTTCATACCTTTAAATTAATCTTATTCTTATTCACAAAAAGTTTCACCAGATTTCCTCAGCTCTTACATCAAATTTTTCCAAACTCAATTCTCATATATCAAATAATAAGTATCAAGTGTCTCTGATAAATTACAACTCAATTACTGTAAACATTAATCAACAATTAACTTCCATTAATCGATAGGACAAAAATTTTAGAAGAATGTACAATTCTCTATCCATAAAGAAATAAAGGAAGAACAAATTATTCATTCATTGGTTCCTGAACTAGTTAAGAAGGCAACACCACGTTCGTATCGTGAAAACCGAAGGAAGGAAAGGCAAAGCAGATTATTAAAGCGTGATAATGTACTTGCACAGCTTATTCTTGTCCAATTGAGGACAACTAATTAAGGCGAGATTCGCTCGTACCCTGCATACACAGTATAAATAGCGGAAAAAGTTTTTTCTGAAGAGGCTGGATGCCCTATACTGGTCCTGGCTAAAAAGTTCTGTTGAAGCAAGGAATTCTTAAGTTCACCTCGCCGTCTGCAAAGCTGAGATAATCGTGTCAGCCAAGCTTTCTTTGCTCCCGTGCAATATTGTCTGATTCAGGGATAATTAACAGAGAACGTGGCTTCACAAATCAATTCAATGTTTTTCCGAACAAGCGATTTAAATAGTTACAATTAACGTTGTGATAACATTAATCAATTAACATCCACGTAATTATAAAGTTATATTTAAATAATTTTTTAGGCTACCTTCGTTATCCAGATTGAGATTTTAGTAAATAATTTATTATCTAAATGTGTATTATTAAAATTATACAATAGGTATAATTTTTATTAAGTATTAATTTTCAAATTGCTTCCATTTAAGGCAATATAGAATTATTATATAGAAGAAAAAGATTTGGTTTTCATGAATATCATGAACGTGCATATAAGCAAGTTTTATGAGGTTTAAGGAAAAAGTAAAGTTTTATAACATAGAAGTAGAAGACATTTAAAAAATATAAAATGAAATAGGAAGATTAAATGGATACGCTTTGATGGTTCTAAAAGGAATTTAAAAAGCAAATATGAATTAATTTTTGAAAGTATAAAAGAAAGTAAAAAGATCAATAACTTTAACAATGTTGTGTTAATATATTAAAGTCGGAAACCTTTGATCGCAGCTATCAGCCACATACATGCTTTTCTGTCTGCCAATTACCTCAATACGTCTAGTTTGACAAAGTTATGGTTCATTGAGCACGTTGTATGAAATTAATTTCGGCGTTCTTTGATTTTTGTATTCGCTTTTTTAGCGCTCGAATGATCAAAAGGACATTCAATATCGTTATCACGAAAACACGTACGCAATGTCGATAAAATATTTTTATACGCTACATTTGGCTTTGAAACTTCTCATAACTTCTAAAACAAATAAATAAAGTTTCAATTTTCACTTTTCCGAACGATTAAAATACATCACGGATCATAAAATCGCGTTTTCTTACGTAATGTTTTGTTTTCGTCATACATCCTGTTTGTTTTTATATTATGCACTTTATCAATATATTTATGCATAATGGATATACTAGTTTCTTATTTCCTTATGTTAGCAAAATTCTCAGAGACGATATTTTGTTATATTCCGATTAGTTTCAAGTTTTGTACTTTGTTTGGTTCATTTGTCATTTAATCTTAACTTACAAATACGTTATATAATTCTTTTTAGGGCATAGACTAATTCTTTACTTTTATATGCAAATAGAATTTTCAGAGATATTTCATTTGTCTGCGATATATGTATAAATTATTATTATTTTATTCCGTTCCACTATATAATATTTGTCTCCATAGTTTTCACTTCTGGTCTCTTTTTAAAATTTTAAATACCTCAACTTCTAATCACGAAATCCAATATGTTCAAAAATATGCCAAGTTTCTAAGATTACAAATAAAATTTCGGAAGTTTCTAGTAAATTTACGTCCGATTATTTTTATTTAAGGATTTGTTTGTCAGTTGAATCATGCCTTGTCGTGGCCCTTTATCGAAATCGAAAATACCAAGTCACTGTTTGACGCTGAAATCAACATAGTCGCTTAATTGCAATCGAGAAACGACAAGAATTTCCACGATGCTAGTAGAGCAGTGGTGTTATTAAAGGAAAAGATAGCGACGGTAGGAAACGGAACGAGTTCCGACATTGCCTGTGTACACCTTTCTCAGTGCCAACAGCAAGACCGAAGATTAAACCCAGAAACGGCAATATGCTGTTTCTGGTTCTATATAAAATATTTGTCCCCCTGATAAAAGTGTCCTCTGGCTGATCAATTTTGCAGATACGAAAATTAACTGTAGTTTTAGTTTTGAATGTATTAAAAAAAAAGAAGATATGAAAAGAATGGTTACAATTACATCAAGTTTGTAGATACACTTTGTATACGTACATTGGATAAAAGTAAAAGTTACGATATATAATATTTTAATATCAATCAAAAGTTATTCCCTAAATATCTTTCCACTGTCTTTCTCTTCAAATTCCAAACACTAACTTCCTCAATAAATTCTCCTTAGCAGTTACTTCTCACACAAGCATTGCACAATCATACAAATAAGGAAGGCCTGCATACGGATTCGCATAAACTGTAACAAACATCTTCGGATATCGGTGCAACAGCCTTGCAGTTTGTGTCAGCCGGCAAATAAAAGGTAAGAAGGGTGTTAGCTTTCAAACTCGATCTACCGCTCGATAAGGCAGCTACCCTCTGATAACGGTGGGAGGAACGAAATTACCAAAACGTAGCTAGCAGACAATTTCAGCCGCATTACGCTGCTCCTACAATTTCGTTATCGTTGCCAGGGTAAATGCAGGGTAAAGGCACAAAGGAGGCGAGGATAGGAGTGCAGCGCTCACAAAGTAAAATAAACTCGGTGATGCTTCGCGATTCGCCCGCCTTACGACCCCCGCCTCACTATCCGTAGATCGAGATCAAAGATCAACAGTAGAGAGCGAGTAATGCCCTGCTCTCTGCCAGCGCTATGGTAATTCATGTAGACGTACGTGTATAGTTGCATCACTCAACACCGATTGAATTAATGTCCTGTAAAATTTCCAACTCGAATGAGTGTAACCTGAGTTTCTCAACATGACATGAACGAGATTTTATGAGTCAGAATAGCAGTTTTATAGGATGTCGTGTAATTTGAGGTTATCGTGGTATAATAAAAATGTGGGTAAAGTTGGAGGGAAAGAGATTGGGAGACGTTACACGAGGTACGTTAAGGGATAAAATCGATAGGGTA
This sequence comes from Bombus confusus, assembly GCA_014737475.1. NCBI lineage: Eukaryota > Metazoa > Arthropoda > Insecta > Hymenoptera > Apidae > Bombus > Bombus confusus. The sequence continues at coordinate 780,906 of JACXIV010000097.1, forward strand.
TAATGGAGAGATGTTGAATGAGTGTGAGCGAAATATAAGAGTTTGAAACTCTGTATTACGATTTTTTACCTTTTCGTTGAATTAAATCTGTTTCTCTTTTGTCAGTTGTTTTGTTAATTTCCTTTCTACAAAGTCGTCTATACTTTCGTGTGACGTAAAATAACTTTTATATCGAAAAACATAGTAGTCGAATTTAATAAAAATGACAAAAATTCTTTGTACATCTAAATTAACTTACAATTAATTTAGTGGTAAAAATAAAAAAATCGGAATCATACTGTTCAAATTCACTACCGTATATGCTTTTTACGATTTTTACTGACAAGAGCAAGTTATTTCCTGTTTTCCAAGGATCAAAATCAATAAAATCCAATTCGGTATTTAATTTACAAAATGTTGCAGAAAATTCAAATAGCCTTTCACGTGATCGAAGCGAGCTATGTAGCCAGAGTAAATAGCGAGAGAAATCCAGTCGAGTCCAAAGGATCGAAAATACGGAAACGTCGCAGAACAAAGAGAAAAATTTCGATCGAATTACTGTGCTCGAAAATTCCTGAAGATGTTGTGTCGTGTTTCTGCGAAGAGATCGAGATAAAAGGTTAAAGGAGTACACGGTAATACCGACACGACGTAAAATAAACTCGACGATCTTTCTAGCATCCCTTTTCTATCCCAGGCTATGTGAATCGCGAACTTATACGTACAGCGGTGTCCTAGGAAATTTCAATCGAGTTACCATGCCCCGTGTTTAAAATTTAAATTTATCTAAAATTTTGTGCAAGGCGAGAGCTTACGACACGATATCACAAAGCTGCTCCATTTGAGGTGGGGACGACGTCGAATTGAAAGGTGCACAACACTTACTGTCGGAGTCTAGAAACATTTTCTCGTGTAATCAATTTAAGCACAGTATAGTGTGAAATTTTTCAATATTTTGCAAGGAAAGAAACTGCTTTTATATTACGTATTTGTAAATGAGTGAGGTTATACAAAGAAGCATATCAACATTTAGTCTAACTTATTATAATATAATATATCAAAATAGTAAAATTAATTTTTCCTGAATATTTAAATTGTAAAATCCTTTTCACTACCTCACCTACACATTTCCACTGAATCTACGCGTACAATTCACATCATAATTCATTTTACGAAAACGAACACGACCTACATCACCATCCAGCTACAAAATATCTCTCTGAACCACAGTTTCCCAACTCTCGCCCTCGTTCCAGCACGCGATAAAACATAAAACATATGCCATAAAATCACCCTCGCTACCACGGTCCCATAACCTGCCTCATAACCCAATTAACTCCACTTCGTTGTTACCAGTTCTCAACGTTATACTACCCTGTCCCTTAAGCCTTTCTCAATTTCAATAAATTCCACCCTGCCCTGCCATTTTCCTCTATACGTACACATATATACATACAGTCGACTTTCGTTTCATGCTTCCATTTGGTCGAGAACGAACTGAACGTGGATCCGGATCTCTTTGACTACGTAAACCCGAGGAAAATTCAAAGATCAGAGCTGGAGCGTGCAACTCGACACCTGGTGCTTCGCGTCTTTTACGTTCCACTGTGGAAACTGTGTCCTCACATTCCCTCGCGTTCCCCATTTCTCTGGTCGAGAAACTCGCAACGTTCTTTTTAGCAGGACGGAAATAATCCGTTCGACGAAACGTATGTTTCTCGGCCACAGTCACGCGGTCTCGTCGTGTTCGAGGACAGGTTTGGCAGGGAAAAATGCACCCTTCACTGCTGGCTTCGTCATCGTCGAAGCTCGTGAATCTTTCTCTTCAGCTATACGTAGGTATTTGGTCGCTCGACTGCTAGGGTGATCGACCGTGATCGATATTTACGGATTGGATGCTTCGTGATTGAAGATCTTATGTTATATTTTTCCTTGAACGTTATATGGTATTTTGTTGTTTTGCAATGACGTTAAGATGCTCAAGTTAAAGTGGTTTAAGGTGATGCGGTTTTTGTGTATGTCAGAAGTAGTGAAAAATATTCCTTAGCTATTGGAGATATTAACGTAATAGTTTCGCAGAGCCTTTGATATAACTTTGTTAAAATATTATCAAGTTTTAAGTATCTTTCTATAAAAAAATTTCAAGAAATCTATTGTATGAAATATTGTAAAGCGCAATTCTAAAATTATTCTGAATTATTCTTTCAGTACGTGAATGGAGAAGCAAAATTCATTGTACAGTAGATTTTTAGTAAATAACATGAATGGATTCTTTAATGTACGAGTCATTTAATGCAAAAGTGATGTAAGTGAAATTTTTGCCTATTTGCTTTAACGCCACATTTCGAAACCGCAACCTTCATTCTGTTTTCTGCAAAAATGATGCAAGTATGTCTTCATTATTTTCTCGGTGGATAATAGAATATGTGAGAATCGCCTACTCGGTTCTTTACAAAATTTTTACTTTATCCCTCATTATGCAGTAATCAATTTTTTCGACTTACGTTGGATTGAAAAGCTCGTATCTTTAATCGTACAAATTTCTTATAATAATTCTTTAATAACTCTCTTTTAATAAATTTTATCGAAAACAAATTTTTTCGATTAATAATACGAATAAATATCAAGCCATAAACTTCAAAATTAAAATTAAAATTTCAATATATTTATAAAGAAACGTTGCAAAATTCTTCTCTCATATCAAACCAACGAGAGAAAGAAATTAGAATGTCTAATATGATGGGAATCGCTTCCGCAGTAATTATTCCGCTTTCGAAGGAATTATGCACCTATTCGGAACTTTCGAACACGATTACGCATATTAGATACTTTGAGAAGCTGTCGTCGCGACAAACACGATCGAAGTTTGTTTTAATCACCTTGTAAATTCACCCAGTTTGTCAGACAAGGACAATTAGCATGCAATTTGAAAGGAAGATCAGGTTCCGCGTGTAAACGGTAGCGGCTTTGATGTAGTTGCGTTAAATCTTTTCCAAGCGGACAATCAAACATTCAAACGAACCGTAAGTAATGAAATTTTCGTAGGCTCAAAGCATCGAATCGTGAGCAACGATTCCACTGAATTCCCTTAACTACTTTCCTTCGTCCTTCCTACATAAAGGTATTTGTTAAATCGTTCCCTGAACATCGATTACTTTAGCATCTCTCTAGAGAAACGCGTAATTGAACTTCAGAACCATACGTTTCCTCTGATAAACAAATACCGGAGAGCTTCGTACATAATCACATTAATAATCGAATAGAAGTGGATATTTGAGTATCTGTTCATTATTTAACTATTTAAAGTTTAATCGAGTTTGAAGAATATATATAATGAGAATATTAATAAATATTAATTTAATTTTAGTCAATTATACTTATCTATTTTGCAAAAATCTAGTTTATAGTAAATATACAAACAAAAGCTCTACAAAACCATTCTTACAATTAATATTCTTTACATTTTCCTGAAGTGATAAATTTTCAAAATAGATTTTTCTATGATATTTCGAAGTCATTGATATTTCTTAAATATATATTTATACATATATTTGTGTACATTTAGACATAATAGAACGTAGACGTAAAGACATAAAGACGTAAATGTAAAGTACACTAAAGAGAAAAATATTTGAAAAAGTCAGTTAAAAAGAATAGTCGGCAATAATATTCTATTTCATTGAAACTTCTGCATATCTGATTTTGATTCTTTTCAAAACTCGATTACATTCACGCGTCAAGAATCCTTCTGGAATCAAATTGATTGATAATTGTGAGACGGCCCATAAACTGCTCGATATTCCACTCGATGAACGAACATCTTGTAAGGTGCTCGACATTCCGCAAATCCGCGCTCGCATTTCATACCTCTACGCTTTATTGTTCGCAAAAGCGTCATACGGAGATGGAAAGGAAGAAGTTCCAGTTATGCGAACGCATAGTGCACGTAAGCATCGATAAGCGAGTGCTATTTCTACTTCATCGCATGCCACAAACCGCATACTTTGCCCTCGATTCACGAGGCGCGAGAGCGAGCGCGTCTGCTCGCAAATTTAAAAACAATACAGACCATTTCGCTATACTATAACTTGGGAGGCAGAGCTTTCTTTGTTGCAGCTCGGGTTCTTCAGTTTGATACGGTGTTTACGAGTTTCGTGTGAAAGGTTTAAAGAGATAGACTCTTTCCAACGTTACGTGCAGGGTTATGTTTCTGACGCACGTTTCTTGTTCGTTTGGGGTAACGTAAGTTGGAAAGAATTCCATGTGCAGACCGTGTTAGATGAGTGAAATATTAGATCGGTGAAATATTTTGAATAATTTTGATTTTGGTATTTCGAATAGGAATTGAAACGTGGTATATGAAAATAAAGTATGAATTGAATTGCATAAAATTGAGTCGAGTATACGTGTGTGATCTGTACTTTGAGACACTTCAATTCACTCATTCATTGGAGATATTTATAGAACTTATTTGAATATTGTTTTCCATTATGAATGAAGGAAAAAATTTGTGGGGGTAATACAATTGTTAAACAGTTATCGCCATATACTACTAAAACACTAGAAATGTTTGTGATAAAGAAAAAAAATATTCTGCCACCCAATACTACTTATATTTCGTTATTAACGATCAAGAAATCTGCTGGCAAATACCTATGATGCAAAGAAGAGGAAGTTAGAGTCCAATCCGGGTTAATAGACGAGCTTCCATGACTTACCTGTAACAAAGAAAATAAAGTTAAATTAGTTACACACGAAACCATTTCGAAGTTGAGCTAATAATTTGACAAAATGTTTCCAAGAATCCATTTATTTAAGTAACATTTTTTAAAGGAAATAGAAGAAGACATATAGGAAGGGGGATAGGAAGGATAATAGGAATATAATAATATATATATATATATATATATATATATATATATAATATAATATATATATATATATATTCATTCATCTCTTCTCATAATTCTTTATAAGCAACACCATATTTATAATATGAAACACTACTCTTATTTTTCCCCCATTTTTAATCAAGATAGCAAGCGTATCATATCTACAATAAATATAGAACAAAAGAAAATATAATTTAACAAAGCAAAGAGAAAACACGATTCATAAACATGCAGATATTCTCGTCAGAATTTTCTCCTCTCCACTTCTTCACGAAATCTTCTTTGGCATCCATAAACCCGTCCCAAGCACACCCGTGCTAAAGAAAAGATGCGGATCGCGCGAAATGTATCTACTTGAAATGCATCTGCTTGCACGCTCGTTTCCAACAACGAACCGAATTTCTCCTTGGCTGGCCGCGGCCGAGGCGTTCGAGGAATCGCTGTGGAATTCCGGGGATTCGCGATTCTTCTTGTTCGCGTGTCGACTCGCAGAAACGGAAGAAAGAAACCGAGTAATTTATCGGGGCGATGTAGAGCTTCGGATGTTCTTCGTAATTAGAAAATTTTAATGATCCTCCTTGTTAGAAACGTGACACTTATTTCTTATACGCGGAAATATCGCAAAAACAAAAACTTGCGATATGTATTTGGAAATATGGAACGAATTATGGATGAACATAATAATTTACGAATTCATTCTATTATTATCTTACTATATCTATATTTACTTACTATATCTTCATTTCTATTATTCAAATAATCGATAGATCGATTCATTCATTTCAATAATTGACGAATCTTTCGTGGATTTAACCATTATATTGCATATATAATTCAAACCATTTAATTCAATTTGGACGCGTGAAATTAAAAAGCCAATAATTCGCATTAAACCCGATATATCTCCACGACTGTTCCTTCAGCTACGTAATGTCGGGCGAATAAAAATTGCAAGTGATGAACGGTCGGGAAGATAAATTAATAAGGCAAGATAAAAGCAGATTGATGGACAGAGTTCATTTAGATTGTAGAAACTGCTTTCAGAGGAAACAAAATCCTGACGAGAAAATACAACGAAGAGAAAAGATACACCGAGAAACCCGTATAAAAATCAGGCGAATAATGAGAATAATGAGATAAAATTGACCAGACGAATGGAGCGAAAAGAAAAAATGGGGTTCATTCTTTGTGACACGATTTTCGAGCAACGAGCGTGTTCATTTCGTTCAGCTTATAATCTCCACCTTGTCAAGATTTCTATCTTAATTCGTTAAAAAAATGTTATCTTTGAAGATAAAAATTTATCCATTTTCCGTTATAATAACCAATTATTTCCGTGAGAAAATTTAGATCTTCGTGTTTAACTAAAGTCATGCGTTATTCAAACTGAAACTGGAGATGTAAATGTTTTTATATTACATATTATTATAAGCTTATGACAAGTATGATTTTAAATAATCTTTTTTAATTTGTTTCTTAATAGCTATAACCACGCATTAACAAATGAAATGAAAATCTCTAATACTCGTTTTGTTACATCAAAAATGTTTTACTTTCTAATTCGAAACAAGTACAATACATGAACAGTATTCTACATAAAATGTTCATTATTTTTACGTACATTTATTACGAATAGCGTGACTGACCTCTTTTCTACTCTTTTCATCACAAATAGCACAAGAACATCGCAATCATAGACCGCGAAACATAACCTACATTTGTAAACATTAAATTCATTAAACAGACAGAGCTCTTAATAAATCCCAATTTAAACCATTGATTGGTAGAATTCACTTAATTATCATTTCATCGTGATTTTTGTTTTCGTACAAAATGTGGTCTAGTCAATTTTCGCTTTCAGTGCCTCAAATAAATATCAAATAAATTAATCTGTACATGTATATTCAGTTACAAGTATCGCAACAACTCACGGTCGGAACTTAGGAACACGTGTTTTATTCCCATTCAGTTCGAGTCGTGTTATTTGAACACAATTTGAAATGTAAACGCCGAGAGATTAATAATCCCTGTCACTTAAAATTCCTCCATTTGTTTTTCGCTATTTACAGACCCGAAGGCAGCTTTAATAGTAATAAGTATTATAATTCTTTGCTTCTGATTCTACGACTATTTCAGCGCCGTTTTTCCATTCCCGAGGCTTTCGAATCATCCAACTGATATAACTTACGCATCGTGGTCACGAGATTTTCGCTAATTAATACCCTACCGGGAATTCTCGGTTCCGTTCATAAAATTTCAGCGAGGAATTTTCCTGTTTTTCGGCACGATTGAGATACCCGTTTTCGAACCGCGGGAAACTCGTTAATATAGTTCCAGATTAGACGGTCGTTGCGGTTGCTCGCGCGTTAAATAACGAGCCACGGATTCTCATAAATATGCGCCACGGTTGACGACATACGTTAACGATATTAAAAAGTTTCGGGGACCGGACGTTCGTTGTAACTCGTTTTCCCCCGCACGGTGAACTGACGTAAGTGGATTATTGTTTTCTGGCGAGTTCGAAGCGCGTGCTTTGTGTCCGAAGCCGAGAAGTCGTTTTGTTTCACCCGTTCCGCCAACAACTATTATTCCTCGTTATGAAAAACGTCTATATCCACGTTGAGAGGCTTCCGCGCTGTTTTTATTCTTGTGTGCGAAGTATGGAGCTTCGCCCATTTTCTCCATTGCTTGTTTGTATTGTAACTTGCGTCTCTTTTATTTTTATTTGTTCTTTTTATGCGAATATGTTTTATTGCTCAGTCTTTGGATTTTTAACTGCAATAGAGAATAGAATTTGCTTGAGATTAGTTGTATTTTAGCGGTTTAATTTTGCTAAAGTAGTTAATGGTGTTGGAAAAAGTGCTTCATGAATTTCGGTGGTCTTTAAAAAGAAGAAGATAAAAGATCGACGTAAATTTGGAAGAGAAACGTTATGAATAAAGAAGTTTGCAAAATATCTTGGAGTATGTATGATAGAAGTTCTTAGAAATATTATCAGTGAAGATGTATACTCATTTTTTATTCATACAAAGAATACTATATTATTACATAAAAACATGATATGATTTTTAAAAGATAGGATGTGATGAAAGAAACCAAACGTTTTTGTTTGTCAAATTAAAATGTTAAAATTAAAATTTAAGTATCATAATAAATGTGTTTAAAACACAAACGAATCTTATGAAATTTTATTTAACCAGTTAACTGCGTTCGACAACCCAAAACTTTATTTCGGTGCGGTTGACGTGTATACTCGTCGTGTGAAATAAGAAATTGCCATTTACTATAAAAAACTCAAAATTTGAGCAAAATGTAATACAAATGACATTTAGTGGCATATTTCCTTTGTACTTTCAGTAAACCTATTGCGTATTTTATAAAAAAAATTTGATTATTTGATTATTCTCTTTGGTCTATCGGTTATGCTCCATATAACGTATTGCTTTTTATAAATTGGCTTAATCATTTTCCTCGATGCATTCCCCATTTGTGTACTTTACTGCGTATATCGGATATTCCGCGAATTATTTTGTATACTTTACTGTGTATAACGGCTATTCTCCGAATTATTTTGTGTATTTTATTGCGTATATCGGCTATTCCCCGAATTGTTGTGTTCTTTACTTACTATTTTATACTTTACTTACAAATTATTTGTTGACAATTTTCAAGTTTTTAATAACAATACCTTTTTCAACAATACATGTTAATTTTTTATCGAATAAAAATGTAATTCTTTCTCCTTTACGAAAAAAATCCTTAATTTTTTCGTAAAATTTATAATATGAACATTTGCCATTTGCGTTCGACGTGTATACTCGTCATTGCTTGATTTTAACTACGCACCCCGTAAGGGATTTTTGAAACTAAACTCTGCAGTTAGCAGATTAAACTTGACTTCCTTGTATCGTTTTGAAAATTTCCTCGGCAAACGATTGTTCTTACATCATGCCAAACCATAACAAATTTCATAGAGAACCCAACTCAGAATTGGAAAATTGCACGGACCAAAATATCCTGACAACGCAAAACAAAATTTACAAATACAACGCACGTGCAGCTTTAACAATGTTGCGCGAACATCTAACATAAATCTAATTTCCAAGAAAGCACGCGAAACATAAACGAAGTTCACATCTCTATACACTTCATGCACTGCCTACTGCATTCGCTTTTATCGAGGCGAGGAACCATCGAAAACGCGACGTGGTTTTCAAATTCTCGCAGTTCTAACAATTTATTCTTGGCGGTTACGGCCCGATATGACCGGCTTGCTGTTTTTCGAAGGCGACTTCAATGCTACCCTGGAAACTATGCTGCACCTTGTCGTGAACATCGTTGTAACAGTTTATCGCGCGGAGAACTATTTTATGGGTGAGTCGTTACTACACGTTTTACGATCTTCGAATCATACGGGCTATCCGCTGTGTTAGATAGGATTCCTTCGTAACCCTGTACATTTCCCTTGTTTTTTCTGGTTTACAATCGTGTGCTTTACGACGAATTGCTTTGTTTCGTTCCGACGAAGAATCTCGCGTCAGAAAGGAGGACGTTTTTGAAGAAATCGTTTCTACGAGTTTCATCAGCTTCTCGATAGCTTGAATATACTGTTTGTATTTTATGAGGAATATCGTACAGGAATGAGGTTCTCGAGCGAAGGATGTGGGAAAATAGGTATAAAGAACGAATGCATCAGGAAACGCTGAAGCCATTGAAGGACTATTTGGACTGCAAGTATCTTTCAAATGGAATATGAGCTTGAATGGTCCACAGAATGCACATACATGCATGGAGTTTTGGATGTAAAAAAAGTAAAAGTACATTTTAGTAAGTAATACGAAATTTAATATCCTTGGACCTAATCGATCAATATGTAAATGCTACAATAAATACGATAGTAATGTCTTTTGTAGCTGTTGTATATGTATAAAATTTCTATGAAAAATTGCGACTGACTATTTCAACTACTCCAACAAATCTACTGCTAAAACCAGTCATTTTCCACATCCTTAACACTCATGTACACGTACGCAGTTCTCGAAAGCCAAAATTCCCTAGGACAATGACACGATAAAAGCATTTCTACGGAATTGCTTTCAAGTGCAGCTGCGCTGTTTTCTCCGACATGCTGCTGCTTTTTTTGCTCACACCAGAAGACAGGCTGCCTTCGACTCCCGTTTCTAACCCCATTGTACCAGTTTCGAGCTGTGTCACTCGGACAACCGACTTGTTCTCCCCCGTACCCCTCTCTTCAGTCGTTGTGGCTGAAATTTCAATTGTTCCCCGGCCCTGAGTCCCGATGCTTTCCATTTTCCAGCGCAAAGAGAAACAAGCATCGAGAAACGACGAATTACGCTACGGCCTTGTTCTTCCCTCATTTGCCTGAGTGTAGACCCCTTTGTCTCGCCTGAGCCGCGGTTCTGGGTAATTCGACAGTTTTTTCTTCTCCCTTTAAGCTTTTTCTTCTCGCGTCTCGCTTTCGGCCGACATGCGGCTGCAGACCACTCCACGTGATGGAGTCTTTTACTCTTAACCGTATGAGGGGTACTTCTCAATTGTTTCACTTGATTTTTGAATGGCCATCCTTCTTCATTTGTCTTTCATTGATTCTTTTCGATTTTCGATTTCATTCTGTGTCAAAAGGAGTTGGATTAAAGAGATTCAATATTCGAACTGCGAGTGCAGTTGTGTTATAAAAGTGTAGAATTTCATTTTTGTTAGAATGATCTTCTATTTTTTGATATTTTTTAAAGCTGACTGAGAATGTGAGATATTATAGACTTTTGATAGGAATTAAAGGTATTTAATTATTACAAATATTTGGTTGGCTTAGATGGATTAAGAGTTGAGGATATACGTAATATTCGAATACTCAAATTACGCTCAACTCATCTAAGTAGCCAAATTACGTGAATTTTGAAATAGGTAAAAATTATTTATCATAAAAATTCGAATATAAATGAAGTTGGGATCACCAAACTCTCTGTTTGCAATTCTACCAAATAAAACAATTTTACGATATCTATCAAAAACCAGTGAAAGTTGTAAACTTAAAAAATTATAAAGAAATTAAAAATTCATAGCAATTAACGCATAAATGACCGTTTTCCATTCAAAAGTTTCGCTCCCCTTTTGTCTATTTTTGCTATCGTGAAAATTGGGAATTCTACGAATAAAACATAAAGCCCTCACAGACCTACATTTGTACTTTACACAACATATTCATTCAGCACACCGAGAAGAATACACTTGGAAAATTAGGTGGCTCGATTCAGATACGGCCCATATCTGTGCAGCTGTGTGTTGGCTAATTTCTAAGCGCTACATAAATGTAGAGCGATATTTCCATCTGGCGGGTGTAAACTTCGGCATCAGCCGAGAACCTGTTCGGGACAAGTTTGAAGGGAAGGAAATTCGGCGAAGTTATTAACGCTTGACACAGTTCTGATGTTTCTGTTGCTGCGTAACCATGAGTACAGGCTAAACTGCGGGAAAGTAGCAAACAAGCAATTTCAGAAACTGGACACTGACAATCGCCTAAAGAGAATACTGCCTCTGAGGCATACTCCTCGAATGAATAACAATATTATGGTCAGTTTCGGCCGCAATATTATATGTATATCGTAACCAACCGCATAGTTCATTTTCTGCTTAAGATTATCGTACATTTTTCCTTTTCCCCCCCATAGAATCATGTTACAAATTACTATCTTTTTTGTATCCTTGCACCGGGAAACTTGAATTCACAACGTTGTGAAAACAATGATCCAAGAATCTTTTTTAATTTGAAGAAGTGATATTCTGTTGAATATATTCATCAAAATAATTTTTGGAGAAAATTGAAAAAACTAAAGTTTCATTGTTGCAAGTTAATTTAATTTAAAATAAACGAGGTTTATCATGTACTATAATTTGAACTAAATTCGTTCCGTCTTTGCTTATCTTTGAATGAAATTTGTTGAAGTTTATCTTAAAGTTTTGAAAAAATATATCAAACACTTGTTACGTTATTAAATTTCACTTGTATGTTTTCAACGAATTAATTGAAAGTTTTCTTTCGCTCGTGGACATTGTAAGATTTCGTTCGATTTGTTTCAAGAATATTGAGAGCACGATGTGGGAATAATGAAGAATCAGATTTTATTGTCAAGACGAAACGTATTAGAAAAGCTTTAAACATGATCTTGGATTACAGCACATAATTTTCCATTGTTCCATACTTCATACAGTTGCTATCACTTAGAATAAATCCAAAGTTCCCTATCAATCAACATGACGCACTAGTAACAGATTATACAATTATCTCAAACTTAAATTCATCATTTTCATTCCTTATAAAAGCAACAATAAATCAAGTACTCCATACCCAGCACAACCAAAATCATCCATTACATCTAATAACTTACTCTGCTACTTTGGAACTTAATAAACTAAATCTCTGTCTTCTTCAACAATTGCCTTTAACAATGTATAAGCAATTAAAAAATCTCATACAGTTGGCTATAACAATTTTCACAAAGTATTATATAAAATAGAGATATATTACTGTTTATATCTATGCTTTTTCATTTCTTTTCTACATTAAATTCGAAGAAATTCGTTCGAAGAAACAAGAACGCCATGGAATTATAAAAACATGGACGACCGGTTAACCGCTGGCTGGCTCAAAGAACTATCGTTAACATCGTTAAGACGAAATCCCTATTGCCTCTGTACGTTGCAAGAGCCACGAAGAAAGACTATTAATCGCGGTTTTTCTACCGCAAAGCAAGAGTATCTGAAGAGCGAGACGAATCATCGCATTTATAATTACCTTGACGTCTTAGGAATATCTTCACCGGCTGTTAGATCCAAATGGCTTCTCTTCTCGATCCCCTCGAGCGGATTGCACAAAGGAAACACGGCGAGCAGCCGGGAATCAAATGAGAGGCAGGTAATTAAGCGGATTTAGGCACTCTCAGACACGAGCACCTAACACCTTTCCCGTTTAGCCGCCGCGCCGTACCGGTTCAACCGCCACTCGTCGATTAATTACAGAAGATTACGCTTAGCGATGAAACCGTCCCCATTTCTCCCTTCCGTCCTCGACCGCGTTTTCTTTTCCTTTCCAGCCAAGTTTTCGAGGATTATCGATTCTCGAGGTCGTCTGTCGTCTACTTGTCCATTCAGTCTCGTGGAATGCTTATTTTAGGCGTTTCCGGTGTTAAATATACAAGAATTGGCTTTCATGGTATGTACAATGGCTACAAAAAATATTTGCACATATCTTTATTTTTCAATGAAGCGTTTTTTTATCAGGATCTACATTTCACTTTTATAGCATCAAATTTTGTAATCATATAAAAATACTGCAAAATGATACCAAATTTAATATATTTGGATTTAATTAGTTAGTATATATATATGTTATAATAAATATAATAGCGCGAAAACATTTGGTCACTTTGTATTTGGTAATATAACGTTAAAGTGTCGTTGTAGCATCAATGAGATCGAAAGCGAATGTATCCTATAGTTTCTCAAGCTGTATTAAATACTTTGATCAAAATTAAGAAAAACGATGTAACTGTATCCTGGAACGATAAATTTTACGAAATTGATTCAGTTCGTATTTCGGCAAACGACTAACAACAAAATGAATACAGGGTAAGAAGTAAAATAAGAATAAAGGATAAAGCGTAGTCGTTTCGCCGTAAATTCGAAGCCATTCGAGCTTGGAAATTGCGATATATACCCATAGTTCTTCGATACACAAGATTGCATACTAAAGTTCCATAGAGACGAAATTCCATTTTGTGATACGATTTTCTTTATCGATTTTCCGTTTCTTAGGCAAAATGCGGCAGAAATGGTATTTGCACGACGCAACTAGCTCGGAATAGAGATTTACTTGCAGCCACGTGAAATTTCATTTTTCTATGAAATTCCAATGAAATCAATGTAAAAATGCTCCCGCTGTAGCACGATTAGAGGATAATGTAATATATTAATTTTCTTCTAAATATAATGTTTACAATAAATATCTTGTTGCGTTGTAATTTTATTTACATTTACATGTAATTTCGTTTACATTTCCAGATTGGTTTCAAACTTATCCAATGTAGTCATGGCAATCGTGTCTGATTACAGTGCTAATGTCAAGCAGTTTTATATAACACACGCGGCACGAGCATATAAGTTTTCAATAGTAAGTGTTCAAATACTTTTGTGAGCTAGTGTTGCGCCATTCAAACCATCCATCATCTCTCAACTTTTAAACATTCCATATCCTTGCAACTATGTAATATTCGTTAAATCATTCGTAAACCAACTGACAGCGTTCGATTAGGAAGAACGACCTGTGACCACTGGATCTATCAACTAATCCCATCGTAGCACGATTCCAGCCCACCGAACTGTTCCATCGAGTAGAGAAATTTCCTTGACGTGTTCGAAATGCAATAGAAACGACATCTGCATGACAAGGCGCGATTCGAAGCGGCAGCCGCGAATTATTTACGGTGGCAATGTCAGCAGGTGGCCACAGCTCACCTCCATATATGATAAAGGCATTTGTCATCGCCCGGCTTTCGCCTTCGATTATCGATACACCCTACCACGGTCGCTAGATGCACCCTACAGATAGTCGAATATGTATTTATAGTGATGAATTCCATTATCTGTATATATATATGAATTCCGTTCGTGTTTCTTCTACGTTTTCTTTCCTCTTTTCCAATTCCCGCTTTTCATCGTTCTTCCACTTCTTCCATTCCTCTTTTTTTTTCACTCTTTCCCGCGATACTGGTCTCCACGATGGCTAGAAATAGTTTTTCATTCAATGTCATTCTTCGTTATGAATCTTGTTTCAACCCGGTACGATTCCCAATTATAGCTTCTGATTTAGTTTTTGCTTTCTGATATTGGTGATTTATTTCTTCGAGGAATTTTGCTTTGTTACACTTTGCTGCGGTGTTAGACTGCTTGACTTATGTATTATTAGGACGACATTTTAGGTTGTGTTTGATGTCGTAAAGATTGAAATAAAATTGGATTAGTTGGAATATTATAATCGCTTAGTAATGTTTTAGAATTACGGAAGCTTTGTTAAGTAGCTTTGGATGAATCATAGAATTAATTTTTTAAAAGTACTATACTTCAGTATACATGTTTTAATATACTTCCTACAGTTTGCTTTTAATATAGTGGATACAGGAAAAATATTTTTTTAAAGAATTATTTTTTTATATCCAGCCTTGTCTTTATTTCATCCTCGTAGAAAATGCCAGTATATATTCAGTAAATAATTTTATGTTATTCCTACAACAAATTCGAACGAATCTTCAATAAATAAATATTGAATAGATAAGGTAAACTCCACTTATTTTATCCATTACTTTCTCCATTCTCCCATTCCACTCAAATGATCAATAACATATCATTAATAATTTGCCAATAATTGACCTGTTTTCACCATTATAATGTAGCAATCATTCATTGATCTTCCATCATCCCTTAAAATTTCATTTTAAAATATCTACATTTTCTCCCACTGCCTTCAACCCTATTTCACGGCATCTTTTGCTGCTCCCCCCCGATCTAATCTCATCCCTCCGCGCGTCCATCTGTCTCTATTATCCCGCATCCATCTACCGCGCCTATTCTCTTCGATCCTAACCGGCCGTTCCTTGCCATGAAAACCGATAAAAGTTATTAGATCCTACGGGTAAGTAGTTCCTGGTGGCTACGATTTCCGGAAATGAAGTCTGGAACTACGAACCCCAGAATAGTTACACGCGTAAAGAGCACCAAGTAGGGTAGCGAGGACAAAAAGCATCTATTCGCTCCCGCTTCACTTTTCATCGGGCCATGGATCGAACACAGAAACTCAGGCAACCTCTTTATTGAGATACGCGATCGATTCTGCTGCTTTCATCGGTTGTATAAGAGGCTAGCTATGGATTTTGTCTACTGAATGTCTGATTCCCACTTGGCCCTTTAACGGGAAAACTATTTACTCAACAATGATTGTAAATACGGTATTGAAATGAAAATATTATTGTATGTCGATTATTGTAAAACTGACACTTCAACAAAATTATATATATAAGGTGTTTCATTTAACTTGAGCGGCTTAAAAACGCAAAGGGTGTCAAAATATTACTTGTTTGAAAAGAATAGATTCTATAATAAGCAAAAAAGAGGTTACTTTTGAAAGAAATTAAATAATTTTCTTGAGATCATCACTTCTGCTTTTAAATAAAATTAATTGAAATTGAATATCTTTATCATTATAAATATTCCCTTTAAATTCTTCAAGAATTCTAAAAGAATTTGAAATTCTTCTTTCTTTTGTTATTGATTGGCACTTTCAAGCTGTGTCTACATCAATATTTGGAAATTCGTCGGATTTGCTATCTGTCATATCGTGCATCAATTCTGATGTACTACATTCGTTATCTTCGTCGAATACTATGCATATGGTCACATAACCTATCATTGACTACCAGAAAAGATTAATTTATTACAATTCGGCCAATCAAATCTGCATTGCAATGAATACAACAGATCATGAATAAGATTTGACTTCATCGTGTTCATGTTTCTTAAAAGGTATCCAATTTTTGAAAAAAATGTAAATGTCAGTATGTTACATTTTCTTCTTCAAAATTATGAAATTTTTCTGAAGTATATAACAACGCACTTGTCGATCAGTATTATACATGAAAATAATCAAATTATATTAATTTATTCATTCGTTCGACCATCCATCGACCATCCACAACAATTCAAAAATTTTCTCCGTAACATTTCTCCATTTCTAAACTGTTCAATCCTAAACTCTACCAGCCTCTAAACCACAAAAAATAAACCTCATAAAATAAAGACCCATGCAACTTGTAAATAAAACACAAACGATATCAATCACAATCCGTATGACAGAAATCCCTGACTTTTAAAATACTCCACCGAGACCAATCACAGGTTTTGCGTGGTATGAGCAAACGTATCAACGTGGCTCACCGCGATATCGAGCTCGATCAAAGCAATCGACGATCTGCGATTTTTGAGATGATCACCGACTGCAAATAGAGGATCGCCTGTAAACCTGGAATCGACTGTTCCCTGTCCGATTGTTAATCATTTTTCGAGAGGGCCTCGACGCGAACCAAGCACGTTTCTACCTTTTTTTTCCGTAGATGTTGAGCTATGCTTCATGGCGGATTCGCTCCCCTGGATTCCCATCGTATCGAATGCTGGTCGAAATCGATGCTGAGATCCGGGAAAGATATGTGTGTTCCTATTCCCTGTTGCGGACTTATTGGACGAGGGTAATCGTGGATTTATGTGGGCCGTTTAATGAAATTTGTGCTTTTTGCTCGATCGAACTGCTCCAAGACTGGGTTTCAATGGGGCCACCGAATATATTTCTTTGTTTTCATTGGTGATCGCTGTGGAATTTTCGTTTGAAACGAGTTCAATTTGATGAAAGTTCTTGCTTGTGAGGGATACACTTTGCTTATCTTGCAGTGGAACTATTGATGATTGAAGT
Source organism: Bombus confusus (assembly GCA_014737475.1). Taxonomy (NCBI): domain Eukaryota; kingdom Metazoa; phylum Arthropoda; class Insecta; order Hymenoptera; family Apidae; genus Bombus; species Bombus confusus. The sequence goes on from JACXIV010000097.1 coordinate 798,309, forward strand.
CTATTTCTAATGTCATACGATTCGTAAGTTCAACGTACCTATTAGGTCATTAAACTCGTACGATATATAAAGTGAGTATCAATATGATCAAGCAACTTCTATTTTAATCCTTTCGAAGTAATTCTAAATTTATAAATTCTCTGCACTACTATTATATAAATAGGAAATATCGATTTATTTCCAGATTGAGAGCAACTATTATATTCAGGCCAATATTCTTCTATTTTTATTAATACGCGGTGAACTGTTAATTAAAGAAAACACCTGGTGAATAAACGAGGTAATATTAGGATGTCCGGAGAGTTTCTTTTGTTTTATAAAGAAACAACGGATGTACGAAATTTTTTGTTTCATATTATTTTATCGAATTACGTATGATCGTAATAATAGAAACGGAGCAATATGAATTATATGTGATTCAAAAAAATAATAGAAATCGAAAAATGCCGTGCGTCTATTGTTTCCTTATAAAACGAAAGAAACTTTCTGGACAATCTAATAATACACGGTCACGTTAACATATTTATGTGAAACGAAGGAAAATTACATTTTTCGTCTTTCGAATTTTGTTGAGGTTAAACCAGGCGAACAAATGTGGCGATATTTACGTTAACGTTTCCGTATTATAATTCTCGAAATAACTGACGTTGTATAAGCGAATAAAAAGCAGCCACTTCTCGCGTGTCTGGTGATAAATCATTCTTTATGGCTGCACTTTTGCAAGAATATTTCTTGTAGAAACATCCGTGCTTCTGCACGTAAACCTTTAACACGCTCCCGTTTACACACGTTCCCTAGCAAAATGAAATGGTTTGTTTTAGAGTGCGATATACAACGTAGAATTTGCCATATAACATGGGAAAATCATAAACAATTTCCTTTCGCGTTTGTAAATTCTTTAATGCTCGATACTGAAATACTGTTGATAGTATAATATAAATAATCCTATTTTTATCAAAAGTTTCATATAAAATAGAATTCAATCTACAATATATTTTTTACATTATATCTGAAAGTTAATTTTTCTATTCTTTTAACTTATAAAGTCTCCTGGATTTTTCTTTTTCTCGTCGAATTAGGGACAACAATCGAATTTCCTTAAAGGACACAGGTGCGATCGTAAAAAGCGGCTGCACGGCGAACGAACGTGAGATAAACGATTCGAGGGAAGGTGGTTTAAGAATAGCAATTGGCAGAAATAGAGGATGTAGAATGAAATGCCGAAAGGCGAGGGATATCTTTGCAACGAAACACTAACGAAGCTCCAGTGGACAGCTGTACCCATGGCCTCGTGATATTAAATGCTACGGGGAAAGAAAAATCAAGAAGCAAGAGAAAGGGGTAGCTAAGAAATGAGATTCCGTAACAATCTCTTCACAGGCTTAATAGCATGATCAGTTAACTAAGTGCATTTCTTTTTAATTAAAAATTCAACATTTATAAATTCCTTCGAAGTTAGAAACTTCCACATTTCCTTAAAATCCAGAAGACGAATCATACGGACATAATTAGACTATCAATGTTTATGAATTTATGGCAAATTTAAAGATGCAGAAATGTGCGAAATATCTATAATATACAAAAATATATACCACATTCAAGGTATACTATTTTGTAATATTAATTAACGCTCATTATAACATGATGTACATGAATAAATTTCTATTTACCTTCGATTTCTTCAATTCTGTCCATAGAAATATAAATTTGCATAAAATTAGCAGTGTAATTATAATTGTAGAACGATCGACGAATGTAGAAAGAAAAATATATCAACGCGAACATACGCGCGTATAAATTGTTCGGCGATATAATTGTGCAACGTGACGATTCAATCAGCGTAGCAGCTATCCAGTCGTGTTACCTCGTCTATGAATCGCAACGAGAGACGAAATTCTCGCGTTTAAATAGCAAATGTAGCCTTTGTTCGACATCTCGTTCGTTTTTCATTTTCCGCCAAATTTCCCGTGTACGCGATAAAGAGCATTCAGAGTTCAACTGTTTCATTGATCTGTGAGGCGAAGTCGCGTTTTACTGTTGTTCATTAATGAAACGCGTTCTTTGCAGCAGACATGTTCGAGATGTTAATATTCGTGATGATGAAATGTTTACAATCAAGTGCCATAAATATTATAGTATAAAAAATAGGAAGATGTAATTCTAGTTGGACTTGTCGGGAAAAAAGTTCATAAATTCTATTCGAAATGATAAATCTGCTTCAAGGACGAACTGCCAAGCAGAAGAGCGATAAATCTGCCAAACATGCAGAAACGATAAATCAGGATCTACATTTACATTTGGATATGGATACATTTACATTTACTTAGTACATTGCAAAAATGTTAGATTCGATTCATAAATCAATAGCTAAAATAATACAATGCACCGATGAAAATAAACTTCTCAAAGAGGAAAAATAATTTTCTGAATAGAATTATCAATGGAAAAGCTGTTGTACAAAATTGTCACATTCTATAGAAAAATTAAAACGTATTTAAATATTAGAATGGTTTACAGATTAACAACGTAAAACTATAACACCTAGAAATTTTATATAACGAATTATTCCTTCCTCCGCGTATATTTTATCAAATAATGAACTTTCCGTTATAAGTCATATAACTCTCCGTTATTAATACATACCACAAAAATTTCGGTTCCGAATCGAAACAAAGCTTACAATTTAGCAAAGGAAAATGTTTCAAAGAATTCATATAAATTTCTTCATTTTCCGAATCATGAATATTCGTTTAGTATTAGTAATGTCGCGTTTCGTCGTTTATAATTAATCATGCAGAAACTTTATTATCAATTTTCCAAAAAATTTCATCTCGTGATAAAAAGCAACTACCAGTTACCGCGGAACGAAAGCGAAATCGTGTGACATCAGCAGGGGAATCAAGGGCACAAATACAATAAGAAGGTGATTTACCCAGATGATCTTGTTCCCTCTGAACCTTGCCGGGTTCGACGATCAGCAGACACCAGATGGACACCAGGGACACCGACGAAAGCAATTTTCCCAATATTCCCATTTCTCTTCTTCCGAGCTTCCGTTTTGAAGCGATGAAAACACGAACCTCGCCGGCACACACGCGCGCGCGCACACGGAAATGTCAAATCAGCCAAGAAGACACTGACTTTCGTCTTGGCCGGGTTAATATTTTCTCCATTCGTTTTCTTTTCTTTTCTTTTACTTTTCTGCACCCGTCAAATCGTCGCAACGTCCCTCTTCTCTTCCTCGGGAATTCTGCAGCACCCTTCTGAGTCGCAAGATTGAACCGGAGTCCATTCACAGAACAACGCACACTGCAAAAGAAAGAATGACTTTTGTCACGGGACGTGGTTTACGATAATAGAAAAATCTAGATTATGAATGGGGATTTTTCAAAATTTATGAATTGTTACCTTCTAAATACACATTGATATTAGAAGATTGTATTTAAATATTAATATTTTTATTTCGATATCTAAATATTGAGTGCATTATTTATACACATTATTTGTAATTGTGCATTGTTTTTCGACTAAATCTTCGATCTTCTTTACATAAAATGTCTACAATACCGGTTGCTATAGTTTTCAATTGAATTTAAAGCTAAATGTAAACTATAGGTTGAATTAAATTTAAAACTATAGAAAATTGTGCATTATTTATAAGATTATAGATCTTTTTATCAGGAATTCTGTAAAGTTTATTACCACTAATCAATGGAATCAATGATAGTTTTGGAAATTCTACGAATTGTTATGAACTCGAAGTATTGAGTACTTTTATCAATCAATAAATATACATATACGTAAATTGTTCCAAAATAAACAAATTCAGTTTTCAATGGTTTTAGATAATTTTTTTTAAATGAATCGTATTACTAACTACAGCAGAGGATTTTCACGGATCAAGGTTCACAAGATTTCCACGAATAACAATACGCAGGTTTGCCTCCCAGAATAAATTTTTATTCCACGTCGAAGAAATTTAAATTTGACGTGTATCCCTGCTCGAGCACGTACACAACAAATACTGCAGGTAGAATCGGAATCCATAAAAAAATAATATATGAAATGGAATACATGGTGAAAGGTTTAGATTCCAAAGTTTCTAAATACACGAAAAATATTCGACTAGCTTCGAAAGCTTTTTTTTACAATCCCAATACCGCGAAACGTATAATTCCGTGTTGTTCCAACACTGATTTACCACGTATGCACGGGACATATTGAAATGTTTATTCGTACACGAGAATATTTCCTCTCGTATTTTCTGATTTTTATAACAATACATGCCATGGAGATAAATGAATCTGCTAAATATATACCGTATGATAATATAGAATAATTCACCGTGGAAATACAGGAGGGGTATATTACTACATTTTTCTCTAATTTGCACGAAACATTTATTTTCATTAATTAACGAATTATTCGACATTAAGCAAATGTTGAAGATTAACGAAGAAGCGAGTTACAAATGGATATGGGAATACGCTGTTCGATAATGCGTAGCTATTTTATCACATTGTCCTTACTTCGCGCGTTTTTCAGAGCATGATTACAATGTAAACGGAAGAAAACCATTCGAGAGTAACGAAGAATAACGCGAACGCGTTAAAATCTTTTAGTTTTGCGCGCCTGCATCCGGCACCCACGATAATCACGTTTAATGCGTTCTTGTTATTCGGCTCTTCCGAATATTTGGAGTAACGAAAGGTTTAATGGGCTAACTTTGGTAATAGGATTACGAGACGAGATGACTATGCGTTGTTCGAATTCGTAATTTGATTCTGTGTAAATTTTCGTCATGCGTTCAGTGATGCTCTACCGGAATCCTCAATTTGCACATTATTGATCTTTCTCGGTGTTTTAGCGTACGTAGAGATTGTAGATAATATGTAAGCTTTAGTAATCTTCGGAAGTTCTGGTTCTTTCTATAATTACAGGAAAGAGATAGTGAGAAGTATCGTAATTTCTATTTATAACGAAATTCTTAATAGAGAGATTAAGTTAAAACCGAGTAAAGTTTTGTTTCAAATGTACTTTAAATTTCCAATTTTCAATTACTCAAGTTTCCAATCCCTAAATTCCAATTTTCGACTTTCGATACCAGATTTCAAGCTTTTAAATTAATTATTCAATATTTAATTAATAATTTTAATTGAATCGGGATACCGTTTCAAACTACAAAGTATAGTATAGTAAGTATGGTAAATAATGTCTATAAAATCGAAGTAAGGAGGGAAGAAAATCAAAGTTAAATTATTATTGGCAATAATTATATTGCGTGTTTTCCTTAGACCGATTGAGAACACATCATGTACGATGTCGATACAGTTGAAAATGATGTCGGTACAGCCGATGCTGGTTTCACGTCGAGGTACAGCTTATGTCGTTGATTACGTTCCGTGAAAATTCCACACGTCCATTTTCATTGCTCGAGCGCCACGAATATCCGGGATTTCGAGCGAAATAATAGAAACGTCGATACAAGGCAACCGCTCTAGTGGTTTCCACTAATATCTTCTACGAGACGTTTCCTTTTATTTCTGGAATTTTCGCAAATAATTCGAACTAATAAACGAAACGTTACCATGCGAGTTTGTCACTAATCTTATCAATATCGTAATCTTTAAAAAAAAGAAATGAAAAATATTCCTAACCCTCAACTGGGTCATAAGCGGTCAATAAGAATTTAAGTTAAATTATTTTTACGGTATCTTCTTATAATTTGTATTCTTTTATTTTTATATGATAAAACACATTCGCTATTATTGACACACACATTGCGGTTCTTTTATTTAAGTAGTGCAGCTGACACACTTGTTGCATTCTACTTTCTGCTCATTTAGACAAAATTATTTAGAAAGACAGACAAAGCAGTGGACATTGCGTCGAAACGAAAATTATTACTTAAAATGATCTATTTGATACACAATATTTTCAATCAATAATTTCCTCAAATTTGTATTCATATACAAAATTTAAAAATCTGCTGTATTACCGTGCGTATTATTAAATTTCCACAACATATACATCGCGTATAATCATTATGCACAAACTTCATCACAAATATGACGAACCTAAAAAGAAACCATCTGGAATTCCAGCATCAGTTCCATAAAACAAAGTACGCTTCCCTTGCCACGCTAAAAACATAAACGAAGTGTCATTAAATTGAAACGAGCTCTTACTAACTGATTCCATGGAGGAAGCTGTAACTCACACTAATCCTCTCCCTTCGTTATTTTTCTTTCAGATAAAGTACAATTTCACACTTAGAAAAAGGAATGAAAGGGACAACAAAGCGTTTTAAAAATGAGATAAAAGTAGGAGAAATTCTGGTTGCAGCTAGAACGTCGTGACATTAATTTCGACCACGATTCAACGTTATAAAATCGGCCGCACGAGCGATGGTGCACCAGGAAAAAAAGGACGAAATAGAGAACGAGGTTTTCTTGTTCTTCATTCGAGCGGGAAAGTGAGCCCTCCCCCGTGCTTTTAGAGCGCGAGTAATTCACCGCTTGGAGAACTCGTCCCTCGAGGCATTACTATGACGTATTCGCGGAGACGCGCTCCCCCTAATGAGATTAAAAGTTACCAGCATTCCAGCAGGCGGAGTGCATTAAACATATTAAACGGTGACCCGACGCGCATTATTCTCCATCAAATATATTGTCGATAAATGTACACCGGACGTAACCAGGATTCTCGTATTATATTTAATTTAAATTACGAATGGTGATAAGTTGCTTTTTCGAACGTGCCACTTTTGCTTGATAGCTTTTTAATGCGCATATTCTGTTGTGGTTTCGAGCGAATGACGTTTTGGTCGTATTTATGTTCATTTATTTCATATTTGTTAATGTGAAATGTTATTAGGAGATTTTGAAAGCTTTATCTTATGCTGCTGCAGCAGACGATTATCGATTTCATGTCATGTATGAGCCGTTCAGAAACCAGTTTCATCAACTTTGTAAAATGAAAAGTGCATGAACGATGATGAATTTTGATGGTGTTATAAATACTGCTTCTCAAATTTGCCTTAAAATTCACTATTATTTATATCATCCTCTTGAGATAAGAGAACTGATAGACGTAGGTGAATAATATAATTTATACATTTTCAAATCCTTATTTAAATTTTTAAAAACTTAATATTCAAATTTTTTCATAGAGAAGAATCTTGTAACAATCCCAACGAGTGACACCGACGCTTTCGATCGGCATTCTATTCATGGAAAATTTACCACAGAGGATGCATCGACGTTTCTTTCGATTTATAGACTCGCAGTTTCCATTCACTAGACAATAATCCAAGTGAAGAAAAAAGAAGACGTTACGGTTAGTGAACTGGTCTGCCAGCTTTTCATATGCCTGAAATAATAAAGATCTTCCGTGTAGCATTCTCCCCTGATATAAATTGTATAAATATTTACGCTGTTCACCAGGACACTGACTCAATCATCGACAAGGCAAACAACCCTCTTGCTTTCTTCCCTGATCTTCGATCCGATAGAACATTTTCTTCCAGAATATTTGGCGAATACTGATGTACTAGGACGAAGCATCAATGAAGCAAGTGGCAAGTTAAACGATGTTGACTTGTGGACCGTGTAGGAACTGTTTGTCCTGCGTTTAGCGATAAGAAAGGCAAATTTTTTTCGGTTGTATGTAGCATTAAGTATGTGTATATTTCTTTTCTTATGTTTCGCTTCTCTTTTATTTTTAGAAATATCTATTAATATATTAGATCATCTATAATCTATTAAGTGTATATCTATTGTACAATATATCTATTTATTAAGTGTATCTATTAAATTCTACTTGAGAATAGTTGAAATATGTTAGAATATCGAATTTGTAAGAAATTGGACAAATTATGTTAGAGTAAGAAATATAACGATAACTAAACAAGAATCGATATTTAAAAGTTGATGTTATTTTCCATTTTATCGCGCATCCATGTGAAAATTTTTGTCGGTGCATATTTTTCATTTTTATTATTACTCATGCAGATAAAAAATTTGCGGGTGAAACAGCAAAAAACAGTGTCATATTTTCTTCTATATACAAATACTAATTTATATCATAACTGCGCTCACTCAACACAATATTCACATTTTTCATTAGTAATATGTTCGCTTAACACAATATTCACATTTTTCATTAGTAATATGTTCGCTCAACGCAATATTCACATTTTTTTTAGTAATATGTTTCAGACATGTACTTCTTTCATATTTAAAATTATGAATATATTATATGTTTAACAAAATCATCACCCATTTTTCGTGTTTCCTCAAACGTAATTCTGTAAAATAGGATTTATTTTCGATTCAATAACGAAAATAAAATTTGTACATCTTCCATACATTTTTCTAAGCGTAAATGAGTAACTTTGATGATTGGAAAAATCACAGAAAATCGCGTTAATCTTTCGTAAATTATATTACGAAAATTTTTCGTTTTAAAAAGACAAATTATAGAATTATCACAAAAGACAAAAGTTTAACCTTGAGTAAACAAATTTTAAGAAACTCTTACCTACCTACACAAAATATTTTGTCATGAATAAAGAGAAATTAGTAATAATGTGGTAAGTGTGAGAAATTAAAGTCGAAACGACATAATAAGATTTTTCGCACATATCCAAAGCGAATGAAAGTTAACTGTTTCGAGAGACAGGCAAAGATCGACGTGTCCTACTTTCGAATCCTTTTGGATCGCAGGTTCAAAGTTAATCGAGCGGAATGAATTCTGGGCAAAGGGGTGAATTGACGCGTTACAGGGGTTAATTTCGATCTTATAGGCATCGCGTTGCGCGTCAGCGATAGAAAAGCTGTCACCGACAGGTCACTCGGTTCGGGCCACCTGGAAGGCGTGATGTGACGTGACGTGACAGCATTAGCAGAGACCCCACTCGCATTACCGTGTCACATCGATCTTTGAGTTTTCGCACACAAAGTCCTATGTCTTCCATTTTACCGAACTTCCTCAATATAAAATTATAATATAATATTCGTATCTATATTCATGATATAAAATCAAAATTATATATACTATATCGTTATTAACGATAGATGGTCAGACTAAATATAAATTGAAGGTTTTAAACAAATAATGATATTAATATGAACGCTTTGCTTGTTAAATGCATAATTATTAGAATTATGTCAATAGCGTTTAATGACGATTTATTTGTTCGGTCTTCTCATAAATTTTAGGTAAACTAACGCGAAGGAAATTGCATCAGGTGCATTGGCTCGTGTGATTTAAAGCGGCGAGTTCACACGTGAATAATATTAATCGGTTTTACGCGGAAGAATTCCTTTAATTACAGACAGGAAAGGTTTAATTTCAACTTCTAGTTCCTGCTGCAACTTTCCCGCAACACCAACGAAACGATTTAGATAAATCAATTTGTCCTACGTATGAAATTACTTGTAGTAAGTTTCTTATGACAGTCTATCGAAGCTAAATTTATTTTTATGGGAGTAACATAATAAAAAGTTTGGCTTCATGTTCCACGAACAAAAATATTTAATAATCAAAATACGTACTCTTCAAAAATGATTATTTATCCCATACTAATACAATTAAATCTCATTAAAGAGAGATAGAATACTAACTAACATCTTAAGTGAAATAATTTATTAAACGCTTTAATACTATCAAAATTATCTAAAATGTCTATTAATAATAAATCCAGTATTGGTTACCTACCCTATCTGCTGCAAATTTTTGAGTACAAATTCCCAGTAATTATGAACAGTATCGGATACTTTAACCACATCCTATTAGCAAAAGCGTTAATTAATTCCGTGGAATTTCAGTTTACGAAACACAGTCTTTATCGTTCTACATATTTCGTGAACTATCTAGTGCCTATATAAACCAACACAGGCAACATAGGCTAAATACTATCCCGCACTCCATTTATCCACGAAATATCATCTAAACTCCAGGTAGCTTTCAACGTAAGCACGCCTAATTCCTTCATTAAATATAAAATAATCATCAGACTTTTCTCTCTCGACCACTGCTTTCAATTAGCCCGAATCAAGTCATAGGCCATAATCGTCAAAAATTACGATCAGAACGTTCTTTGGGTCATGAAAGAATTCGTAAGGGAGGATAGACAAATCGGTCGTGCGCTTCAAACTTCTCAAAACTCTTCATCCGTTCGTGAAAAATACGAGATTCCTTTCTTCTTCTTTCCTCCCGTGCGAATAAATACGATCTTCCGCGGGTGAAACTTCGACGAACTGTAACAGATGGCTTCGTGACTCGGGCGTCAACTTCCAAGGGGAAGAGGAGACTAGAAAGCCGTGATATTCATCCCCCAGCCACTAGAGAAAAGAATCGAACAGCACCCCTGGGACATTCTTCAGAATGCCTCGATTTCGGCGCATTGACCGCGATCAATTTAAAATCGATTTCAAATACCGATCCGTGATCCTGCTCTTTGTTCTGGGTCTTAGAAATTAGAATTAAAGGATAATCCCTTATGAACCCACTTTGAGTTGTGTTATACGTGATAGTAAAGACCTGCAAGTCTATGAATTATTCTAGAAATAATATAATAGAGATATTACTATCGGATTTGATAGCAGTTTTTAAGTAAAATTTATTATACAAACAAAATACTATAATTGTTATCCTACACGATACAGATATTTGGTGGCTTAAATATGACGAAGGTTGAGAGATGGATGTAAATATCACAATAATGCATAGCTCACTGTGTACTTTCTGGTACCTGTTTGAGATCTTCAAAGATCTCATATTACTGTCACATATTACTTTACTCATGAAAAATAAACAGCACAGAGCCCGAGTTCTCTTTGATAATTTTAATAGGGAGGTTTTAAAGTCGAGACATTGATTTTAATAAAAAATAAAGTCTAGACTCTGTAAAAGAGAATTTACAAATTTCGTCGTATTTCTTGCATAAATCGTCTTTAAAAATAGTAACGTTACCATCCAAAATAATCTATACTTTCTACGTCATATCATCAGTCTCATCATCTCACCACTCACATCATGCAATAAAAAATACAGCCAAAAATAGAGAGAGTAACGAAACTATAAAATGTTGTGAACCCTATTCCTTTAGAATAGGGATGTTAAAGGTATTCTCGAGCAACAGATGCGTCCAAAACGAAGGTAATCCCGGCCAAAAGCCTGGAGAGTGGATTAAATTTCAGAAGTTAATCCCTACTCGTCTGCGACGCTCGTCAAAAGTTAAGGGAGAATCAATGATGGAGACGTGTCGCGTAACAGTCCTAGGAATTAAAAAATCTCGAGTACTCGAGGGCTGTGCTTGTGAAAAAAAGGAGTACAAGGACTTAGAGGATCCTCTTTGCGCTACGAGCCAGGATTATGTCAATTTGAACGTCAGACATCGTCATCAAAGTCTTTCTTCTCTCGGTTAAAAGTCCCTACAACGACTAAACACGCTTTCAGGCGTAAGAGGAAATCAGTTCGAGTGTATTGGGCGGCTTGCACGCTCTTGTTTTGCAAGCAACCCCTTGCCTTATGCTTCGTCTCCGCGTAATCCTCTTTGCGAAGAAACGTTTCCTCCCCTCATGCATAAGACAAGGATCGAACTATGAAGAACAGAGTTGATGGATCGTCGGTTCATTATTGTTGAAGTTATTGCGTCATGAAAAAGCTCGTACCCTTCCGATCGTTGATTGGTGATGTTGTGCTGTTATAAGGTTATTGGTGTCCAATATTTCTGGAGTTGATTGATGATCGCATTTATCTTTATTTTCTTTAGTTTGGATTTAGGAAGATTTCTTTTATTAGAGACATCTTTCTTTTTCAGTAGAGCATGAGTGAGAAATGTTTCGAGAATGTTCGAGAGAAAATAGCCTGAAATGAGAATTCTGTAGCTTTTAGTATTGATTTCTCTTTCGTCTATCTTGTTTGGACCATGAACTTGAATATTATAATCAAAGAATTATTATTAGTATTATCATATAATAAAACGTGTATAATGTACTATTGAACCTCGAAATTGTCTAGATTTCAAATTGTATCTATTTTGTGAATCCTTTCGTGAGAATAACGAGAACAAATGGCGAGAACGTAGAGGCACGAAATACCAAGGGAGAGGCAGGAATATAACGTAGAAAAGACAGAAAATAGACGAAGCGAAAGTAGAAAGAAGGTCGAAGAAGAAGCGGTGATCCGTAATCAATCACGATAACCTGGATATTCGATTTCTCCGCCAATTCGAATCGTTCGCCAATTGACTCCCTCGCAATTGAGCTCGAGGTGTTAAGGGACTTACCACAGCTGTTTCAATTTCTTTTTCCAGCTGGTCCGCCGTTCGTAAAATTAGACAATTTAATGAAGTCGGTAATCGTCAAACTGAGATCGAATTGAGAATTGGACACGCCTTTCTTGTTACTCGATCAAGCGCCAGCAATAAATTCCATTTTAAAATGTTCCCGAACGAGATCTCGTACCAGAGAGGATCTTCCACTTGATTTTAAAATATTGTGCACAAAACTTCGAACCCAGTTCGCTTTTAGTAAATCATTCGGAGAGTTAGAATAAGCTTTTTTAAGTTATATTTCAGAAGAAGAAATGCGGCATAAAGAAGTTCGACTTAAACAGTTTCGTTACAACGATTAAACTTCAAATTGAATTGGGATTGAATTCTTTTAAATCTGCGGACTTTGGAACTTGATTCTTAATACTGTAAAATCTTTTTCATATTAACGGATTTTACGTCTTTACCTACTCTTGGCTTCCACAAAATTTACAAAGCTGATTATTTAAGCAATAAAGTTATACAGGGTGGTTGGTAACTGGTGGTACAAGTGGAAAGGGGGTGATTCTACGCAAAAAAAGAAGTCGAAAATATAGAATAAAAAAAATAAGAATAAAAAAAAAATAGAATAAAAAAAATATAGAATAAAAAAGTTGGATAGTAAGTTAATAGGTAGGAAAACACTTCGGTCACATTTGAAGTGTTTATCAACATAACGTCGATCGAGACAATGATATACAGTGAGATTCGTTATAACGAGACATGCTAAACTGCACGCGTAAATTCAGTCGATTTTCTCGAAAACAAAGTCTCAAATGAAAAATTTTTATTGTATATATTCGACTTCTTTTTTCGCGTAGAATCAACCCCCTTTCCGCTTGTACCACCAGTTACCAACCACCCTGTATTACTACTAGTTATAGTACTTATAATGTATTTGTGTTAGAAAATAAAGTATCGCATAAAATAAATACAGTAACAAATAATAAAATTAACATATATTCTTCTTAATCTATGACAGAAATATTACAGAGTACAAAGTCGTCTACAAGTCTGCAAAAGATCAGAAAAATTCTATTAGTCTTTTTAAAAAAGTCTAGTCTGTAGTTGGTTGATAATGATTGGAATTAGAAACATCACATTCGACATACGTTTTCAAATAAACACTCCAATATTCATCGAACCGAATGGGAACTGTAACTTCAATCTTTATCGCGCATCAATCCACTTTCGAATAGATTTGCTCATGCAAGCGAAGAAATAACAGCGAAAGTTCGCCTCATTTCCCCGGTTAATCTCTGTACGAACATTTACGACAAGTAGTTCAAGCAAAATAAGGCAGTTTCGAATGATCCTCGCTGCAACTGTCTTTCACCAAACGTAACACCAAAACTTTAATAAGATACTGCTCAACTTTCAACTCGTGCACCGATACTGTTCGTTCCACTTCCAATGTTCCATTATAAAAAATTACTTTCCATCCTCTATGCTTTCAGCAATTTATTACGACCTGCTGTACTGACCGAAAACTATCGCTGACAATTTCGTGCCAACGATTCTTGAAGATACAACGATGTAAGCGACAAATTAAAGGATCGTGCAGAAAATGTTGTACGCCAAGATTTTTATTTCAACTATTAAAGGTATCATTCCTTTAGTTTCATAATTAAGTTATAGTTTTATTTTCTGCTGCAATACGTTTTCACGATACGTAAAAGACTATTTCATGAAAAATGTAGTACCAGCCAACTGACTTATACAAATTTCTTTGACTCCTATTTTAGAGACAGTATCAGTAATTTTTAATTACATAATTACAATTTTGACTATACAATTTGTTTCATAAATTAAAAAGTTATAAACCTAGAACCATAAGTTTTGTATAAGTTTTCCGTACACGCGAGACGTTGCTTCAAGTTTGCGGTTTCGATATTAGTTCTCATAGAGAGACACATCGCTTTTTCGTATTTCCGCAAAAACAGGATTCAATTTCAATTAGATACTTCCTTGGATAAGTTATATGTGGAGCGTGTCAGCACGGTAGAAAAGAGAAAAACGAAACCGGATGAGAGGAAAGAAGTCCTTCCGGTTTCTTATTGTAGATTCGGGCTTTATCGTAGAATCGAGAATTCTGGAGCACCGCGTTGTTAGATTCAATGCCACTGTCACAGGGGTCTCGGAATATAGCGATAGAATAATCACGTTTTGCATACCATAGCCATCGAAACGATAACTAAGCAGTAACAGCATACCTGTGTAACCGGCATCCAGTGATAACCCCTCCACAGGAACCAAACCTTTGATAAAAAAAAACTCTCTCAAATTAGCACTCGACAGTCCTGTTATAATATTCTGTACCGTTATTCTGTCAGTTTTATATAATAAATTTTGCATCAACTATCATATTTGAAGTGCGAATCTCTCACATAACGCGCGGAACGTGAAATAAACTGAAATCGACGTGACACCACAAATAAGTCACGAGGGAATATCGGTTATGAAATTTCGATGAAAGAGTCACGACGTGGCTCACTGTAGTTAAAGTCCAATAAGCAGGATGATTTATGTATTAGCTTCCAGTGGAACATCAGAGTTCGTTCCATAGCCACTTTTTCGTAAATTCTTGTAACGAAATTGATGACCTCTTTGTATTCTTAACAATCATGAATAACTCTGAAACTCGTTACTATACTGCGAATTTCTGTGCACATTCATAGGTTTGAGAGTATAATTATAAAAGTAGAATCTCAATCGAAAATTGTGTTACCTACTATTATAGAAAGCATGCTATCCTATTTCGTATTATGTGCATTTTGTACAATTTTGCTTTTTCAAATTTTCTGTAAATGCATAAAAAAACCACAGTCTATCCAATTATAACGATATTGCAAACGATATATACTTTTAAAGAAAAGCCATATTCTTCACACATATAAATTAAAAAAAATAAAACTGCTCCAAATACAATTTTTCACATGCCCCAAATATACTAAAAGCAATTCCCTCAACTTTCCCTAGTTCGTAATTCTTTTCACTGTAAAAATCAAATTCTCCACGTTTCACGCTTCATTTTACTGGATCCACCTTCGGAAGGTATTCGGAGCCTTGGAAATTCTTGTCCTGAAAAATTCGGCTTTCACCGCACCCCAGAGAGACTGGAACAGCGAGTTCGTTAACAGACAGGTCACGATCGGGGAGCTGCAAAATCGGAATCCATCTCCAGCCAATTATCGGTCTTATCCTTGGCCGGTTCCAAAGTTCTGTGCCAGTAGTTCGGCCAATAGACGGCGGCGAAGGACACTTGGCCAAACGGATTCGGCCTTTCGAGTATAATAGCGGGGCCAAGATGTGACTAGTTACTCGGTGGAATCCGTGTTCCTCGACACGACAGTCATCTTTCCCTGGCTATTGGTCCACTTGCTTTCAGCAAACGTGCACACTGCACAAGTATGCGTAAGCGGCTGATTTCACGAATATTGAGACCCCGCCTGAGAATTGCATTGAAGTTCTCTAAACGTTCCTTCTCTCTCTACCATTCTCTTCGTCTACCTCTGTCTACACATGCACACACATCCGTGTACATGTATCCATACACACGAAGACACAGAAGCATGTCTCGTGGTAATTGCACTTCTGGGCTATTGAACTCCTAATCACGAAGTGACAACTGTTTCCAGCCGTGCTCTGCTCGCCCTGGCTAGCAAGCATTTACCTCTGTCTACGTCTCTATCAAAGCAAACTATTTCGCTCGGTTCGTTTCGTCGGTGATGGTCTTTCATTCCTCCCAAAATTCCAACCATACTCCTCTTTCTTCTTTTCTCACTGACAGCTTCTTTGTTTTTCAGAGTAGTTCCTTTGTTACTTTCTCGCTTACCGATCTCCTTTATTTTCCTTCGTTCCTCCAGTCCTACGTTCTTAGTTCTTCTCCCTCTATCCTCGTACCAGCGCCGATTTTCAATGAAACGGAATGAAACTGAAAGAACACTCGATTCTTCGCTTCCATTTGAGGTACATCGACGTTGCTCTACTCCTTTGGTAGTTTCATTTCTCTCTGTCTTCAGTCCTTAATACTTTCTTCCTTCGATCTTTACCATTCTTGTCCCTCGCGATATAGGAAGCTTCGTCTCATTTTGATAATCTTCTCGCATTTCGGATCAGTTACTGAAACTCTTCGATTCTCTCAAGCGTTCGAAGCTTGCATTATCTACGTTAAAATGCAGTTTTCAAAATGTCTCTACACGTGTCCCGTCATTACGTAATATAGGAAACTTCGTCTCTTTTAGATAATGTCCTTGAGAGAAGTCTCTCAAAAGATGAGAGAAAGAGAGAGAGAGAGAGAGATGAGTCTCAGATCAGCTTCCATCGACTGATTCCCTGCAGCTCTCTACCTATGGCATTCCAGTCATTCGAAATATGCATTGTCTACATCAAAAGGCAGCTTCCAAAACGTTTCTACACATGTATCTTTGTTACTCTCTCAAGGGACTGCACCTTACCTTGGACACCGGCGTCTATTAAACGATACAAACGGTCATTAAGAGGCTGACCGAATTCGGTCTTCGTTTCTATAGGTGGTCTCCTGTCGCCTCTTATCGGGCTGTTGTTCAATCAAATCGAAGGACGCGATTAAATCACAGTCTGCATCTTGTGAAATTATCGTCGATCGTTGGAGAAGAGAAGTAAATTGCGATCGACGCAGTGGAAATGAGCCGCGTTGATGAATCGCAGAAATTTCCGAACGAGTTTCGATGGACGAGCGGACAGATGATTGAAAAAAATAATAAAAAGGCGAATCGTCAAGCAGACCGTTTTGGAAAAAAACTGAGGAAACTCGTTGATTGGAGAGGTTCCTTCGCGTGGAATGCATTAAATCGTGGACGATATCAATATTTCGTGTGCCACGACATAAATATTTATCGATCCCATACATCGATATGCATGGATCGGTGCTGCTGGTGTCGCGTTATTAACGTTGGCGAGTGCAAGCGTGTGACTTCGGGGGCTGAAGTTATACGGTGAACGTTTTTTCGAATATTCGATCGAGAGTGGATTTAGGCGATGGAGAAAGAACAGGGCGGATGACACGCATCGCATCCTCTCTTTTTTTTTTTTTTTACTTTCTACCTCTTATTCTTCGTTTTATGGGAAAAATAAATTGGGAAAACGTGACACGTATAAAAAATTTTAAATGGACAATCTCTGACGAATTTTTGTTTTTTCCTTTATTACTTTGAATATGTAAGTAACTTAATAGGTCAGCTATTTAGAAAATGCTGTGCAACGATTTTATTCTACATTTGAGGACTACTATAGAATTCTTGGGTTCAATACAATTTATCGTTCTGATAAATTTTAAAGGCTAGTAACAGTGCAAATTTCTAGTAAAAACCTCTATCTCTTTGAAAACTCCTAACTATCGATTGATTAAATAATTGTGAATAAGCAGCGACAAAACATGGTCATAATCTAAAAAGAGAATTATATACAATGCTTATCTGTAATCTATAAGATTTCTAGATATTTTATTTAAGGAGTTCAGGAGCTAGATAGTTAAAAAAACTCGAGAAAAATTTTCCAAGCGATACAAGTGATTCTGATTTCTGATTTCTGAAATACGATGATTTTATCTGAATAGCTCGCATTTTGCAAATACATCGTCTATACTTGACTCTTTTCTCAAAGGATATCCTTAATTCTCAATAAAAAAAAATTACGAAATTACAAAATTCTGGAATAGAATATTCACAGCAACGAAATTAAAAAAGGATATATTATCTAAGTTTTCAAAAGCACATCAGTCAACTTACAATTCCTCCGTAATTCTTCAGTGTCCCCAGTGACCCTAAATTTCAACCAGAAAATCACACTTCATCCATGATTCTAATTACACTTTCAATATTCACGAATTACGCAATAACAATTAACGTTTCACAATTTCCAACAATCAACGCTTTTCCCACTCATCGATTATACGGGATTGCTCACATTTTCGCGAATGGATGGAATTTTCCCGCCAATTTCGACGCAAGTTCTTCAGAGTTCTCCCGCGAAGTAAAGAGGGGAGAAGCTCTTAGGTGCGACGATCGTGCCGCGTGAAATGCCGAGAAGGCACTGATGGTGTTTTCGCGAATGACTACGAAGGCCGGAATTCCGTTTCACCGCCATGCCCCGACTTTATATTTGGCACGGCCAAGCCGCGCTAATAATATGTGCACGCTATTGTCGATCCATGGATCATTCGCGCAAGCGAAACTCCTATACCACGCCGCTTCGAAAATTTTTAGACGACGACGATAGGGACGTGATTGATGGTTTCCTTCTGCTGGTTAGCGGATTCGGCTGAGACATCGGATGGATTAGAAAAGTTTCAGCAATTAGCGATTGCAATCATGTTAATTATGGTACATGTGCACCGATAAAGAATTTTGGCGATTGTTAAGGTAACTGGATTTGCGACGCGTCAAACAAAGTTATTTTTTATGATTAATTAAAACTGCTTTATCAATCTCATAGTATGTTTAGCGATTTATTTTGACTGTTTATTGGAAGTTCTTCACGAATCCAGAAAATTTAGACGCTTTGTCAACAAAATATTATTTCTCGTATCAGGAATACGCCTATTCTTTATTCTTAACTGTGTACTAGGTATTAAAATAAATATATTAGGTTGGAACTGTTGAAAATTCTATTTGAAAATAAAACAAATTTTTTATCGCGATCTAGGTGATCAATAAATTTCGCAAGCATTGAATATTTTAATGACAAGTTATTTCGATATTATTTATTTCAATACAGCTTTCTCATTACCATCTTTCCTTTCTCGATTTGATTTTCAATTTCTATTGGAGCTTTTATGCATCATGTCACAGAAAATATCAATTGACAAAAAAATATATAATGATCAATAAAGTTTTTACATACATATATTAAGGCTTGCTCTGATAACGCATTTTATATGAATATTGCATCCGTGAATAATAATCAGAGCCTCTTACCTGAGACAGAAAATAAAACAAATTATTAACAAATATGTTCCAATTAAAAAACGAATAAATAATTTTGTCTTCCAGTTACATTTAAATACCAATTAAACTATTATAAGAGTTTATGACGAAATTCTTTGAAATTTGAAAATATCGTTTCTTAAACAATAGATAGTCGTGACCTTAATGAAAGCGAGGTAAAAAAGTGTTCGAAAAACTTTATTGTATTGCTTATTCAGAGTTATTTATAAAAATGGCCGTAACAAGAAGGTATATTTATAGGTCCGGAATCTTCGTGGATCTCGCGGATGGCAAGTCTTTCAGGGAATGTGGGTAACGAATTCAAAAAGGAGAAACGAGTAGTAAAACTGGAGGCTTCGTTGCCTTGTCACATTCGAGGCAAAAGTTCCAACGCAAGAATTCTCGTGAGATCAGCTACGAAACGCGTCATCCTGATCCTAAGGAAATTCGTTCCGCCTCCTGGAAATCACTTTCTGACGAACGAACTTCTGCTTCACGAGAGACGAAGATCGCTGGGAACGAGAAAGGACGTGACGCGTTCATTCGTGATAATTTTCTTTTCATTCTCTTACGGTTGAAGTTATCAAGAAGATTTATATTTGAGCCTATTAAAAGCCAATTTCATCAACTCTATTTTTAGTATCTTTTTATTTGTTAGTCTACGAGTAAAGGAAGTATAAATCTTTTTACGAATTCAGGGTTAAAGTTCGTTGCTTGCCAACAATTTGTAAAGAGTAATCAGACAATTCTTTAAACCCCGTCGATAAAACAATCCAAATACGAAGTGAAAAATTTTATGTCGCGTATCTAGATCACAGTTCTCTTTTACTATCTACCGATTGACTTCGAATTTTACGAAGTCGTTGTAAAACCGACACTCCTCTTCCACGTTTAATAAATCCTCGAATTTATGTGTACCTACTATAACAACCACGGTTCAATGTATTCTTTCTCAGTGATTCTGATTTCCCTCGGATAAAAAGAATCCGCTTTAATTTTACGATTACAGCTTTCCTCAAATTACTGGAAGGAAAAAAAGATGGTAGAACTTCCAAAATGTCATTTCTCAATCATCCAAATCTTCAAATACGAAATTTCGCTGGAAACTTACAAAATTCCTGAAGATATACGAGTCAATTACAGAAAAAGCTAATACTGAAAGGGAAGAATATTAAAGAATATTACAGAATTTTACAATAAAAAGTTACGAAAAAGTTCTCTAATTCTCTGAAAGATTTCTCAAATTATCTAATACTGTCAAATCTACAGAATTGACAGTGCACAACGCGATTCGAGTGCAGTAATTTATTTACAAACTGTCGCCGGTAACGAAAGCAACCGTACAAACGAATCGAATATTCGGTCGTACACCGAACAGGCCGCGCCCGCCGGCCGCATCCCCTCATTTCCCAGCTATTGTTCGTCCCGGACTTTTTTCAACGTTTTCGTTTATTAGCGTCGACGCGTATCGCGAAATGAATGGCTGCAATTTTCGAACGCGAAATCGAAAATTCGCGCGTGCCTGGAGATTGATCACGGCAAATTCGAATAAAACCGGTCGCTGGTACGTTGCCGGAAAATCGTGCAAAATAAAAATTGCCAGACCTCGAGAGCCGAATGCCACGCTAAATGTTCGTTTCAACTCTCCTTCCTTCTGGCTCCGGTTCGCTGGATTTTATCATTCTGTAAATATATTGATTCGTCTAAATAATTCCACTTCATGCCTCTGTAAACCGCTATTGGAAAGCTCGATATTGTTTTACCCACTTTTAGCTGATAATTTCTCATTGCTATAATATCGCATGAAAATTTTAATTCTTAATTCAATTTATTGAAGTTATAAGAATTTTCGGTTAAATATTGTGAGAAAGTTTCTGGAATTTATGAAAATATATCGTGGTTTAAATATCATTCATTATACATATGTAATAAGTACTTGTAATAATTATACTTGTAATAATTAACTGGCATTAGTGCGTATATTTTGATAAATGTTACATATTTTTGCAAATTGTTCGAACAATTTCATACGGGACAGATATCATACAGTTAGAACTGGAAAATGTGGCGGGAAAAACTCATTTTGGATATTGGTTGTAAATATATGTAGGTGCACATATTTCGGTTTTTATTAGTATTTCATTCAACATGTTCAACAATTTTTGTTAAATACGAACCCGTAAAACAACGTAATTTCCGATATCGAAGAAATTAAATTTCAATCATTTTTGTGGAAACGATTTTATCGTATGTACAAAAGGTCAATAATTACTTTTCCTTGAATAAAAATATGTTTTTTCAGTAAAGCAATATCGAGCAATAATTATTGTATGATTTATACAAAAAATTTTCCGCTTGTTACTTTATATAATTTTAAACCAAAATGTTCAATAATATGCAAATCAAAAGATCTTTAAATTACCCCTGCCAGTCTTGCAAAGTAACCGGAAACGTGTCTTTGTTCCCGCGAAAGTTCCACGTGACAAAAGCTCTGGCACACAAACAGTAACACTAAAGTAACAGGCACCGATTGACATCGGCTGCCACTGACTTAATCCTTACAGGATCCGAGTCGAAACTACTTCGATGTTGCTGGCTGAGTTTTGGTCAAGTTGTGGCCTGGTCGCTCCCAAGTTTCCGATGCGGTGAGATGCAAATGTGTTAGTTGCATTCCAGCCGTAGTTTTCCTTGGAAACTTGAAACAAGTAAGCTCTACGTATCCATGGAGAATCTTGCCGCGGAAGTCTTTGCCCCGTTCCGAATGCCAGAATACGAAACTTTGGCCGTATCGATCGACAAACAAGCCGATTAAGAATTGAACGATTATTCTACATACTCATGATGCAAATACGCTTCTAGATATATAGATATATAGTTTACGCGAAACACAACGTTTTTATTTTTTAAATAGTCGTCGAATGAAATTATGATAAACTAAGATGAGATATTTCAATTCGAATAATCCTCTTCTTACTGTGACTTCCGTTGTAGTTCCAGATTTTGTTTATTTGCAAATTTTATGTTAGTTTTACTTCTTTATTTTTCATTCTTATTATTTTAGACTTTCATGAAATTTTTACATTCAGGCGTGAACGGAGTTTTTAGAACTATTAGTAAACTTTTGCGAAAATCTAGTTATATACATTTGATTGTTCGCAGGATAAGTTACAGGAACAACATGAGTACAGAATACCTACAAGTATCAATACTTTATAACTTTGTTACACAACAAGCATAAAACTGATTCATCGTAAACTTTACTTATTTCCAATAAACAGAGTAGCAATTTTCTTCCTTAATTAATCAATTAGGAATCAATTAATTAAAAACAGAAGAATAACTTAACGAATAGAAACATACTTTATCACTATTTTGTACTAGAAAATTTGCGCACTTATTATTATGAATTTCATTTGATTCCAATAAATGAATTAATAAATAAAAAATCATTTATTAATAAACGAGCCTCCCTCGATTACATAAGAAAGTGAAATTACAGGTTGATTTCCCTTCTCTGTTTCCTTTTTAATGGAAGCGTATATACGTTTGCCTACGATGATCATTGATAAGTCTTCCATGTTCATTGCGAACATCATCGATCGTGAAGCATCCAGCCACTGCTCCGTTTTCCTTTCAGTGTCAAGAAATAAACGCGCATACCCAGCCAACAATGGGAACATAATTCACGAGAGACGATCAAACTCGGATATAACCGATGTATTGTTGCAGAGTGACTTTCTCGCTCTCGTTTGGTATTGTGTAAATATTCATGAAAGCCCGACTCCATTGTTGGTAACTAATGAGGAAAACATAGCGTACGGAGGGAAAAAACAAAAAAGAGATAGAGTGGAGGAATAGGATTGGATGAAAGTTGACGTGTAAGAGTCTTTGTCACGATCTCGAGTTAATTCTTTTTCACCACCGCGTTCATGTATTTTATTGCCGTTAAATAAGAACGTATTATAGAAAAAAATATAAAAAAAATTATATATATATATATAAATGGAAAATAATACTTTTGAAATGTTATTTTGTTGAAACATTAGTCCATAATTTTTTCTACATTTCGCTAAATTAGTGTTTTATCTTATCTTTAATGTCGGTACTTTTATCATCTATTTATTTAACTTTTTCTAAGTTATACAAAATATTAAGTATTTTATATGAATTGTTTTTGAGTGAAATGTTTATTAAGGTATGAGATAAAACTAAAATAATACCATGCATCCTTAAATTCATTTACAAAATTAGAACATTTTTAACTGGTATGTCTAATTATAAAATGTTTATTACAAAATTTTTTTACAGTATTGTATATTTATTTGCATTTAACAGACATTATGCACCACTTTACGTGTTCCTAAGAAAAAGAAAGCCTTTTACATTTTTTATGAGAATATTACAAATTCCTTGTTATGAGACTAGTTAACTATTGTTGTATTCTTCCATTCAGAATTTTAATATTAGGACATATTTCTGCGAAAGGAAATTCCGGCAGAAGAGTTAATATTAAATAATTAAAAATTAGATAGATATCCTATGATTGTCCGGAAAGTTTGTGCCGATCCTCGGTAGGTGGCATTAGGATAGGTCTGAATATATCAGAATAATTGAAAACAAATGACACGTGTAGATATTCTAAAAGGTGATAATTTAGACATCTTTAGAAAAAAATTTGGTAAAATACAGTCATTTTTGTTAGTTTTATACACTCTTAAATATAGAAGAAAACAAAGTGCATTATAGGTATTTGATGCTTTTCTTTTACCGGAAAGGCAAAAACGCCACACAAGCAGCACACAAGATACGCGCTGTTTATGGCGACGGTGCTATAGCTGAAAGAACTATGCAGAAATGGTCTGCTAGATTTAAAGCTGATGATTTCAACCCTGAAGATCCTTGAACATCAGGGATGAAGATCAGATCAAAACACTGATCGAGAATAATCCACGCTATACGACACGTGAATTAGCAGAAATGTTAAAAATATTAAAATTCACCATCCATGAACATTTTGGGAAGCTTGCCTATATAAATCGTTTTAATGTATGGGTTCCCCACGATTGAACGGAAAAGAATCTGGTGGATCGCATTTCCATTTGCGACTCCCTCTATAAACGCAACGAGGAGACATCATTTTTGAAGCAAGTAGTGGCGGGGGATGAAAAATGGATTATTTATAATAATGTTGAGCGGTAAAAATCTTGGGGAAAACGGAATAAATCACCTTTAGCCACCCCAAAGCCGGTCTTCATCCGAAGAAAGTCATGCTCTGTGTCTGGTGGTACTGGAAAGTAATCATGTATTATGAGTTTCTACCAAACAATCAGACGGTAAATTCGGGAAAGTATTGCTCGAAATCAGACGAATTAAAGACCACAATTGAATAAAAACATCCAGAACTAGCGAATCGGAAGGGCGTCGTGTTTCATCGGGACAATGCGTAGCCTCATGTGTCTTTGACTACTCGACAAAAGCTGTTGGAGCTTGGTTAGGATGCGCTACCCCACTCACTGTATTCGCCAGATATTGCACTCTCAGATTTTTATTTATTTAGATCATTGCAAAATTACCTTAATGACAAATGCTTTAACTCTTTGGTCGACATAAAAATCATATTGGAAAACATTTCGCCGAAAAACCTGAGAGGTTCTGGAGGGATGGAATATTCAAGTTGCGTGAAAGATGGACAAAGACTGTGGAACAAAATGGTACTTATATAATTCCATAAATGTATATCGAAGTTTAAATGTACTGCGTTTGAATTTTCCTTAAAAATCGGGACGAATTATTATTTCGAGGTTGTTGGATGGAAAAGCGTCTATCATTGTATCACTGGATACATCTGGCTTTCGTTATCTCTTCCGTAGTGAAATAAAAGAAATCTTCAGA
Source organism: Bombus confusus (assembly GCA_014737475.1). Classification (NCBI taxonomy): domain Eukaryota; kingdom Metazoa; phylum Arthropoda; class Insecta; order Hymenoptera; family Apidae; genus Bombus; species Bombus confusus. Next base: position 823,485 of record JACXIV010000097.1, read on the forward strand.
AGGTTGAATAGTAGCTCGTATAACCTTGCGAAAAAACAAAGCTATGCCAAAGAGGCACGCGGGAGGCTTCGAGGAAGAGGGAACGCAAGAGTAGGAGAAAAGAAACGAAATCTCTTGAAATAGAACGAATCAAGCCAAGTGGAATGTCTAGCTTTCGAAATAGTAGACGAGGGACGAGAATCGTGAACTGCCTGGAAATCCCTTTAAAGTTTCCTCCTCATTTTTTTTTTCTTAACTGCATGATCGCTCGTTTCCCTTTCAGAGAGTTAATAAAATTATCGAATAACGGCATGCAAAGGTTTAGGCTGTGAAAATGTGAGTCTTCCGCCCCTTTGAGTTCACTGCCTTTTCAACTTGACGCGATGTCTTTGACATGGAAGGATGTGAGAAAAAAATTTTCGCGACAGGAGGAAGATCTTTTATTTCGAAATCGTGTGATGCTTTAGATATTTCGAAACATCTTCGCAAATTTTTGTAATATTAAATATAAAAATTATTGCTTGCGTTTTATTGCTATCATAAAATTATTAAAATATTTGTGGCAGTGTTAATTTCATCATTCTACGCTAACAAAAATCAGAAATACATAACATTTCTGTAAACCTGTTACAAAAATTATATAAATCGTTTAACATGTATAACTTCATAGATAAATTTGTAGAAAATACATCGCAAAATTTTAAAAATTAATGTTTACGAATAAATTTTTGCGTTGCTCGAGCTCTATTTGAGTTTGTTTCAACTCTCACTATAATTTAACTGGAAAAATGATTTCGGTTGTCAATATTTTATGAGCAGGAAATATCGGTATTTTCCCAACCATCTATCTTCAGCATCGAATGCAATTATCACGATAATGTACACAGATATACGATCTTGTGATTTATCAATGATCGAGGATAGCATAGTTGAGTATCAAACACGCGAATCCAACGATTTTTCATTGAACAGCTGCTCTGTCTGTTGAAACTGAACTCTATATTCCTGTGTTTTCTTCCATCTATTCGATTCTTCAGTTTCATACTTTTTCTCTATTTTCTATTTTTCTTCCCTATTCTACTATTATTCATCTCTTCTGTGTCTTTCTCATTATTTACTGATATCCCATAGATGTACTTTTTTGTAGATAAATAATTCTTCAGACAATTTGTTACAAGTTTAATTCTTTAATTTTCTTGTATCTGATACTAGAACTGTAATTTAGATTCAAGTGGGATTATTGATTTGATTTTGATTAGTATTAATATAATATAATATAATATAATATAATATAATATAATATAATATAATATAATATAATATAATATAATATAATATAATATAATATAATATAATATAATATAATATAATATAATATAATATAATATAATATAATATAATATAATATAATATAATATAATATAATATAATATAATATAATANATGTATTAATAATACATAGAAATACTTATAAAAACTTGAATAAAATAAATTATTATAGCGCCAAATTTATTTAACTGTAGTTATTCTGAACTTTTAAATTATTTCATTTTCTTAATTATTAATAATAACTCTAGTCCTATTCATATTTTATAGGTTATTCATATCTTCGTAATCAATCTCTTGTGCGTATCTCGAACCCTGTATCCTTTATTAAACATGTTAATTAGAAACGTGTGTAATGGAGATCGAACATCAGCATAAACGATGGCCTTTCAATTTAGAATTGCTAACGTGTTAGTATTAATTTACGTATAACGTGTAGTAATTGTTTGAGAATAGTCTAAGTTACATATGAATATACAAATATGTATTATTTTAAAAATTATTATTATATAGAGAGGAAATTATATTAAATATTATTTTATTGCATAGAAAATAGTGAAAATGGGAATATTCAAAAAGTGTAAAGTTCCAAATTGTTCCTAAATATTGGGATTAAATTTTAAGACCAATGTAGGATTTATGAAAGATTTATAGCATCCATGAAAATGGAGCACCATTATCTCTAGCGTTATTATTTATGTTGGTGGATATGGTGAGCGGTTAATTGGTATTTTGGTATCCGTATCGAGGAAGGCTTGTATTAATAGTTGTATAAAAGAAGTATATTAATCAGAAATTGAATAGAAGAAAAAAGGAGAAGCATGAGGAACATAACCAGTATAGAATTTAAGGTGCAGTTATTTACGTGAAATTCGATGCTTCTTAATATACAACGTAACGTATACTATGGCAGAAAATATATAGTGTAAACAAGAAGGTAATTAATAAAGTCTTGTAAAATAATATTTATTTCGGATAAGTACATTTAATTTTTAGGGCAGGATAAATAATTGCTATTTTGCAATCTCTTAAAAAGGAAGTTCTTCATTCGTCTTTTCTATCTTTATTTATCGCTTGCCCTGAATTAAATTTTAAATTAAAGTCTCTTGTTTTAGAAAATGAAAACAAGCAAAATTAGTATATCGAAATAGATGAAATACATTTATATTAAAATATACAATATCTAAGATTTATTTACAAATGGATTGAGGCACCAGAGGAAGATTACTTTAAAATGGGAAGAACGTTACTTTAAATACTCGAACGTCGCTACATTTCATTATGACCACTCAAAGTCATACAAGCAGACACACAGCAAATGAGGAAAAACCCTTCAGCTTCGGTTTCAGTAACAAACTAATAATTCTCCTCGTTAACAACTCGATATTAAGCTTTCAGAAATTGCACGATGTCGTCGATGGTACTTCATATCATCAGTCTGATGTAGCCGTCGAATGATGGGAGGAACAATGAACTGTAATAATTCAACCTCTCACAGGGGATGATGGCGTTACTGCCATAAGCAAGGGTACGAATCAGAGCAAAAGAGTTAATTCTCCGGAAAAGTTTCTCAGTACCCGTGCGTCATCGAAATGGTTCAATAACCTTTAGGAGGAGAAAAGTGGTCATCGACAGGAACATAATAAAAAAGTTCGATCATATCAGGCGCAACGAGTTTCCAAACAATCACTTTCCACTCAACTGGTGTTTAAAAACCAGCCCCAAACTGTCGAACATCGAAATGATTCATCCTCATTTCCTATTGTTGTGTATATGGAATCTAATTATCTGTTATATCTATTTTACCTAAAATAGAATTTATACTAATGTAATTCAATATTTGTTACGGCTAGTCAAATATAGATTACACAAATTAAACTACATTTTTTTGATTATACAATTAAACATTATTTCGTAAGTGAAACCGTTGAATCGTAAGTTTTCATAACAATTTAAATTAGATTTTAGTTATGGTATTAATTTTACAATATTTAATTGTAAACTAACGTTGATAATTATTATTATCATGGAAATCCAAACTTCTATGAATCGCTTATGATTCAAATCATAATAGTCGAGTCTTATTACGGTATCCGTTAATGAAATTTCAAAATGGTTTATACAATTCGCATAATATATTCATAAAATGTTTCTACAAGTAATCGAATATTTTCACGAGCAACCGTACGTCATTCACGATAAGGAAAATTTTCAAAATGTAAAGATAAATTCTTCAAGAAGACTCATTTATTTCTACAAATTCTGCGAATGCCAAATGTAACTCTCGTCAGAAGCAAGAAGATTAACACATTCTCCAACATAAATCCACTTGGAATCGCATGACTACTGCTAGCTACTTGGCCGTTTTGACGAACGAGATTCCTTCCGCCACACCCAGTTTGCTTCTAATCATAACCTAATCTACCATTTAATCACTCGAACGAACTGAGATTCCGATACGCGAGATCGATACGCCGTGATCCTCGACGCTTCAGCCACAATCCAATCTCCGGGTAAAGCGATGGAAGCGAAGGACGCTGCGAGATAGAAGACGAGAACCGGAAAAGCGTCAGATTTCACGGGACATCGGGGGTGGAAATTACCATCGAGCCGTTTCAAGAGCCGTAGCAGTGTAAATCCGTTGCGGCGTGGTAAATTAAAATCGCATTTTAATCGTCGCCAGATAACCAACGCTGGTGAAATTTCGTCGGAATTAAGGAACTCCTATTCGAAGCTTCAGAGCGAACAAGCTTCAACCGATTGCGACTTGAATTCTGCGACGGTTTTCAATTAGCGATCACGACCTGACGTTTCGTAAGGAAACGAAATGGAGGAAGGACTAAGAACGGTAAATCGACAAAAATCTAGTTTCCAGTTGTTGGATGAGGTAAATTCAGAAATAGTTTGGTAAAATTAAATTGAATTGGAGTAACGGTTTGATTATCGTTAGATAGGGGTGGTTTATTGGAGCTGTATGTTGTGTAACTCGGAAGAATAGATTGGATGAACGAAAATGAGAGGATTTTTGGCGTCTTAAGAGCTAGGTTTTACGAGATGGACATCGGTTATAAAACAGGATCGTTGAAGCTTTAGGTCGCTGGTATCGTGTCTGAATCAAATTGAGAGTCTTTTAATCTTTTGGCTACTAACGAGGATCTCGTAACAATTTTATGGAAATTACTTGTTCTGCCATTACAAAAGAGGTAGGAAGAGGTTCCAAAGAATCGTAATGAGGATATAATAAAGTACAGAAAAAGAAAGATACAAAAGACTGAATAAAATGTAGTATAATTAAAAGTAATTGTGAGAGTCAAAAGCAACTTTGCAATCATTGCTTATTAGATACATTCATTATTCCACAAAACTGCCTTTAAACTTATAACATATTCGATTTATCATTAAAATACTTTATCATTAATATCAATTTGGTTGGAAATTTTTGCGATATCTAATTATCGTAGAAATTACGGAAATTATAAACAGAGTATCAAGGCTGTAATTTATGATTATTTCAATGTAATTGTTTATTCTATTAGAAGACAAAGTTTAGGACTAAAATTCTAATTTTTTGTAAATATCGTCTTAACCTTTCTATCGACTTTTAAATATCAAACAACTTTCTCGTGTTTGCAAATCATTAAACAAAGATTTGTCATTTTCTGTTTCCTTGCTGCCTGAAATTTCGTGGTTTTGCTCGTGATCTAGAAAAACTAGAAGACATCAGAGAAAGAATTTTTAGAAGATCCTCGCTTCGTTGCTACTTTATTTCTGTCGTTTATATTCTTGGCATTTGTATTAGCACGCGGAATATTATCTTCTTGTGACAAAAGAAACATGGCACAGAAACGAGCATAAAATTGCTAAGTCACAACGTAGAATTTTTCGGGTAAGTAGTACTTTCAAAAATTTCATTCTTGAAATTTTTCTTGAAATTAACGGTACATCTTTACTTGGAATTATTACCAGAATTATTAAGATAGTAATCTTGGCATGGAGAAATTATGCTATTACGTAAACAATACTTATAAAAACACCATGATTTAATATTTTAATATTATAAGTGAACAATTCGTTTGATACTCTAAGTCAACGAAATTAACAAAATTACAATAAAATTCCCAAGCAACGCATATTTCAATTATTTTTTAAAAAACAATCCCTCTGAAAATTCCTGTTTCTACGAGAACTTCGTGGAGTTACGAAATTCCTGATAAATTAACGATTCACCGAAATCGTTATGAAATACCCAAGCTACGCGTATTCCAAATATTTTGGAAAACAATCCTCTAACAATTTCCATTTCCACGAAAACTTCGTACGGTTATGAAGCGTTAACTTTCATCAAAGAGTTCGTTTTATAAGTAGCGAAAAAATTCCGGATACAAAGAAGAGGGAAATACGACGAATACGAAATGAGTGTAGAAGGGTAAGTTGCGACAGAAGTTGAATGCAACGTTTCAATAGTCGCTGGTAGAAGAGAGTCACTCGGCAACGGCGAGGGCGTTCTATTTTCAAGGATGGATTCGAATCGTCTCGTCGTAGAGCAAAGTATACGAGGGCCGAATTTGCGATATTCGACTGGAGCTTGAAGTCGCTTCGAAAACTTCGTTTCGGACTTTTCGCATGCTTCGCGCGCCGTAAGCTCGTTCGCGGGGAACAAATAAAAGTTTTCGCCGCTCCGTCTCGCCGACGTCGACGATTAAATTTCTTATTTGGCCTCCCGCGAACGAGTCGAAAGAGAATTCATTTCTCCAACGGCGCTCGTCAAATTCGCTCAAGATCCTGGACTGTATGTCGACGAACTAAGGGAATCGTTTGTATCCTCTCTATGTAGCCGAAACTTTTCATCTTACTCAGCAGTTCTTGTTTTTCAACCCCTTGCTAGCAGATTCTGGATTATGAAAGATGCGAGAAGAATGAGGAATTTGTCAGCGAATGGTTATGTTTAAATTCGGGTTTGCCAAGGAAGTTGAAATATTTCATGAATTATTTATATATTTCGTTGCTATCTAGCTCCAATATAGTATTATTATATGTATATACAAGTCGAAGAAACGATTGTATGTATTGATATATATTTTATGTATATGATATTGTATGTATATGATAAAAAAATTTTTCCATGAAAAAATGCCTCGACTTAAAGAAACGAATTCAATTTTACCTTGTAGCTGTATTAAGAAACGAATGAAAATACATAGAAGTTTAAGATATTCCAAAATACTCTCACGAGGTGTTAATTTAGTTATCTCTGAACAAAGAAACGAAACTGTTAGTCATACATAACTGTTGTCAGACATAATTCCTATGGAACGTTTCTTTGTAGTTGCGAGAGGGCAACGTTGACGAAAATAGAAACTTTGACTTAATTAAAAGAAAACGTTGACTTAATAGAAACTGTAATTAGTTTTGCGATAAAATAAAATTTTAAGAAAAAATAATTCAGCTTCCTTGCATTTAATTACTCGAGGGAGTAATAACCAGTTCATTTATAATGTAATCACGTCAGCATACACGGTTTAAATTAAAAAATATTTTATTGCGAAGAAAATACAAGAAATAAATTTAAACATGTCGTGTTTACGCAAATTTATATTTTCACGAATACAACTAAAGAAGTAGAATTTAAATAGAAATTTATTTCGCACTCTAAATTTTATAATGAGTATTTTACTTTGAATACTTTGTGCATTTTCGCGTACTATGTGCATTTTGTATATTTTAATGTTTATATTTAAATTTTCTATGTTTTTATCAATGTCTAAATCTTCGTTTCTTTAATTTTATTACTTTCTATTTCACACATTTTTGTTCATTGATGATTATTAATAATTATTATGCAGGGTGGTTGATAACTGGTGGTACAAGCGGAAAGGGGATGATTCTACGCGAAAAAAGAAGTCGAAAATATAGAATAAAAAAAATAAGAATAAAAAAAAATAGAATAAAAAAATATAGAATAAAAAAGTCGGATAGTAAATTAATAAGTAGGAAAACACTTCGGTCACATTGGAAGTGTTTATCAACATAACGTCAATCGAGACAATGATCTACAGTGAGATCCGTTATAACGAGACGTGATAAAGTGCACGCGTACCGAGCGAAAATTCAGTCGATTTTCTCGAAAACAAAGCCTCAAACGAAAAATTTTTATTCTATATTTTCGACTTCTTTTTTCGCGTAGAATCACCCCCTTTCCGCTTGTACCACCAGTTACCAACCACCCTGTATAACTGCATTTTATATTTATTTAACTCGAAAATGCTGCTATTCGGATGAGCTATTTCCATATGACAGAAAATAAGATTAACTTAATCCACTGTCACAACCATTTTTGCTAATCTTGATAATTTCCAGAGCAAGAAAAGAATCGTTAAATTTACTAACGTTAATGGTAACAGCGGAAGCAAATGAAGCTCATTTAAAGGGGCGCTCACTGTCGAGACATATTCCATCATTGTACGCCAGTTTATAAGACGAAGCTGCTCGCTCGAATCCATTTTCCGAAAGTGGAGCAGTTCTAACCCCCGTAAGTTTCGTTACGATTGCGCTATTACGTTGAACTGCGTTGGCCCACGCGATTTTCCTTCGACGATCTCGTCGTTCAGAGCATACTGATTTTCATAAAACTACCGCACTTTACCTATGTTGTCGCCACGTTTGTGAAACGCAAGTTCCTTACGTTTTCCTCCTATTGCATTCCGCGTTCCAAGACGTCCAGGACTTTAGAAAACACTTTGCTATCGTAGGAAATTGCATTTACACGTGTTCAATCTTCGGCCGTAACTTCGCGAGCAATATTGTTCGACGAGATTATAGGAAATTTTCGTTCTGATTGAAACTTTTTGATTTCTGCCCGAGCGAAGTTTGTTCGAAATTCTATTCGTCGAACGAGAAATCGAAAAGAAACGGTGAATTAGTAAAAATCGATACTTGACGTTTCAGACTTTCTCTTATTTTTACTCTGAGTATTTTAAGATGTACCTTGAGAAGAAATTATCTCCTCTCGCTTCAAACTAATTTAGAATAGCCTTTTATTTTTAATATAAATATGTACGTTATTTAATTTATTATTTTTCGCAAGACTTTAATTGCTCGATTTCTTGAATAAAATATTGAAAAAACAGTTATGCATCAATACATTTTAGGTGTTATTTCTTCGTGTGTATTATTTCTAATTATACATGCGTCTTGTTATTGTAAATAATATAAGTCCACACTTAATAAATCCAGCTATAAGATAGAAAAAAATATCTTTCTTTCAGAATTTATCAAATGTCTCGAATTTCTTCCAACTTTTACACCAAATAAGATCAACTACCATTAGTTCAATTTCAACTCCCCGAATTTTCAAAAAATATTATTACGAGGAAAGGAATAAATACTATAAACAATACCCATGACTAAGTTGGAGTTTTCGATTTGAAAACCGACAAGGGAGAAAAAGCAAAGACTATCCTTTCTCTTAAACGTTCCTCGTTCTAATATATTTCTTCTTGACCGATGGAAAATGAACGAGGAGTGGTACAAGAACCGCGAATTCGATAGCAAGAACTGTTCCGTGCCACGAACAATTACGAACGTGAGCAAGATAACGGGTCAAAAAGTAGTTGAACCTGTTTGTTGCCGAAAACCACACCATAGTTCTACTCCAGCCACCCTCGAGTTCTCTACGACTGCAATCCTCTGGCTGAGACGTTCTTGCGCGATTTATATCCACCTTGTTTCCGCCAGTCGAAGAGCAACTCGAGCGAGATCTGGTCTATTTTCGATCTTATTTCAGTCTTTATGGAAACGTTGCTTTCTCCGATGCAATATCGTTTAAAAATTTTCTAGACGCAGTTACAAGCAAAGATTTTGCGAAGAAGAATATTTAAATTGATCCTTGCAAAGGCAGGAGCTATGAAAGTCTTACTGCGTATGAAAGTGTTATTTAATCAGATCCCTACCTTTGCTATTAGAATTTCGTAATATATTATAATTTTAAATGTTAGAATTTAAAGTAATGGAAATATATATGCTCAATTTTCATTGTAATAAATTCTAGTAATATATGCGGGCCTGATTGGTTATTTCTGATAGATTGATTACAAATATAAAGATATTTCCTACGCATTAGACGAAAGTTTCATATCTACAAATAACTCTTGTCTAAGATATCCTTTGTCTTAAATGTTCTCAGCGACAAACAGTACCTTGCATTGGATATTTTATATAATATCTGCTTTGCATAGTATCTTCGGTATCCTACGCGTCTTTTCGTATTTAAAGTTTCCATAAGTTGTACTTAAAGAACAATCATCGACGTACTACGCAGATATCGACACATTACACGGTCATCGACACGTCGTCAACTTGAACTTACGAATCGCATCATTTGCAGCCCCTAAGAGACAACCAGACTTACAATGCATCGTCGCGACGTGATCGCGCGAATCGATTTCGAGAAAGTCGCGGTGATCAGCGCGCAGTTTTCACGAACGAGTTCAAATTCGATTACATAATCTGATAAAAAAGGAGATTCTGAGGTAGAACGTATAGGGCGAAAACAAAAGGACGTTTGAATCGGAAATTCGATTTATATAATCGGCGATTCGTGAGAGCAGACGTTGGTCGTCTTAAACGTTCGTCCACGAAGCGACTCGTATAATTCTCACGCGTTGGTTACCGATTCCACCGTGCCGCGGCTCGCCGGAATAAAGCAGACGAACGTGGATCGATGAACGTGAGGCGAATGCCGAAGGATCGTGTCGTTAGATGAAAACGTTTTCAACTTTTCCGTCACCAACTTCTCCTTTTTCTTTCTCTCGTGTTTCCCCCTTCTCTTCCTCTTGTTTTTCCACTCTTTGCTCGGCTATGTGTCGTCTCTTCTGTTTTACTGTCGGGCCGTTCTCTCTCTTCCGTGCTTTGTTCATTTCTCTGCATTCGAGCTGCTTTTTTCCCTCTCCTTTGCTTCCTATTTCCCTCTCTCTTTCGCTCTTTCTTCATTTGGTTCGTTCCCTTGCTCGTGACTCGCTTTTCTCCGTTGCCTGCAGCCCTATCAGGCAGAGCAGATCCTCTTCGTTTTTTGTCTATTTCTTCCTTTTCCCATCTTTCCTTTTTTTTTCTTCTTTTTCATAACGAACGGCATTACAGGTGATTCTGAAATATTTGCTCGAACGATTTGCAGCGTTCGAACACGATCGCGAAACGTTTCCGCGCTGATTAAGGGAACTGCCTTTGCAGCTGTCCGACTAACGAGATTCGCAAATACGTCGCTATCCTTTTTCCTTTTTTTCTTGTTTTAAATGAGCTTCTTTTTGCATCCTTTCTTTTCATTCGTTTCCTTTTCCCTGGCTTCTTTCTCGTTTTTTTCGGATCGTTCTACCGTATCGCGAGTAAACGCGTATAATTAAAATCCCTCTGTGTTCCGCTAAATCCCGGCGTTCTCTTTTGTTTCCCGGAAAGTCGTTTCGAACCGATAACTTTAACAAACAACTGTTTCGAGAAGTGCTAGGTGCCGCTGTATTTGTTAAATTCACTTACCAGGAAGATTCTTTATAGTTTATAGTAATTTCCTCGGCTTCGTCAAACAGCTTCAACAACTATCGAACTATTTTCTGGTCCATTGTTTTTTATAAATTGTTTTCTGAAATGCTATGAATGGATTATGTTTCCTTATTTGAGTAATTTTGCTCTTTCCTTTCGTAGATGCTGATGAAAGCTTGTAGCGTTATCATTCACAATTCGCGCACAATACGTGCGATAGAAATTAATGAAAAATCATACAACAAGCTATCCCAATTACGAATTCTTCAATTTCTCTGCTCTAACTATTCCGAATCATGTCATAATCACCCATATTTTCATCTCCTTTCAAGTTTATCAAACACTGCATGAAACGTGAAGCAGCTATATCGTCGGATTTCGTTAAAACATTAAATTACCAATCGCCTCGCATTCAGTAAGTACACGTTAAAACCACTTCCCTTGTTATCTATAATATAGCAAAGCGCACGTTAATACCAGCAGCTAAGCAACAACCTCTACATCCTCGAAACAAAGCGACCGACAGAAAGCTCTCGTGGCAACAGAACGCGCCAATCAACGCGCACATGGTCCTCTTTCAAAAATACTCGCGCTAGAAGGGTAGAATTTCAGCAAACAGAAGGAAGCTGCCCGAGGGTGGCGACAGATACCATTTAACCCCCGCGCTTTTTGTTCGACGTCGAACATCCATGGGCGGAAATGTCGCTTCCTGAAGGAAACTCGATACGCGTATTTCCCGTGGGCTCGAGACGAAACGCGCGACACGCGTTCTTTTCGCGTGATCCCGCGGGAACTATCCACGAAACAGCGTGTGTTTAATTTCGTTTAACATCATCGCCACGTTGCTCCAAACATCGTTGAATTGCGACCATTGGGACAATTTTACGATGATTAATAGCATACAACCGACTGAGTTCCATATTACTTATTCGACCCAAGAAGTGTCACGGGGAACGAGGGTTACAATAATTTTTCGAATTGGTCCAATGTTTCTCTAGAAGCCTCTGGAGAAAGAGAGAGGGGGGGGGCGGGGATAGAGAAATGGAAAAATGCAGTGAGGCGAATTGGAATTAAAATGAGATCCGATAAACGGCGCGTACGAGTTAATAATTCGTCTAGACCTCGATTTCTTCGAGAACTACCGGCGAAGTTTTAATGAAGAGTAAGAATCGAATGGGAGTGAATTGGAAATGTTATAAGTGTTCCATGCTGACTGGAGTTGTACTGTGGTAAGGATCAGAGTGGCGATTGGAGATTGATTGACGTGTTTTGATGGAAATACAGCGACTACAGAAAGCATTGGTACATATCTTTAGTTTCCAGTGAAGCGTATTTTCCATCAGGTGCTACAATTAATTTTCATAGTATCGAATTTCTGTATTCACATGGAGATACCACTAAATGATACGAAATTTAATATACTCGGATCTAATTAATTAGTCTGTAAATGCCGTAGTAAATATAGTGTGCCGAAACTTTTGTAGCTATTATAAGTGAGGGAGGTAACGAGGAAGCTATTGTTAAGTTTGGATTTATGGTATTTTTATTGTTCCGGTTGGTGGGGTGTATTAAGAGAGAATGAAGGGGACAAGTAACGTTGGAAAGCAAGGGAATTACGAGGAGCGGTGAAATGAGAGTATTAAGAACGGCTTTAAATCTACGAGATGGAGCAAAGAATAATGGAATACTGAGAATGTGAAGTCTAAGGTACTGTTAGGTGGATAAAACCAAGGGGAGAATATTGAGAGAGTGGTTGGAAAAGTCTTGATAGAGTCTAATATAGACTAACGATCAGGATTTTGAGATTGTCTATGCTTTGTTTAGAATCGTAAAAATAATATATTGGAATTTAATTCAGCTCGCTCCATTTTAATTTACATATTTTGTATAATTTTACATCTTATGTGTATTCTACGCATTTCTGAATTTACATTTCCCATAAATGCATTTCCCTTAAACAAATATCTATTTACGTTTTACCTCTTTCATTACCAGTATCTAAACTCAATCCATCCACTTACACCAAACAAACGAGAAGAAGAAAGAAGAAATTGGATGTCAACGATGAAAGGAAATAACCAAAAGAACACAATAAAAACCAGTACCAGCCCATAAACGCGAATTCATAGTTAGTTCGTGTCTGTCTAACGAGCTCAAAATTGTTCGTGAGCGAACAGTCGAAGGCGTGGCTAAAATCCGAGGTAATTAGTTGATGTACAGGGTGTGGCCCGACGGAAGGGATGAAAGCACTGATCAGGCGGACAGAGCACGAGGGAAAGGTGAAACGAAGCCCATGAGTCGTGCTTACATCGTGTCCCGACACCTAGATTGCCACAGACTGATTGAGCTAACGTGCCCAACGCCCGCTAATCTTTCCTTCACCGACGACACGCGACCAGATGGGTGTGCGCCCCTTATTTGCAGCCGATTTGATGGTAGATCCACTTCCATCCGTTTCATGTTCTGCTAAACGACTGGGGATCGGTCTCGTTATTGGCTGTGGTTACTAGTCGTTAGGAAGAATTGATTTCTATGTGTCTGTGGAATGAATGAACAGGGTGTATAGATTGACTTCTCCTTTGCGATGATTTGGTATTAGGCATGATTCGTGGTACACGTGTGAGTGCCACGTAAAACAAGTTGAACTGATAGAATAAGTTTTAAGTGCATAAATCTTCATTAAAATAACTTTTAATCGTATGGAACAAATCTTTACATTACAGCAATAATACATGTACAATAGAAATCTAGAGCAAAGGTCATTTACATGAAGTCTACCTTACATAGGGGATTGACTGTGGAAGAGTATGCATACATATAAAAGTAGATCAGGTTTGTAGATTAGACGATTAGGGCTGATTAAGATTTCCATTTGTCGATAGAACAATAAGGGAATTTAATTTTTAGTGAAAATAGTTGCTTATATAGCAAGCAAAATGATTATTTTGAATTTTGTCCCAATGATATTGATATTAAGTAGACAGTAATTCAAAATATAATTAATGAAGTAAAACGATGGAAAATGATATGTTTCGAAGTCAGAGATATGTTCTATTAATCACTGATATTATGAGTATCGGTCGCATTTTAAATTTCATTTTTTAAAATGCATTGTTTGATTTCATCGAAATATAGTGAAGACAATATTATAAGCACTGATACAGGAATAAAATATCAATGGATAGCACAACGTGAAATACAAATGGGCGGGAATATACTGTTCTTCAAACATAATTACCAATAAATGGCTCGTTTGTGCTTCATATGTGAATTAGCTTTTAAGTTAAATTCTCCATGAACAATATGAATGATTAAACGTGCGTCAGTTTGATATTCAAACAGCAATAACGTTACTGTTATTAAGCCTTTCGATATAGACACCTTCGGAAACGGAATCACGAAATAACATACTGAAAACTCGTTTTAAAAAAGATTTATTAAGCTCAATACTGTTATGTATAATTTTATAAACGTTGCCTTTTTAAAAAGACGATTACAGTAACAAAAAAGAAAAACAAAAACAAAAAGGAAAGAAATAAAGAAAAAATATAAAATATAGAAATTTTAATTCTTTTAGCAATAGTTATACAATTCCTATAGTAACAATTCTAATAGTTATACATTCCTATAATATATATATATATTACGTTAAGATAATCTTAAAGAAACATTACCTGCAACTCTCTGGATAATAGAAATTACATTTGAGAGTAAGTTTGTATCTATAATAAAATTTGAATTTTGTTTGAAAAGGTACGCAATCAATTTACCTAATATATGCTTCTATTGGTTTTCACAGATAACTATTCAATAGAAATATCTAGAAATAATGAAGATTTGTATTTTCATACATCATAATCCCTCCCTTCCTCTTTATTTGCACGCAAAGTACGGAAGCAATGAAAACGAAGAAACAAAGAAAAACGTTTCTAGGAAGTTTTGAGAGAATTCCGAAGAGGTAGCAAACCAACGTGATCTTGCGGTAGTTTTCCTTTCAGAACACGCGGATGAATATTTAATCGGAAAGTTTATCTACTTAGACATTACTCGTCGTTCGAAGCTTTAATTAACCGCTAGAAAGGCGAGATGTCTTTCGAACTGATCTTACCGGATGAATGATTAATAAACTTCGACCGTCGTAGATTCGATCGGTCTATATTTAAATTCGATCTCTGCCAAATTTCTCGGGGCTATTGAACTTCCGAGATTTATTACAGAAATGTCACATTCTGTTGACTCTTGATCTATAAGAAATTCGTTTTAATGACATTTTACGGTATGTCACTTTAATTCTGATATAATTATCGATATAATGCTATAAATATTATAATGAAAATAAGACTGACAAATAATATAACATAGATTGAAATGATATATTAATATCGGATTTGGTTATTAATTAAGCTTAATTATTTGTGAAGAGAAGTTTTGATCAATTTGCGAAGAGACCACATGACAAGACAAAGGTAATAACATCTAGCTAATAAGAAAAGTAACTTACTTTTTCTATTTCTCTATAAATATATATACCTTCCATCAAGAAATTTAAATACATGCATCTTTCTATTGCCTAAACCACTTTCGTGATATTCTTTCAAATTTATTTAAATTTACTATTATTTAATTATTTAAATTTATTAAATTTATTAAAATTATAAAATATATACATTAGTGGAAAACTTATTATTCAATAAAAAAAATTATCCAAACCATTACTTACTCATTGAAAGATCTCCTAGAAACATCCTTCTTAAAGAAATACTCAAAAGCTGGAAAAACTGGACGAGAATAATCGGAAGAGAGCAGAGACGAAGGAAAACTTGCTGATAGATTCTAATCCAGATCCTCGGGTACAAAGTGAAACAGTTTTCGAAGAAGCAGTCTAGGTAATGCTCTTTTGGAAATCTACTTGGCGGTGCATAAATTCGCTCTGTCCTTCCATTAAAACAGCTCTCGTAAATCAAGCAAAGCATCCTAGCGTCAAAATGTTTTCAAAAGCTTGTCCGAATCTAGCGAAAGCACCTTTCAACCGCAAGACCGAAAATTTCTGTTGGTTCGACGGATATGTCGACTTAACGATTCGTCGTATACACGAGCGAGCAATGCCTCGTCGTGATGAAATTCTCGGCTTCAGCGTCGAGAAACGTATAATGAATCACAGGGGACACGCGCGAAATTCCATTTCGCGTTAAAAGCACTTGGTAATCAGTTTGTTTTATTGGATTCTACCGGAAACGCGCAGCGCCCGTTGACGACGTGCAACACGAAGGATATTACATGTGTACTCGAAAGTCTTAGGGGAGTTATTACATTTGTTCCAGATTCAACCGTGGAGCGACATACATTCACTCACAAAAGTATCGAGTAAAATAAAATGACCAAATTTCATTAAAAAGTTAGGTCGATTCTTGGCCGGAAGTATTGATTATTCAAGTAGTTAGTTTTCGTAGAGATTTCATCGCGAAAAGTGTATGTATATCGAAAGAATTATATGGCTTTTAATTATTTTATACCGCGGTATTTAGTTGTGTAAATATATTATGTATTATGTATATAAATCTATTATGTAAATATCCTCCTAAATTTATATAAATACAGAAATTAATATATTTACCAAAAGCTAGATGTAATCAAACATCGTACTCTGCAGTCAATATGTATTAGTCTTATTAAAGATGGAAGACTAAAGCGTGGGTGTTTGCACGCGTAACGTGCGAATGGGTTCAAAGGAACAGTAAATATATGTATGTACATTTGCCATAACGATTTGGAATTCCCTCTGTGCATTCACTTTACAAACTTATTAATACGTCGATGAAAAGCTGAACGTTCAATATTTTATTCCTATTAAATGTATGAAATTTCAATTCAAATTGAGCGAATTGCAGGAACATTCGTAGTAAAATACAACTAGCGTAGTTTTTATAAAAAATAAAAAGCGGTTTTAAATTCAATACACAGATAAAATGATTTGAAACCCCAGTTTTAAATGCGATTAAAAAGTGTACTGCAGAGAGAAATGTAAAGTCCTATTTCGAACGATTTTTACGCCAAGGCAAACCGAAATCTATTTGTGAAAAATTCTGAAACTGAATGAAAACACATATACGAGTCAAACACACACACACACACAGACACTTGACAAAAATACAGGAGAAAAAGAATGCATTTGCTACAAAATTCAAGAGATACTTCTAAAATAAACGCAAACGAGTCTTCGGAAATTTACCAGTTAAGTTTCAGCAACAAAAATATGTACAAATGGAGCATTGAAGTTTCCTCTATCGGCTATGAAACCAGTTTGAAATGATCTTCTACGCTACACGAACATTTCGATCTCTCCTTCTTCCTCCCGTGTTTTTTTTTCCTTTGTTCTGCAAAGAGTCTAAAAGTGTAGCATGTTCTTTGCATATCGAAAATATGTGTGCCTCGTGGCTGGAAAGACAAAAAAGAAGTATTTCCTTTGAACTTTTCCCCTAGGAGCAGCAAAAAATACGGAAAATAACGAAATACTTTGGCGAACAGGGACTACGCGTGAAACTTACCTCGATATTTGACAAGTAACTCCGCTATAAACCTCCCTTCCTTCATCTTCTTTTTTTCACCTCCCTTAACCCCGTAAATTCAACAAAATTACCGTTCGAAGTTATATTGCCTCTGCTTTGTATGAGAAATGAGATGCGAAAGAACGCCTGCAATCCGGGCAAATGAAACGAAAGCAATTTTCTGTCTGCCCTTTTGAACATTGATATCGTTGTGTAAGGCAGATCGTCGTTTAATTGCACGGCATAATTACCTAATTTATGTTAATTCGTATCGCTCAACTTTAATGAGTTGGTTATTTACATGGCCATCAGTTTTGTTCCTAATGAAACGTCCAGCAAGTGTTAATGTATATTACTCTGCGCTTTTAATTTTGGACAATTTTGTATTTACACATGTTTTGTTAAGCAAACGTTTCAAATCACTATGTGTTTTATAGAAACTACAAATTTTTTAAAGATCAGTATTCTGTAATTGGTATTCTGTTACTTCAGAATATTTTTTAGTTGAATTTATCGAAGCAAAAAAGATTACTATTGATATTTCAGGTATTAATTTTGCATCAATGAAAAAATTAATATGTAATAAAGCAATATGAACGGAGAAAGCCATTTCAGACTGTCGGTCGGTAGTATACACAATTCTATTAATATCTCATTAGCAGTAATGGCTTCTAATTGCATATAATAACGAAGCCGCTTTCGAATTTTCGAAGAATAAAAATTTGATGGAAGAAAGATATTTCTAAATTTAGCCAAATCAAAATAACAGATAAATTAAAGCTAAAGCATAGTAAGAATCTGTTAAAATTTTTTATGAGAATAAGAAATATGAAAGAATAGTGACTTTTCTTTAGCTCTGAAAGCCTATTACGATGCAAAGAATTTTAGATTGAATAGTCATAAACTCCCAAACGATCAGCAAAATATCCAAGATATGAGATGTAAGATAACGTCATAAAACAAGCAACCCATATTTCTAATATCTCATACAAACGTTTCTAGTCTTAAGACATAACATTTGAGGAGGACTTCAATCTATCTAATTTATAGAATAAATAATTCCTTGTCTATTTCGCAAGTTACACAAAAATGAAAAAAATTTTCTTAACATCTCTTCTCCAAAATTTTCAATTAAGAAGCTCATCATACAAAAGATCAGATTAAAACTGCGAAGAAATTTAATTGAAATAAAAATACTGCAAATCGATGTAAATAGATTTTTAATTGAAAAGACTAATTTCAAACCTTCATCTTCTGCAAAATGGAGAAGCGAAAAGGAAAATAATGCGATATCAAGAGTTTATCGTTTCAAGCAAACGAAAATTTTCCCAAACTCGAATTCACGATGATAATTAGACAATTTCCAAGCAGAAGAAGGGAGAGTGAGTCGAACTGAAGTAACATTTTGCGCTCGAAAAATACGTGGAAAACAGTAGAGAATCGTGTAGTGGATGGAGGAGGGCAGAAGCTAGCGGACGATACGGTTATTTACCAAAATCTACGTCGATGGAGAGGTCGGTAAATAGCCACGATGCACGGCAAGAACGGCAAAAAGGTCGATTTAATCTGATTTCGTTTGCCTTTCGATGGGAAAAAAAGGCGCTATTAGTTTTCCGTGTTCGTGGCCGTGCGTTTCCGCCAGTGGAATTGTTCTGCCGAGTTTCGGCAATAAACCACGTCAAATGGAATTTTGTGATAAAAAAATACGGTGTTTGAAGGAAAAATAAAAAGGCAGGAAACGGAGAAAAAAAGAATAAAGAATAATGTTGGAAAATCTGATCGAGAAAATTACAGCGGCGAAACGAATGACCGAGAAAGGTATTAACGAGCAATAATTAATCAAGAAAGATATGGGCGATCGTGAGGTTGTTGCGATGTATCACTAATCAGTTGATACTCTGTACAATTTCCTAAATTGTTTAGAAAATTTCTAGATCTCTAAAATCTTACCACTGACAAATGCTCTAGATTTGGACTTATAATTCTGATATTAAAACCCGTATCAAACTCTGTAATTCGTGATTTGAAATGTGAATTTATCCTTTGAATTGATAGCAAAAGATTTAGCTTACTAGTTCATTTTTCTAACACTATTGGAATATTAAATGATTCCGTTCTACATCTTTAAAATATAAAAAAATATATAAAAATTTATACTGTATAAAAAATTTTCTTTCTCAAAGTATAAAAAATATGAAGTAACCAAAAACTGTGATTACATTTTTTTGCCAAAAAGGCAAAAGTACATAAATCTCTCTCTCTCTCTCATAATACGATGACAAAAAGTTTGCTCGACTGTTTTTCAAAAATGCATGCAATCGTCGATGAAACTCGACGTTTTACGTGGAACTGCTTTCTTAAGTTTCGAATTAATTCCATGGAAAATGCTGTGAGCACCTAAAACGACTCGTGGCGCGTAATTAACGGCAGGAAAAGCACATCGAAACTCATAGTTTGTTCTCACGAGTCGTAACTACTTTTCCAAACTTTTGTAAATTCTCAAACGACGACATATTTTCCTCCCTTTTAAATACACGATGCACTTTTACCAAACTCAAAAGAGAATTGCGTTGCGTTGTTGGTGTTTATCGAATCGTAGACGCGAAGATCAAACTTTCAGTTTGATGAAATTTATTAAGGAATCTAACAAGAAGTTTTTCATTTTTTATTTCATTACTTCTTTGTGGTGTCTGCTTCGGTATGCAAAGTCAATAAAAGAAAAAGATAAATTGTTACGAGGAAATCCTTTTTTAATTCACGAAACATTTTTATATCTTTCAAAGTCAACTTTTCTACGAATGTAACTACGCTTGTGCAGAAAACTAAAATATTTCAACTGAACCAATTTAATTTCCGAAAACGCGTGG
Source organism: Bombus confusus (assembly GCA_014737475.1). NCBI lineage: Eukaryota > Metazoa > Arthropoda > Insecta > Hymenoptera > Apidae > Bombus > Bombus confusus. Next base: position 843,730 of record JACXIV010000097.1, read on the forward strand.
GTATAATATACACGAAGCAGCTCTGTCGTCTATTTTAGAATGAATTTCGGCTCAAATATCATGTTCGAAATGTCAGTCACGCGCAGACCGTGCATCAACCACATACAACGTCAATGATGTGGCTAATTGCTTAACGTGTCACCGAGTACTGTACTTTTTCGAATTTACAATGCGAACGATAAGATAACAATTCATGTAAATACAATTTGCTTAAAAAAAAGAGAGATCGAAATTCGATTAAAAATAATTTGCCAAAAATAGGTCAAAGATTTACAAGAAAATAATACTAAACGCAAGTGCATCAAAAAAAAAAAATTCAATTCTCGCGCGACAACGAGCACGATTGATTGCTTACTAGTTATTTTTCTTTTTTTATATGCTTTCCCCCTTTCTTTTTGCTTTTGTTTGATTTTTCCAATAAACGAACGTTGCTCACCTTTATAGAACAGAGGCAAAAAAGAGAAAAGTTTGTTTCGTGAATTAAACAAATTTAGAAGTCTAACGAATCGTGTATTTTTCGCACTCTCCTCACTTTCGAGTTCGATTAAATGTCACCACGGAAAATAAAACAGTTCGTAACGAAACTAACCGGGTATCGTTTTGATTTTCCTTCCCAATTTTCTAGAAATGACTGAACCTGATAAATCCATATCGAAGCTATTTGAAATCAGTCTGTAAATCAACTACTATGGCGTTATGGTTTAATATAGAATTGATTAAAACAAAAATCAAGATGAAATATTTGGTATCACTACATTATATTTCTCTCGATATATTTTCTTAAACATTTTCTATCTCTCCTTTCATTACATTCTATTGTCGTCGGCTTTTCTTTCTTTTTTATTCCTTGATTTTGTATTAATTCACGAGCAATGTCGTTCTTATATGAAGATAAGAGAGAAAAAATATGAAAAGTACAATTTTGTTGATTTTAATGTCATTTAGTTGTAAAAAAAAAGTGTACTTTAACATAACGTAGTCAAGAAAAGGAATAATCTATGGAGTTTAAAAATGTATCCAACAATATGTCTTTTAGCAGTAGGTGACCGATTCATGAAGTTTTGTGACAGAACTAACAGCATACATAATATCTAAAATATAATAATCGATACTTTAAAATTAATATCTTTCGAGACTTAAGAAAGCAATATCTTTGACGAAAATATTTTGCAATAGTTGGAAAACTAGTGAATTTTTAAATTGCTTTCATAGGAAGAATATGTGTTATCGTGTTTTCCTTCTGTCGTCTTCGTATTTAATATAATATGAACTATAGTGATATATGCAATTTTACTTAAAAGTTGTAGCCAGATAGTATAAGGAAACAATGTATTCTAATTGCAATTTTTTTGGCGATGTATAATATACAATACATAAAAACTTAATCTTTATATAGAGATTAATTCCAATTACCTCGAAGAGAAGATCTAAGATTCCTTTCAATCCTTAATGTTAATTGAATGAAAGAATACACGCATGACAGAATATATTAATTTAGAAAAACAGTAGCGTCTACAATACAAATAGTTATTCAATAACATCATATTTCATCCGAGGCATAAGAAACGTTCAATTATTTGACTAAATGCGTAAAAATTTTCTCGCAAATTTACCGACACAACGACCGCAGACTGCAATTGGCGAACGCGAGTATATGCATATTCGTATTATCAGGTCCCGCATCATTTCGGATGACAAATCACCAAAATTGCCGGGCAGGAAACAACAGATGTCGAACAGCGTTGGAACGACCATCACGTTGCTCATAACGTAATCAGAAATGCAAAGAGAGAGAGAGAGAGAGAGAGAGAGAGAGAGAGAGAGAGAGAGAGGTGGAAATTCAAAGAGCAAGAGAGCGGAAGTAGAGAAACGGAGAAACAAGCAGAATCAGCATCGGGACGAGTTGCAAATTGGTCCGGCCGATAATTAATTAACAAACTCCGCATTATGCGATTGACGAAGATACCTCTCGAAGAGCCATAGATAAGCCAGCCAAACGAACCGGTAGATCTTTTGCGTATGGCGAATACCAAAATTGGTTGATGACCAGTGAACAATGTGGTCGAAGTAATACTAGGATTATGCGACGCGATGCGTCCTGGTTCCACGAGCTCGATGTTACCGTCCTAGTTTCCCTTTTGCCTCGGCGAATTGCTCATTTACCCACGAAAATGGACCCCTATGATATTTCACCAAGGGTCGTTTCGTAGCGCGCTTTGTGAGTATGTTCGTGTTAAATTTCAAGTGGAAAATTAGCAGAGATGAAGGGTTATGGTTTTCACGAACGTATCGCGATTGTTTGTGATGATTAGGGGGAAGAGGGATTGTTCCATTTGGAAATTGTGTGGCAAATGTGTTTGGGTCTACAGTGGCTATAAAGAGTATTGGCACACACCTTTATTTTCCAATGAAGCGTTTCTTCTATTAGGAAATTTATATAGCAGTTTATTTATGTAGCTTTCAATTTTTGTAGTCATGCGAGAGTGTTACTAAATGATACAAAATTTAATATACATACTTGGCTCTAATTAATTAATATGTTATTCCTATAAGAAATACAATAAAGTACCAATATTTTTTGGAGTCACTGTATATATTATACAGTCAGAAATTAATGCTTTGAATGGATGAAGATCTTTTGAAGTTGTTTATCGTCTCTGATTTATTTCAATAAATAATTTATAAACGTAGGCTTTGTATAGCTGAAATTATATGGAAGAGATGTATTACAGTTAAAATTACAGCTACCTATCAAACGGTTTGATATAATAGTTATTGATTCTCTAATAGAACATTATAATTTTTGCAATAAATTATTACAAGATAGGTGATCGCTGTTCATGATGCAGGTAAACTAGTTATCATCATAATGATTATTATTATAGGTTCCATTGTAGAAAACTAAAAACAAGCTGTCATTATTATTATCCAATAACTAGTATAATAATAATAATAGTCTAATCCCGCGGTTTGCGATCTAGGTTAGTAAATTATTTTATGTAAATCATCGGATATTATAATTTTGTATTAATAGAATCCTCAGTGAGTTTAGAAATAATACCCATGATTACAGTCCCCGTGGATAAACTGGGCTTTTACTATTATTATTATTGAAAACATTTATATTACTATCAGAAAAGATTTCAAACATTTAGCTTTGCAAAACGTTATGTAATGTAAATATCTCGTACGTATTTTCACATTTTACTTGCCAGGAAAATGTTCAAGCTACTAATTACAAATATTGTCAATACCTTGACAAATAATCCAATAAGTAAACATCTACGTAAAATCGTATAAAATCTATCAAAATAATTCAATAAATTATCTATACAATAAACAAATATTATCTTGACGAATGATCCAACAAGTATCTACATACTCGAATCTTTCAAATTTTACAATTTTTATCAACATCTTCACCATTGCCATAATTATTTCTAAATCTTTTACCCAAAGAAATATTCAAATGCCATAACCACGGATTTTGTCAGTATGAAGAGACAGTGAACCATTTAAATTCAATTAATTAATAGATCTATCTGCATCAGTTGACATCACTAGAAGCACGAAACGCTAAAGTGGAGACATACCACCCTAAGTGGATCAATCTGCGTATCTCGTGAAGCAGATTACTATTTCGTCGTAACAGAGCCGATGATCTACGACTGGATCGATACGCGAGGCTATAATCAGTTCGATGCATCGACATGTTGATCGAGATGACTAATTAACAAGCGGTTACCTCTCCCTTCAATCGAGGGAGTCGCCTAAATGAATTTTCGTCGTTAATTTTTCATCGGTTGTCAGTTTTATAAAGAAGAGATTGACACTCGATAAACGAAGCAAATTTATTTTTACGGGACGTGAGGAAAAAAAAATAGAAGCATTATGAAATGTATAAAGTTACGTGACACCTGTGCAAATTCTTTTTAGAAATCATCAAGGGAAGCGGAAAAAATTCGTCCTCGACATTTTAATGTTTTCCAGAGGGTTCATCCTTCGTACTAATTTTGTTAAAAATGTATGATATTGGTTTAACATTATTTTGTTTTTAATGTTTGGTCAACGTTGTTTGGAAAAAAACTCATCTTCGACATTTTAATCAGAATTAAAATATTCTCACAAATCGTATAAACTAATTGCTATTATTTAGAAAATATTTCCTGGAAGATGTTTGATGAAAACATGAGATACGTAATTGATGGATAGCATGAAAGTATTATAATATTAAAAAGCAGAAAAATGTTGCTTCCACAGAAATTCGGCGAAACCAATAAAAAAGCAACCTTGATTCTGTAACTTCAAAACCTAATTCTACTTTAGAACAACGATATCTGTGAAACATACAGGTTTCTTTGCATTTTTATCTTATTTCCATTCCCTTAAATCTTTAAACTCCAAACAGAAACCTTGAAATTTGAAGTTATTATATTTATATTAAAATATTTAACAAATATCGCTTAAACGAATAAAATATCATTTTTGTTAAATATTTTCATTGACTCTTAAAATAACAGTAAAAAAATTTGTAAATTTTACAAACTGCAGAATGATTATAAACTGCAAGTCTTATATATCTTTCCATAAATGTTATATTTAACGTCGCTGAAATATCGATGAAGCTTCGTATTTATGATGCTATTTAAATACCTCTTCCACAGTCTCCAACTTCCAAAAGTTTTAAGTGCCTCGAGTCAGCTGAAGTTCTTGGATGTGGTTTAAAACGGAAAAATGTAGATTAACAGGTGTTACGGACATAACGAAATTCAAGGAACACGATATAAGATTAAGATATAATAACCGCGACTAAAAATACCTAAAAACATCCCCTCAACGTTATCTATTATACAAATATTACAACTGTAATATCTCCAGTTTCTCCCAACTACATTTATTTTCCATAGATAAGGAGATAGACGTAGTAATTTCGGGAAAAAATTTGCTCTCACACGGCATTTGCATATTTCCGAATCTCCCCTATTTTTTTAAACGATGTAAATAAGTTTCCATGCCGAGAGTTTCGTTGTAATTCATTTGCATCGGCAAAAATATGAAAGGACCCTTGATTAAAAATCGTTACGCGTTCGTAACAGTAAATTGATATTTGCATGAAATTACCGTGAAACGGTCACCGGTCGCAAATGATATTAAAGTTTCGAGGATGGAAAAGCGTTAAAAAGGGACGCTGACTGGGAAATCGCGATTGGAATTGTAATCGTCCCGCGTGTTTTAACAGATAACTGCGAAAATATTGGAAATCAAAGTTTTTCCGCGATCTTTTTCGCCGTATGTGTCCATCAAACTCTGAGAAAATAAAATGAAACTGCATAAATGAGAATGTGTCGGATACTTCGCCGACGTGGAACAACAATGCTATTCACTGGCGAGCGAAAGAAAATTACGAATTTTAATCGTGCAGAGAAAAAAAAAAACGTTTAAAAAGTCAACCTTCCGATCGAGAGTCCTGAACCTTCGTGATTTTTATCTCGAACTCACGTAACTTCCACAATGAATAATACAAACTGTGGAAGGTGACGGTATAAAAATTCGCGAGAGCCTCGTTCGTTATCAACGTAACATGGGGGAATTCCGTTGGTTACTTAGATTAGTCGTATCAGAAAATCGCGTTAGTACAAGTTAGGACATAGGAACTGCACATTTAACGAAGTTAGTTCGGACTGGAGGAAAATGTGCGAATAACACGGTTTCTTTACACGCGAAGAATCATCGTGGACAGGCGGAAATGCATAAAAAAACATATCGAAATTATTAATTTGTAAGTTATAAAATTAAAAGAGAAATAATTTAAATAATCAGCGTTCATTAATTTATACTATTTTATTTGGGAAAAGGATTTGTTGGAAAATGGTTTTCAAAATATAACGAACAATATTGAAGTTGTCAATGTATAAGTTTTATACTGTCTTACTTAGAAAAAGAATTTGTTGGCACATTGGTTATACGTAAGTACTCATATGCACAACTAATAAATAGATTCTCAACTAATTCTTGTTCGGATATAATAATTTCCTTAGCTTGAAGATTTTTCTACGCAATTTATAAATTTTTATTTTACCATTATAATACTCTAAAGAAAGGTAACAACTATAAATAACTAAGACGGCACTCCAGTTATAGCGCATAGATTATAAAAGAAAGAATAGCTTATTTCTGGACAGGCAGCTCTATTTATTCCCTACCGTCGATACTTTATGTACTTCTGGTATGAATACATTCGAATACACAATGGGTAAGTGTTACATGTCTGTCATAGTAGAAAATACGTATTGTCAAATGGCAAAATTATATGCATTGGAAGATTGGAAAATTGGAGAAATTGATTCAAATATTTAATTAGCAATGGAGAAACGATTTAATCATGACAAATTGGAACATGATAAAATAGAAACACTGATATACTTTTGATTATATTTTGATGCGTAACAATGTAAGCAATTGTTCTGAACATTTTCTAGATATCTAAAAATATAGTCGCATATTTAAAATATTTATAATAAGAAGTTCTCTTAATAATTTTCATGCGATTATTAATTAACTACCTGAGGTATTTTAAATTATGAAACTGCTCTGCGATAAGTTGTCGCTGTAACGAGAAATATCAATTAATAATTTTGTACGAAACTTTATTACATTGCATGATATTGCAAAATAATTATGATTAGAATGTGATATTATTATATAAAAAGATGTAATATCCCATGGTATTTTATGCAAATTCTTGCTGAAACACGTTGATTGTGGGCTTTTCGTTTTGGACAGCGGTGCTGCCCGATGCCATTTATTCTGTGCCTTTTTCCCGTCCTACATATTATCGTCGTACTCATAAACGGACATAAATTCGGGAATTCGTGAGTGCATACACAAGCAAGGAAGCAGGAGCAGATGCTAGTCTAAGGTAAAATATGGAACGTGCCTTATCTTCGTGAATAAAAGGATTTGATATAAATTTCAAGATAAATTAAAGTCCTACGAATTGAAAATAAAACTAAACGAAACGAAGTAAAGTAAAATTCGTTTAAATAGAGAGAATGTTTAGGAATGTAGTCTTGGTAGATACCAAGAAAATTCGTGTTTGATCAAATATAATAACGAATCATAATTTTAAGAGTAAAAGTTCTTTTCATTTTTTAGAACTGATTTAGAAAGCAGAATATGTATACATTTCTATAAAACTCAAACTTACTTCAAATGATGATGAATAACATATGAATCGTGTTTGTGCATTGATAAATAATATTCTTTTGAATAATATTTAAGCAATATCTAAGACATTTTTCGATTCTTAATCATTTTCTCCAAATTCTTTAAGAGCGAAGTTGTTTAACGTGACAATAATAAAGGTAGAGAAGTTCTCGACTTTTGATTCGTAGAGAAATTAAAGATGAACGACGAAGCGTAGTAATAAGTGGCTGATACGATGAAAAGAGATTTAACTTGCCAGCTTTTATAAATTCAATTACGTTTAAGCCGCAATAATTACCGCTGGGAAATAATTAAGGTACGGTCCTGACATGTAATAAATCATCATCGCAACGAACGCGACGTTACAGAATTTTATTATGGCTGCTATTCATTCAAAGTTCGTCAAAATCATAATGTATAAAACGTTTTCACAAGGAAAAACGAGTTTTGCTCCTTACATTAGGAATTAATTAATTTGGAAAAAATTAAAAAGTTTCTGTGAAATTCTGTAATTACTTGAGAGTTACTTAAATACCTGGTTATATATAAAATATAGCTTTCTTAATACATTTAACAAATATTAATATGTGTTAGAGTATACAATTTCTTTAAATGGGCCAATTTTACCAAATTGTAATCTACTTAAAATATCCAATAGAATTCTCATATACAATCACAGAAATCTACATTACACACATCATATCGAATTAAATTATACACATACCTATAAATATCAAAAACAAAACTGTTTTAACCAAACATACGTACCGCACAAAGTTTCGCACAATAATTCTCAGAAAATGTATTATGTACGATACACATTTTACACAGAAACGAAACGTATTAATATTCGAATTTTATCAGACAATATTTCGAAAACATAATCCCGTGAAACACCGTTCAAATTTGTAAACATGCAGCAGATTCAATTAAATTTCCATATAATACCCCAGAAGAGACGACACTTTCTCTTTTGCGTTAGATTGCTCGCAAATTCATTGCGAATTTTACTGTGAAAATGTCTCATCTATATTCCTCATTTCGCTTTTCCTCGGTCGAGACGATTCACCGTTCTCGAATGTTTAAAAAACGGAAGCGACACTAACGCTTCTGGTCTCAGCGAGACGAGAGAAATTTGACGAGATGCAGATACTAAAAAATTTGCAAGGAAGAATAGTCGGTTTTAAAAGCCGAGTTTCTTGCACCCTTTAGTCGAAATAACAAGCTCGTAGTAGATGAAAATCACTAGATGACGAGCGGACACGCGAGCCAAGCGTGCTTTCGCGTCGTTCGCCCGATTTTGCGATCGCGTAAATTACGCCAATACAGCTTTTATTGGATTTTATCGCCGCCGCGCTGTCTCGTTCTAGACCGATCGTGATAAAATTAATACTGGATATGGCGAAATTAATACCGGGTGAATTCGTTATGGATCATTTTGGGGAATTTAAGGGAGGAATTATTGAATTTCTGATACAAGAAAATGGAAAAAATCATGGTATTTTTGTGTTATTAATCATACCTCTAAGAATTTTGTTGAGGTGTTATTGAAATTCTTGGCAATTTTGTTGTTCGTATCCAGATATACATAAAACATTGTTGCTTTTCGCAAGAAAGGAGGATGTATGGAATCAAATATTCAAAAATGAATATCGTACAATGTGCGCTTGACGGTTGAAAATTATCCTACACAAGTCGCGTAATATAAACAGTTAATTTAAAGCCTTAGTAAATTACAAGAAACACCTTTGAAATAAGGTAAGAGGAACAAAGGACAAGCGTAACACAATAAAGAAGCAAAAAATCATATCTCAGAAAAATTACGTAAATTCCAGAATGAACTTCTACATCCTCCATAATAAAATGCTGTTCCCCATTTCTTTTAATTTTATTTTATTTTAAATTTTAACTACAAAATACAAAAATCCTCGACGCGTGAGTTTTTATAACAAGATACGAATAAAATGTAAAATAAAAAAGCAACGTAAAATTGTTAAATATAAACTACATTTTACTTTTGACTTACATTGAAAAATTCGTATACTTCACGCGTAAAGTAAAACTAAGACTTGGTTGTCACACAGAAATGTTTTGTAAATTCAATACAAATATATAATAATAAAAAAAGAACAATAGGAAACCTATTTCGAAAGAGAGGAAATTGGTGAAGCGTTTGCTGTAGTAGTCGAAGCTGTTGACTAGTAACTCTTACGAACCCGAAGATCACAGGTGTTCAAGTTCCTGCGCTCGAATCTTTTCTTTGCCAAACGTTTTTCGCTCTCTTATAACATCAGATGTAGGTCACGTCTTCGTCGTGAAAGGGCTCAGCATTGATTAAGATACCGAAGACACGAAACCGTGGTCATTTTGGCAGCAAAGCTATACAAGTTTTTATTATATTTTTACGAATTTAGTTGAATTATTTCCAAGAATGTGTGAATAAATTTTTAATATTATTTTTAATAGCGTTAATGTATCTTATACAGTATATACATATATTTTTTTTACAAATAAGTTGTTGTTCTTATATAAAACCTTAAATTATAATGCATTATACAACCCTACGTAAGCTACGCCCCTAAGACTTCAGTTTGATCCTTTATTCGATGATTTAATTTTCAACCAGACTATATTTTGACCCGTACATTCTTTAGCTGTTAGCCGAATGAATTAATTAAAAGACGACAGTGCAATCTCTCTTGGTACCCTCTGTCATCCCTTGGTAGTTGCGAGCTAAGGGTTGGTACTTAACTGTTAGATATGAGAAGGTCGAGGCATTTATTTGCCAAGGTTCAAAGCGATACACGCTACATGAAAGAAGCACAAGAAAAAAAGAAGAAACACGAACAAAGAAACAAGCTACCTGACTGCAAAGAAAAGAACTCGAATGAAACGTCGTTATCGCTACCACTTCACGATTGAATATAAGTCACTTTTTAGTCGTTTAAATTATTATTTTCAAGTTAAATAAATTACTTTTGAGCAATTATTATTTACAAACCTAAAGATCGTAGATTTTAATTTCGAAAATTGTCCTTTCGAAATGATATTTGACGGTTGCTTTAATTCAGACAGGGCGATATAATGCTTTTCTTTTAACATGTTAAGAAGCACTCAATTTTTGTTAACAAAATGTTTGTCCATAGGTAATTGTTTCCGAGTTACCTCCTTTGGACTCGAACTTCAACTCGAACTTAAACTCAAGTTATCGCAGCTGAAAAAAAGGTGTATATATACTATTTTTGGTTGTTTTTCAAAACTACAAAATTTCATCCAAATCGGATCACCCGCGACTTTTTCTTGTTAGTCATAAACGACAGGGGAACGAAAGCGTTTTAATTGCACGGGTACATCGATCGGTTTCGAGAGCTGGACGAAGCCGGCATATCGGTTCGCGCTTGGCAGAAATAATTCAGCTGTACCGCTTGTCGCCACGAACAGGAACGAATTAACTGCGACAACGGCTTGCAAGTAGAGTTGGGGCTATGAAAAAAGTCGCAGCCGGAAAAACCAGCGGACAAATGACTTTCCAGGTGGCGCGTTGGAAAATCGTCGTGCGCTTTTTGCTCCGTGGTGAAAACAACGACGCATAATTAATTACGCGAATGATATTCCATTAACTGACGATAAATCATAGAGCCAAGCGTACTTTCACGTGTCAGATTGCGCCTAATATCGAATAATATAAGTACTATGTTGTTGTTAAACACGAATATTAACCTGCTCCAATGTGACACGATATGTGTAACAATTACGTTGATGATTTCGAAATAATCATTAATAATCAGATAGGAGATGCACTTTCCTCATTTTATGCAATGTTCAACATGTGAAATAGAATTTCTTCTTATAAACAGGCATTAATAGAAAAATATTCTGTATTAAAAGAAGTTATTATAATTTAGAAAGAGTTGTATTAAATTGTGGTTTCAATTTGCTTATGAATTAATTTAATAAAGGAATCACTTAAATGACGCAACTTTTCCCTTAACAGCAATAAACAATGTGCTCAATTTAGTATAATGCATAGCTGCAATCTCTCCGAGCGAATATTAACGTTGATATTTTAATGGCTCCATTACCTAGTATATTACAGACATATTTGACCTGTTAAATCATAATGTGTGTTCAAAGAGCCAGACTAGTGCGATGGATGTGAAATAGATCATAGATGCATAGAGAAATACACGAGATTTAATTATTGAGATGGAATGAAAATTGAATTGCAAATTGTCACACGGACAATCTCATTTTCTTTCAAAGACAATTACGTTACTGTCTCTAATTGTACTAAGGTGACACGTGAGTCAGGGTGACTATTCTTTAAAAGTCCATTTTGTATGAAACATTATATATTTTTAATTAATTTTTATCTAATAATTATTATCTAGTCTAATATTCTATGTTACTATTAGACTAAATTTACATAAATATTACTGTAGAAGATTTTAGAAGTCTCTTTCGATTAAATCAAGACAAAGCTATATAAATAATAAAATCCCTTTTCTAAATCTCATATCGCAGACTGGAAATCGCAGTGGAGTTAAGCTTTATGGATTTCAATTTAATCGCACGTACTTCAACTATTAAAAGTATCATCTGTGTAGCTTCATAATTAATTAAATTATGACCTCGTTCTCTGCTACAATCTCACAGTACGTTTTCACGACTTGAAAAGATATAATGAATAGATAAAAATAATAAAGATAAAACACTATCCATAGAAATCAGCAGTGGTATGACGGTACGTCACTATGGACCTCAGTTTTCCATAAACCTACGTATACCTATGTAATCAGACTTCTTTCTCTCATAAAGGCATAAATAAAATCACCTATCGATTATCAATTACCAGAGACATTTACGATATTGGGTGAACAATCTCTTCCTCAATCTGCAGTCCACATCGCGTCGTCTAATTAGCAAGGATCGGTGTCGATCGTTATCACAAGCGTATCGCCACAGGCGTGACATATTCGTTTCAGTCAGATAACCAACGTCGATTTGTTGTTAACCGATACTAAGTAGCCTACTATTATCGTAATTTAAAGTCGAACAATTTTATTTATGAAATCTTACAACTACCACGTGAGTACTGTGTATATCGCGTGTATTATGCAAATATCGCGGCCACGTGTATTATGTAAATCGCGTGCAGTTTGTTTGCGAACGTGCACCGAGAACGATAAACACGATTATTTGCGAACCCACGTTGTTATTCAAGTATTTGCGCTCCGTTGTTTTACATGCTCCACGCCGCTAGCCATTAAGATTACAAGGTGAGAAATATCATTATTAATATCTTCGTTGTTTGCCATCAATGATGATGCAGCGTTTGGAGTGGCGTTCAAGCATCAAAGTAATTACTTTCATATTTTTATTCGTGTCGTCGCAGTTAAAAGTTAATTATTTTTCGTTCCTCGTAGAATATTTAGTATTTACATACCGAGGCTGATTTCGCGACACTTATCATAACGGTCGAGGATTCTAATTGACGTTAATTATAGATCTACAAATATTTCAGGTCTGCCTGATATCGTATCACTGGTTGATGTTAAATAAATCTTGTAATTAACTATTGAGATGACTGTGTGTTTCTAGAGAAGGTAATGTCGCTCTTAATGACGACACGTGGAACACGAATTTTGCAAGAGAGAAATTCTGCTGCATTGTACTTTCCATTTATATAATTTAGCTTAAAAGAGATTCTTAATCATATTCTAGTTATGTGAAAAGTTTGTTCTACATACTAGTGCACCGTTTCTATTAAAATAGGAATTTGTTATTGAATAACCAACTGGGAAAATTATTTTTACATCATTCGTGGATTCTGTTATGCTGTCTCTTTATGATTCAAGCTTTCTTTCACTTTTGTTTGCCTATAATTGGACAAAGTAATACATAAAAGATATACGTACACATACATATATATAACTTAGAGAGTTGAAAATAATATGACTTAGAAATTTAGAAAATATTTAATTAATCTCACGTCAAGGATCGATCATCATCACCTTCGTATTCACTACGTGGATCATCTCGTGCTATTCCGAGGTATGATACTCTGCTCGCAATATAACGAATAAAGAATTGTTACGAACTAACTAGGAAAGGAGTCTCGATCAAAAATTGAATGGACTATCGGATAGAAAAGCCCGGCTTCTCTCTTCTCAGCCTCTTTGTGGTCCATCGATGCGATTTATCAGCAACCACGTTCAGCTTTTATATTCCCTCACAATTCATTACGCGATCGGAAACCGTTTCGTATCGGGAGAGAGAGAGAGAGAGAGAGAGAGAGAGAGAGAGCACGAGAAAGATCCCGTTTCGATACACCTGAACACGTTTCGGATTTAAATTGGTCAGTTGCCTCTTCAAACTTGCAAAACTGTAAAGTGAGGACACGTAGGGATGGAAAAATAATTAAATGACCCCAAATTTCAGGCATAAGTTAGATATCGTTAGAAAACTAGAACAACCGAAGATTAACGTATAAAACTTGTATCAAAGAAATCAAAGTGAAGAGTATGTGCAAAAATAGGGACAGATGCATACAATGCAAGAGGATAAAAGCTTTTATATATATATACCTTACGGACGATCATTCAAGTCCTCAAAAATGCAAGAAAGATCACACAGACTTTGATTAAAAAAATTTTATTTTAAAAATTTAATTCGAAAAAATTTCATTTATCATATATCTATATAAATAAAAATATATAATAATTAATATATATAATAATTATATATATTTATATTTATCATTATTATATATTTATTTTTAATATATTAATTAGTATATTTTTATTTACTTATAATAACAAGCTACATAAATCATGTCAAACTTTAGAAACAAGAGAATATTTTCAGTAAAAAGAAACTTTATCACTCTATCGGATACCGTATCGGAAATTGACTGTGTTTTCAATCACATTGGTCAAAGAACAAACAAACCTGAACGCACGCAATTAACTCCCGGGTGAAAATAATTCTTTTCCGCGCGGCGCTCCATTTCCAGAAATAATTTCAGGAGTTGTGGCCGGTGTGTGTGCGCTGACCATTGTGCGGTACAATTAACGACACAACGGGCGAAATGTTAAACAAGCCAGCGGGCGTACATTTAAATATCCACGCTCGTTGTTGAACTCTCAATTATTAATTCGGACGCCCGAGCCGGCTGCTGCGGAATTTCTTAACGTCGTTATTTCGGCCACAGAGCTTAACTTTCGTCGTGCGGCAAGAAGTTCGCCTGCGGAAGAAACTTTTTAATAACAGATACGTGATCGAAGGACCCTGGATTCTAGCGGAAGCATGCCTCGCGAAACAAAAGGAGCAAAATCGGGACTGCAGCGTTTGCAGATGTGAAACTTGAAATTCTGCCTCGTCTCGAACGAAACGGAATGAAACGAAATAGGAAAAAGGAGTGAAGAAAGGTAGAAAGCTGTAGAGAAAGTAAAAAAAAAGGGGGAGGGAATCAAAAGAATGAACTGGATGTTCACTGCCACCGTTTCGTTTCCTTCACGAATAATTAAAAGGTTTCCTTTAACGCGGGAAGCTTAAAATATATCCCTTTATCCTCGAGTTGCGGTTTGAAATTGGGACAAAGGACAGAGGAAAAATAAAAAGACACCAATGGATAAAGTTCCGTCTGACGAAACTAAAAACGTTGGAATAAAAATGGTCAAAGGTTGCCCCCAAGCCCAGCACTGATTGTTCGGTCGTTCGTCAACTAATAGCGAAAAAAGATTCCCTTAACCACCCATAACGATTTCCTGTTCCCTTGTATTATTTTTTCTACGAGTAATTTATTTTATTATATTAATAATATATTAATATGTAATATATTTTATTTTGCTAAATTTATTTTGGAATCAGGATTTTAACGATTCTCTATTATTGTATTACAGCTTATATTACGAAAACCTTGAAAAACTAGAGAAATTGTGAGGTGTACCATATCTCGATATAATAATAATTTCTTTCGAAATTATTTCAGTAACTTATATTTCAAACTATATTTAAAACTGATCGTTAATATTCAAGTAAAAGATTCATATACCCGCTTGAAACTTTCCATAATTATGGCAAAACGCTGGTAATGAGATTCACATTGGTACCAATTACTTTATAATCATATGCTATTCTCGCATCGTAAAAACTATTACGCGTTTTATTATAAAACATCACCATGTATTCTCGCAGAATAGCCGTTTAATTATATCGTTTACGAGAAATAGCTTCAGCGGTAAAGGGAATGCCGCTGCGGTAAAATTACACGAGGCGAGGCGCAATCTCAATCTGTCCGAAAGTCCCTCTCATTACAAATCAAAGTCTGCAGAAGTAACTTGAACTGTACTCGTGTTGTGTCTCGCGTCACGTCGTTGCACACGGATCGCCGCACGACGGCTACCTAAATCACGTAATTTGCCGCTGACACAACAAATAGGGGACGTCGTATTATTAATTACCGAGGAAATTGCCTTAACCCACGCGGCGATTATCCCCGGCGCACGGTTAACGAGGCAAGTTACAAGCGCTGAGGAGCAGTAATACGGACCTACGAACCACAAAGTGAGGAGTTTCTCGTCTTACACGATTCTAAACTCGCAATCTCTGCTCGCCACTCGAGATCCAGTCGAAGTGGAACGAAGAAAGATCGTGAAAATTTCTAGTCACGGTATTTCCCAAGGATCGAGGTAGTAAGGTGCGATGTTAATAATGTATCATATGCGTCTAGTACGTCTTATACGTTCCTTAACATTTGAATTTAAGTTTTAAAAAGATATAAACGAAGAAAGTTGAACAAAAGTACGTTCCTTCACGTTTCTTCCAACGCTTTAACGTCAAGTACTCGATCTATCCACGTACCTACGTATCTCTAACGCTTGAAGCTGTGCTATCACCAGACAATCGTCCAAAATTCCTATTTCCATAAAGTCATTCGATTGTTTTTCTCAGGGAATTTGGAAAACTGTGATGTTTGCCAGAGTTTCACGCGCTATTCGAGTCGACACACATACACGTTCAAACACTTTTTCTTGGATTTCGTTTCCTCTTTGAAAAACAATCCTCTTTGCTTTGCATGAAAAGCTCGAAGACGAATACCCCGTTTTCAGTTTCGTGTACTTTCGAGATCGTAAATATACGATTTGTTTGCACGACTTCTCCGTCTTCTGAGGTGGAATTTCAAATTGTTTCCATGAAGACGTCTCGACGCGCCATCGATTGCTTGTCAATTGCACTAGAACCAAAGTCCTCTTTCCCAGCCAATGTATAATCCCATAGCAATTTCGTGATCGTGAATTCTAATTCGGTTCTATTTTGATTTGCGAAACGTATTAGCGTAAAATGAAAGTAGTGAATTTTAATTCAACTGGTAATACTCCAACATATGCGCTTAAAAACGAACCTCTTGAAGTCGATCGAACATCGCTTCCAATAGCTGATCAACCGAACACAGACATATAAATTACATCAGTAAAACGCATTGCATATTTTGCTACATTTTTATTCACGCCTTTATTGTCATTATCAAGTCTAAATATACTTATCAACACACAGCTAGCAAATAACCACGAACGCCAACTCGGTCAATCCTTCGCAATATAGAACGCGTGAACACGCTTCCTGTCCGCTTCAACATCATATTTTATTCTCGCACACGCGTTTTACACTCGTTTCTACTAGCGTTTACCTCGTTCTCGAATCGATTCTCGTCTCGTGCACCTGTCTCGCGAGAACTCGTTCCACTCGTAACGAAACGTGTGTTTTCTGCGATTATCTGTGTCTCTTGCACAATATCCGAGGCAACGTGTAACGCCTTCGCGACGCAGCTCTGTCGATGGAACAGCTCGTAAAACGATTTCCTAATTTTCTTTTCTGCGGCCAACCCGTTCGCCGCAGAAAGCTTTTCCATCTGCGGCTGGGTCAATATCGATACCATCGGGGAAGCTGTGGAATAAATTTTCCTGACGGCGGTCTGTTTCGATATCTAGCAAGCATATCGTTCGAAAAACATGAGCCACTCGCGAGGAAACACCGTGCAATTTCGTTCCTCGAAACGGATGCGAGGAATGGATACAAAGAAGACTCGTTCTATCGAGCTGTGATGAATGTCTGCGGACTAATTGAGAATTGTTTGAGTCTTATTGCTATTGGTTGTTTCGTTTGACTGGTAAAAGGTAAGAAGCTATTCTACCGTAGAATTTTGACAAAAAAGATCCTTTTGTACTTTTTTTTTTAAGAATACGGTTTAAAAAATTGTGTTATATACTGGGTGCTATCTGAAGTCACAAAATTGAATCTTTTAATATCTTTTAACAATAATTTATCTTTTTAAATTTATCTCTCAGTATTAATTTCTTTTTTCAATTCGCGTAAGACATAAAAAAAGATAAAAATAAAAAAAACAAAAGACAAAGTTTAAAACGCAATCGCTTTTGAAATTATTTTTCTATCATTCTATCGTCAATCTTAATCTCAATTGAGAATCTTCTTTCTCTTCATTCGGGATTAAGAGAATGACTGAAATAATGGAAGTCAAGACAAGTTTATTTTTATTAAATACTCCAATACTCGGACTCCATTTCTGTAATTTTTAATGGTTTCTCTTAAAAAAAATTGCAAATGTTACTGAATCATGGATGAACATATGTGCAACAATTTTTATTAAGAAAAATGAAAGAAGACCTAAAAAAGCATGTCTTGCAAAGAATCATATAATAACAAAGTGTCTGAACTTCGTAATACACAAATAAAAACGTATTTTTTAATTCAAAGATGCTTTTGAAAAAAGAAGGGTACAGAATATATATAGTTTCTTTTAAAAAAGGTAACTCTCGAGAATCTGCTTTGGTCCAATGTATTTCTCTAACAGATAACAAGTACGATTCCTCGGTAAAATTAATCGAGTTAATTTCGAGAAGTCAGAGGCACTTTAATTCTGCAATTTTTTCGAACCAGGTAAACGCTCGAGAGCAGCGAAACGGTATAGGTTTCTTCTGATTAAATCGAGAGAATCGGACCTGTCCTACATGTTACTGCGAGAGGCGAACTAGATTCAAGCCAAGTTTCTTATCGAGTAACAATTTCTTACGTTTATCGCGACTTTCCTGTATTCGGTGACTACTGATAATCGCATATCGAAAGCAATAATCTCTATTTTATCTTCTAAGTATCATGTGTGCAAACACTAATTAATAAATATACATATGGTAGAAATATTTATTATTAGATCATCACGTGATCTATTGGTTATTGAAGTAAAAAAAGTTTTCGATGGCTTAAAAACTACGTTATACCAGTTATGAAAATATATGAAAAAAATGATATATGTAACTTATTGAAAGAAATCGTGTTCGAAAATATACATATTTACTCATTATTCGTTTATTCACAATCAAAACATTTTTTAATCACAAGTACGTCATCCAATAAACATCGTAAAAGCTTCAAATCTAAAACCTTTCAATCCATCACAAGGTAACTTACTGGATAATCTCTTCTAAAATCCTTAAAATATCCATAAAAAAGATCACAAACCACGTCTACGGTCAATTAGAAATTTGAATAGCAATTAGACAAAGCCAAACTCAAAGTACACAAATTATCAGATGTCGATTCCCTCCGTGTGTTAATAAAATCTCGCTTTCCTCACGTTTCTACCAGCAATTTTGAGGATGAAACGCGAATGCAGAACACGCAACCGATTCTTCCTCTATCGCGGATCTCGGCATCTCGCGGAATTTTAAGCAGAGAAGCACGCAAAATAGTTGTACTCAGACGAAATTTACCGTGGCACGAGTTACACGAGTTACATCCGTGCTAGTCGATAGGGAGTCTCGTTTGTTCGGGAAAGGATTGTTAGATCGAGATGCGAAATCTTTCCTTCAGTTGTAGGAACGTGGTCGCGATTAGCGTGAGATCTTGATCGACTATACGGGAAATGGAATCGATTCGAGTCGCGGCGTTCGCCCTTTTTTCTCCCTTATTTTTCGCCTCACGATTCTCGAATTTCACGCGAGGAAATTGCTTCTCGTCTCTCGAAAATTAAGATTGTATTCTGGTGCAATTTTTTTTTTATGAGTGAGAAGTAATGTGAGTCCCTCTTTACGAAAAAAGCATTTTTACGACTTTACCACTAACTCTCTATTATACCGTACATTTCCACTTCTGAATAAATCCAATAATGATTCGTATAATGTGCTTTCTCATAAAATAAAATCTTTCGTGAAGAAAATTTTTTTTATACTTTTCAATCCTTTACTTCTGCAACATAACCACATATTCTCTTACCTTTGCCGTATTGTTCTACAGGTGAATTGAACTTCCGTATCTTTACTTTCATCTGTATTTTTTAACATTTTCTATAACGAATCAAAAATTCCAATTTCATGGCTGAAGTCGTAGTCTAACAATTTTGATTTGTCTTATCCTAACGTTGATATGGATTCCCAGAGTGCTGGAGAATTTTCGGCCGGAAGCGAATTACTTCTTTTTTTTTAATCAAGCGTCACAGTTGCATTCGACTTAAAAAAGTAAATTGAACGACAAAATATGACGTCAAGCCATGCTACATATCCGGTTGTAAAACGTTGACATTCCGCTGACCTTTTTCTGGTAAAATCCAGCTTGCGCCCCGGGCACGCCATGTCGAATTCATAAAATATATATTCCTATGTACGTGCAAATCGTATGAACTTATATGCACTGTTCGTTCTTCAACAAAACTAATTTCGCAGAAATTCCGGATCGAAAAAACATATACGTAAAAAAAAAGAACTTCTTACCAGGATATTAAATACAAGCTGGCAAAAAAGGGAACAGAGATACGTAAAACATAACTGAGTTTAATTAAATAAATGTATGTATACTTCAAAGAAATACACAGTACCTGACCACAGTATACCGAAAACAGATTCATAGATTCTCTACGAGAAAATATGAAATTGTCAGAACGTTGAATATTACGTCAAACATGACTTCCCAATTGTTGAAAGAGATACAGTATGTTCGATATATTATAATTTCTCGGTTCTAAAAAAGGATATTGCGATATACTGAATACGTATATACCTATTATCACGTATTCATTGAACAGTACTTGACTAACTATTGTAACATACTACAGCGTTCCAAGTCTGTAAAATACAAACGACTGACGAATCTCATATCATATTCACACGTAATAATTCAAATCCATGCGATACAATCGACTATACGTAACTAAAATGTTTAATAGAGAAATTCCACAGATTATGAATTTGGAAGAAACTGAAACAAGCGTTCTCAAAATCCTGGAATTCTCTGATTTCAGCATCACGTATCGATTATTGGTCGTGTCACGTGGCTATCCGCGAATATGTAAAATCGCATCTCTACCTAGTATAATACGATATAAACATATAAATAAAACCCAGGAAAGAGTTTCACATAACATGGATTAGTGGAAACCAAGACAAACGTTCTCAGAATCCGGTGGAATCCCTTAATCCCATAGCCGAACATCGTCGATTATCGGTCGTGTCAGACATCGCCTTGGAAGAGCCTCCAACCGGAAGATTAAAGATCGCCGATTCCATGCGGATGAATTACACGATCGTGCGACATTAAGCTGTCAGTTAAGCAGCGAAGTTCACTGTTTGTCAGGTGTTCCCCGCATCCGGACAAATTGACCCGCGGATCAATTAATCTAGCCGGCCACCGCAAGGTCTAACAATTCCGGCAGGCAGGAAGCGGTTGAATACACCGGGTCCCGGTGTTTCCCAGTGATTAAGCAGGGAGAAATAAACCTGTCTTCGATGCCATTGCAGGACATAACGGGCCAGACAAGCTTCCTACTATAGCAGAAGCCATAGCGTGTCCCTGGGGTGTTCTTGCCTCGAGAGGAGAAACGGACGTAGCTAAAGGAACACGTCGCGGCAAGATAGCGAGAAAGAGAGAGCGAGAGAGAGAGAGCGAGAGAGTAGGAGAGGAGGCTTCATAGGGGACCAGGCTGTACTGCATAATTCAGGCCAGTTTCCAGTCCAAGTTCACACGATAATGCACGGTCGCAATGGGCTTCCGTAATGTTGCACTGTTTCGACCCGATCGGAATCGTATCGTCGCTACAGCGCGTCTATCTTGAACGTTATCGTCACTGGAACGAGGCGGTGGCGTCAGGTTCGTGTCGCTAGTTTGACGGCGAATCGAACGGTGTTTCGATGGGAATGAGAAACGAACAGAATGGAGAGATCACGGTAACGAGTTTCCACATGTGGCTAGATCGTGAGAGATAAAATATTTTGGACAGGGGATATTGATGGAGCAAGGTGGTTCTGGAATTGATGGTTCTGTGGCAGGTGGTGTAAACTTTTGTTCTATCGTGGGGGATTTAAGGATACTGCTGTGTGGGCTTTCGAGGGATTCCAAGGATTTCGAGGGAGCAGAAAGTTGAATTTTTTACTGTTGTTTGGAATATAGGAATCTCAATTTCTACAAAAGTTTCATAAATTACGAGAATTTCTGGAGGAATTTTTTAAGAAGTGCGAACCAGATCTTCTGTAGTCGACGAAATCATTCAACTAATTAAATTTAGATTTTAGTTTTTGTAAGAATAAATATGTTTTAAGTAAACATCTGCAGTTTGTTATCGATGATAACCGAAAGAGATAAGATGAAAAGGAGGTCGACTTGAACTTGACACGGTACCACATGTCCTAATCAATAACCGGCTGATAACATCTCCAGAAAATCAGAAACTCGAATACCAGATATCATAAATGTATAACTCGAAAGAAAGCTTCTGAAGTCCTCTGACCATAATACTTCCCACGACCTGAGCACATGAGATTTCTATCGACCCGAAACCATGTGATTTTTCATTCATAGGAACACGGAACGGACGCAGAGATCACGGGTTTCCATGTGTAATTTATTTTATTTTTTACATCACCCACTCACTATATCTGAACTGCAGGGCTTGAAGCCTTCCTATCCTTTATGAAAATTCATCTACCACAAATCAATTCTTCATCCAATAACGTATGTCACGAGAAAAAGAATTCTTATCTTTCACATTATGTGAAACACGATTGCAAACGATGCACCCGAAATTTCCATTCATTCCAAGCGATTTTCCATCTACCAGCGTGTATCGTGTCTGTCTGTCCTTGGACGATAACGAGAAAGTAAAAAGCTAGGACGATAACGACGCGTTAACGGGCGAGACCGCCGGCGACGACGACGACGGCGACGGTGATGGCTATCGTCGTTGTTTGCTCACGCATGCAGAACACGCATCGTAACGCAGCTGACGGCACGTTCTTCCTCTTCCATGGACACGCTGTTCCGGGAATATAAAACTCGTCCCGAGATACGACCGACGAATACACGGATTATCGAGCATCGGCTTAGGATTATCGGCTGCGAAACGCGATAATAGCTGGCGATTCTGAATTTCCAGCGTCAATAGCGCGATGCAATAAAATCCCTCCGAATCTAGTTGTACGTTGCATAAAATAAAAATTCTATTATGTTTCCAGATTTTCGTACCGATCAAATCTCGTATTGATAACAGTATAATACATGTACTTATTGCGTAGAAAAGTAACTGGCGATTGCGAGTATCCGACGATACGAACCGATGAATTTCGTTCGAATCTATCTGTACGATAAAATAAAAAATTTCATCTTTGTTGCTGGACTTTCGTATTGATAAAATTTTACACATATGAAAGTTATTTCACATATATATAGAACCGAGGTTCATTCAGAAACGGCGTCGACTATTCTTAGAACTGAGAACCCATTTAAAATTACAATTCTATGTTAGGATCCCGCGTGATTAGAAAAAATGAATATAACGAACACTACTCCATTTACAAAATGAAAAAACAAAATTATAACATAAATATATTCGATTTCAATATTCTATCTATATTACAAATTTATTTGTTTTTATTTTCATTTCCGTCCGATTTAACCATCTCGTTATATAGTGATTCATGCTATACTAATATGTCCTTAGATTATAATATTGAAGGTAAGATTGTTCCAAAAATCAGTCATTTTTGTACTACCATTTACTGTTTGCAAAAATTGCAATTAGATTTTAAATTTCGAATCGCATGGGAAAAAATATTGCAGTGTTGATGAAATTGCGAACAACAGCTGTTTTTAAATACAGTAGCAATGCATGGATTTGGACTTATCTCTAGAAGATTGCAAGAATCACTAGTTCTAAGAAAGTTTCGTCATAAATGCCATTTACGGAGCATAAAGAAGATGGAGGGTATTTTTGTCTGACCACAGTCTATCGATTCTTAAAATAAGATCGCGCCAGTATCCAGAATGTTATTTCTTGAAAGTTTATCTAAACTATTTAAACATTTATTTAAACGCTTCAAGATTCATTTATTCATATAGGAGTTGCTTTCAGAAGAATTGCAGCTATAAAATACTTTTATTTCAGAGGTTCAATGAAAAAGTAGTAAATAAAAGTGCAATTTGTCAAGAATGAGATGACTATAGAATAGTGAATTTTATTATGGATTCATCAAATGTTATGTCTGTATAATACTATTGTTTCAATGCTTATAGATTTCTCTATTACAGAATTATTCGATTTTAACTACAGGTTCGTGAATTTAAAAATATTGCTACTTGTACCATTTCTTTACTGAATCTTTCATTTATTTACAAGTAAAGCTTAAATTATTAAAAATATATTTTATTGGCAAATTTTCATGTTGAAAGCAATTATAATTTGTAGAATAATTTTGAAATTCGAAACTAACTCAAAAAAACCAATAATGAGGTATACACATACGTGTGTCGGAGGATTTGTCAAGAAAATAATTATATCTACAAGCAACTTTCTGCTACTTTATTAATTAGTTATACAAGTAGCAGAAATTTACTTATAAGTATTTTACACTCCAGTATGTGAATTGCTGTCTCCGTGCATGCACTTTATCTCTACTCTGACTTGTAAAAATATTAAACCATAAAATATTCCGTCACTTAAGTTTATCGATCGTAGATTCGCGTAAGTACGAAGGGCGCGATATATGAATTTTTTTTTAACTTTACGCTCCACTTATGAGAAAAATGGTATACTGCATGAAACACCAATACGTTCGGCGTTATCGATCACGTATATAGGGAAATACGGACCTGTCAGCGACGTTACAAATATTTGCAAAATCCCCTTGACATTTACCAAGTTCTAGCTGGTTTACGACGAACGTTCGAGAATATATGATTTAGTTGCACGAATAAAACGAGACGAGCCTTTAAATAAAGCAAGAAATGTGTAATACGTTCGTGTAATACATTTCAATGCAATCTTGTTCCTCACATAACATATTCCATTTCCATATAAGATGCTATCTTATTCACGGTTTATTACAAAAGTATCATATTAAATCAGCATACAGAAATATGTATAAAAATCTGTTGAAGATAAGAAATTAGTAAGTTTAATATTCGTGTACGAAAAATATAAAAGATATAAAATTCTGAAATCATAAATTTCTGAATATTTCTGTCTCTACCAAACTGTATGTAATAAAATGATCATTGCAATGCGATACGACTATAATTATATCGGTGAAATGTAAAATTAATCCGAAAATGTATACTAAAGTTGCAAGATATTTCAATGAAATTTCAGAAAGGTTTCGTATAACACAAACAATATAATCATACAAATTGTCTCTGATATGTGTTTGGATTTAAATCACTTTCGTGAGCCACTATATGTAAAATATTGGTGTAAATATCTGCATGAAAAATATGGTGTAATATGTCGAATCACTTATTTAATAAAACCTGCAAAAGCTAAATCTTTGAAATCGAAACCTTAAGCAATTTCAATTTCTAAAGCGAGGATATCTTTCAATTTCTCAGCTTCATTTCCACTTGCTTTCGAAGAAACAAGTTCTAAAGTGATCGAACAGTAGCAACCCACGTTAATAAACATGCACATAAATATCCTTTCGGAGCGAGTATCGGATAGAAAGGGGTTTACAAGGCGAAACCAATTTCTGGCGTTAAGTAGAAAAGCATCGAGATAAACTGTTTACCGGAGTGGCTCGGAACGAAAAAAGAAGCGAGAAGAAACGGAAATACTGCAGACCCCTTAAGCATCGTACAACCGCATCGTTGTTTGTCTTTAGCGAGGGATCGGACTTCTTCTGGACCTAACGTTGAATCCCTTCCCGGAAACACTAGTGGAAACCGTCATCAGTTTAAGTATTTACGTTTGTTTCTTCTCCAACCCTTTTCGAGCTTACTGCATGGATAGACACTCGAGACATGTGTCGTTCTTCTCTCACTGGAGCAATGAATTGCTTCGTTTTTGCGTGGACAAAACTGCAGGCGAATGGAATGAAAACTTACAATTGCTGAAGGAAAGAAAGTTAAGCGAAGGTAAATGTTGAGAGGAAAAAGGTTATGAAATAACTGTAATTATAGAACTATTAGAAAATTTGTTTTATATGCTATTCTTCCTCATTTATTACTTAGCATTTCCTGTCAGGTGGATTTTTTGTAACCTGCATTAGTAGAAACAAAATTAAAATAATGGATTCGATATATATACATATATATATTCGGGATATATACATATACATACGTATACTATACATAATATATGTACTACGTATAATATAATACAGTGGCTTTTGAAAGTATTCCATGGTAAGTGTTCAAATACTTTCATACGCCACTGTATACATACACCAGAATTTTAAGCATTCAAAATTGTTTAAAACACTAGACATCTCGCGGAGACTTTGGCCGCGGAATTTTAAAACGTGTATCTTATACGTGTCGCGCATAATTTCTGAGACCCGTGCATCCACGCAAAATTTCCCAACTGAGTTTTATTACAAATCGATTCAGCGGCTCGACCTGATTTTCCTATGATATACACGTTCCTCGTATATATACCACCTGAGACGCAAACATACACGCGTAAAAGATATCGACAGAGGTTGCACTCGATCGAAGTTGGAAGCGACGTTCGTTCAAAATCCTCAGTTGGTTCGAAATGCATTTTCTCTTGTAACAAAGATTTAATGGCAACAAGCTCTTTCCGATATACGTAATACCAGATTCAAGAGCTTAATATATAATCAAAGAAAGACAAACCCTTGTAGTTCTAGAAAGCAGACTCTGTTTTCTTTATGAAAGATATCTCTAACAATTGGAGAAATCGCATAAAAGTAGTTAACTGAATATTTAACATTTGTATTGAAACATTTTTGCAGGCCTAATAAAAATTTTATTTCCACCGACTATCGTTGTCGATCATCACGGAGTACATATATACATATATATATATATATATATATATATATATATATATATATATATTATATATTATTATATATTGTTTGAAAACTTATTCTTAAAAATCCAAGATTCACAAGATATACGAACTAGGTATAAACTAAGTTCGAATTCAAATCGTCTCAGCAACGATGCCTTTCATCGAACACGAGCTGTGATTGAACAAAGGAGAAAATCGGTACGCTTAAGGTTGAACGAAAACTGGAAAGATAATCAAAGGAACGTCGCGGGGGAAATCCGTGAAAGAAAACACACTGTGCGTATCGAAAACTGAATCCTCAGAGTTCCACTTATTTGTTAGGAAATTGATTACATTCTGTGCCTAAACAAGGTATCTACGACGACTCCGGCGACGATATAATTTCTGTCGGAAACGTCTGTTCTCGTTGAACGGCTTCGTTCGCCGAGTAAAGTACGACGACAGGTGGTTACCGTTAGAGCAAACCGTCGAGAGAGAGAGAGAGAGAGAGAGAGATCACTTCGCTCCGTACAGTGACGAATTGTACGTGGAAGCAACTACGAGGTAGATGCGGTCGAGGAAGAGGCAATAAAGGAAGGACCTGATGGCGTGTAATACCACGGCCGTGGAAAGATTAATTTGTTACTCGTTATAATGTCTTCTCATGGCGTAAGGACAGTAATTTCTGTAACGTTTGTTCCTAATTGCGACAAAATTGCTAGATCACCGGCTGAACGATAACAAATTGATCTTGATACGGATAGCGTAATCGTTTCCTTAATTATCTGGGACACTGAGTTTTAACTCGTGTCTCGGCTACCATGATCATTTTGTTAGTTTGCTTTTGTTTCTCTGATGGTGGTCTTGCCTTCGAGAGATTTATGTACGTGGTATGCAATGATAATGGTGGAGGCTAACTGTAAGTGAGTTTGTTAGATATATGTACGTAATATTCAAGAGTTAAGTTCGTTGACTTTAATGAAGCTGATATGTTGTCCCATTAAGGATTTATAATACATAATAGCGCGGATATTATAAATGATAAAATGATTGCGAAGATATATAAATATTCTTTTGCAATATTAACATGAAAATAATCTTTCATTGCAGGAGAGAACATGGTTGGTACTCAGCTTTTTTGAAGTATTATGTGAAGTGAAGTATTATGATTTGAAAGCTGCAACAAGTTGAAAACATTTTTTAAATCTTCCTCGTAAAATAAAATCATTGATATTCTTAGAAATTAAAAATTACTATCTCTTCTATTGAATTGCGACAAGTTTAGACTTTATTAGAAATAGATATAAAAGGAAATGCAAAATGTAATTGTTAAATAATATTTCAAACAAATGCTTTGTTTTCGATTGGATAACTTTAATTGATATATAAAAGGGAACCTGTTATCGCTCGTTTAAACCAATCAACGCTGGATTGGTTGAAAAACAAAGAAGAAAATTGATGGAAATAACAACGTTACTGAATTATGGAGATAAATTTCTCGTTACGTCGAACCTCCAGCAACGTCGTGATTGTGGCATTCTAAATGATCGCGATTAATATTCAAAATTAAAATGTCAATTTCAATGTTGATGTACTTGAAAACTTTTAAACTGCAAAAAAATTCATATGTTGCAAAATTAAAATCTGTCGATATATCTTTATTTTCAAACAATATTCACTTTTCATAACAAAATTTAATACATTTTATGTCAATAGTGAAAAGATATTTACGACATTCAATATTTTTATATTATTGCGATCTATCACTAAAAATGGTACTTCTCATGAATTTTAATAAATAAATTTGAAACAAACGTTTGCCGACTGATTTACCGTTAGATCGAATTACGCGATGACTGATTGAACGGAAGGCAACGCAGAAGAGGCGAGTTGTCACGAAGGAGAGACACGATGACGGGTAATGATGGCTAGATTATAGAGATTAATTTATTATTCAGTACGACGACCTGCGCGGAGCGTAGCGATTATGTGCGCCTCCACGATTAGTAAGCTCTGACGTATCCCTAGGATGAATGCGCCGTGTTCTGATAGCCATTTAACGAGGCGTAGATTTTAGGATTTTTCCCAATGTAAGTGAAACGTGACATTACGCGAAAATTTTTGCTTGCACCCGTTTTGTCCAGTAACATTCTCGTGAATAGAATGAACGTTTTCAACGAATATCCTTAGCGGCGTTTTCTCTGCTTTCACTGGGATCTAATGAATATGAAAAATCATTCCGACATAAATTATTTTTGTCGTCGTTCTAAAGCAGTCGGCACATTCGTAAATTCTTTTTATGTTTTTTTAGTAATTTTGTATTTGAGTAGATTTTTAATTGAATTAATTCAGATATATGTATTATCATTCTAAAAGAATAACTATAATCTACATTAATTTTAGTTTACGATTTCTGCACTATTGTTCGCACTTTCGAATATGCTTTTGGCTTCCATTTGAATAAAATCCAACTCAAACCAAATGAAAAATTCAATTATGCAAATAACACGCGTTTATGGATATTACAAATAGAAGTCACTATAATATCGCATAATAGCAGAAGCACGATAATTACCATAAGGTAAAGGACAAAACAAACAGTTTCAGAAAGAAAAATTCCGCGAAACAGAGAAATGTATTTCTCAAATCAAATAACAGAAAAAGAGCGAAGAATAAAAAAACACACAATTTCAAGGAAATATATTTTTCTTTCCATTTTTATCGAGTCAGTAACGCAAACGTCCACGAAAAAAAAAAAAAAATACAGTTTGGAAAAAATCAAGCCAACAGAAATGGGTGAAAATTTCTTCTAATTCATCGCAGAACCGTGACTAGCTCGTGGTTGCCCGTTGTCTCTCCGTTTTTCTACTCTTGTACCTATCACGCATACTCGCATTTCACTCTCACTGAATAAAAAAAACAGATTAGTCAAAAGACCTATTTGCGGCTCTGTTCCTTTTGCGTGTTCGCAATGATACATGCGTATCGAAATCAAAGCGACAGTTTAATCTTTTCGATGGAACGAACGATCAGGAAGATCGACCAACGCCCGTTTTCAGCCATTCAAACGTGCCTCGAGTGATGCTGCATATTATTTATACGATATTTGATTGTAAACTCGAATCAATGAAAGTCATGGCCTGTGTGTCCATTGTGAACGACCTCTGAAATATTGAAAACGAAGTACAATATGCTTTACGTTGTATCTATATTGATGCATCTATAGAATGTTTGTATACATCCATTGTGCCTGTATATGTGTGTCGAAAAGAGAGGGTAACGATTCAGTTGCAGGAAATCGAGCCACCGAGCAAATTTGGAAAAATCGCTGTATCTGACTAATGCAGAAGCTAATTTAATGGTTCGTTTCGTTCTGATTAACTAATGCTCATGTAAACATATTGAAGTTCCTTAGGGAATATTGATGGCACGGTTTTGTGTCCAAATACTCATTAATGCATAAACAAATGAAAATGTTTGATTGCTCGTGGAACAGATAGTACGCACATTACTATAAATATTTCATTAATATATATATATACGTGCGTTATTCGTGTATTAGATAGTAATGCAATATCGATTTTAAATAATCAATTGGTCGATAGAAACGATCATTATAAAATGAAATACATTACTCAAAATAATTGCGAAATCGCTACTGTAAATAGTTTTATTGCACCAACTCAGCAAAGAAGTTATATAGATTTGACATATTGTTTGTATGATACTATATAAATAATAAAATATAAAATACAAAGGTATAAAGTACAAAGTTATAAAATACAAAGTGACGTGAAAACTGGCCCTCTAATTATTTCGAACAATATATTACAAGAGCAATGTAACATTTGAACGTACGTAGTATTTATTACTTAGTCGTGTATATGGTATATATATGTGTGTATGTGTGCTTCGTTTCGGAAGTAGGGTAATAGATACGTAGTTTCATTTCCGTACTTGAACAGTACTGATTCAGGGTAATTAAGCAAGTTTAACAGATTTTAGATGTGTGTATGTTAACTAGATAGAATAACAGTACAGCGGATACAAATAACTCGCTCCAAGTACTTGTATATGTATTCGACAAACTCACGTTCTAAGCTGTACGCCTAAACTCTTGCCAAAAACATCCCTTTCGTAATTATCACTTGCTAAGGTTGCTGCATTAACCGAGATGTTACTGCATATTTCGGAACGTTACAATTAGATCGCGTGTATTTAGTAAATTTTATGAAATTATTAATTGGCATTTTCTTTAAAATGTGTTTTGTAAAAGAACGATATTATAAGAAAGTTATTACATTTCTATTAAAATTCTAACATACTCCATATTAAAGCTTTCCTTAGCAACCATATTTTATCCACGTATCCACCAAGAAATCTTTACCCTTTATGAGAACTCACATAAAAGCAATTCTACTAAATTTTCTTAAAAATACTAAATTTTACTCGTAATAAAATTCATAGAAAGCAGAATTTCTCTCTAAGATCCACAAATCACCGGCTTAATCATTCCGTGACTCAGAAGTAAGTAATACGTTAAAAGAAACGATCGCAAATCTTCTACCCTCGTCAAAGTTCTTTCGAGCAACACGTAGAAAGAACGTTTCCCGAGAAAGAACGTTTATTTATCGCTCGGAATCGTACCTATGCGTGTCAAGAAAATTTCCAGGTGACCACGCGAACCAGTAAATTCCCTACGCTCGCCATACGCGTCCATGGGAAACAATGGTAGCTGCGAACGAGCACAATGCACGATTCGAAAAGTTGGCTGAGAGGGTTGGTTCTTGGTCGGTATGTTGGCTCGCGGTCGCCTGACAAAAGTCTTAAAACAAAAGTCGAGCAGGGCCCATATGAATGCCTCGTTCGCCAAACTTTCGTGCGTTGCTTCCGTTTCCTTTGACGAAGTCATCCGTTCAACAGTACATCCATTGTCGCTAACGCGCCGTCAGCTAGGGAGTCTGTCGGCTCGCCACGAAACAATGCTCACCCAGGACCCGCGAGCTTTAAAGTTGCTGCATAGCAAATTCTTTCTCTTCTTCCTTCTTTTTTTTCTTTTTTTTTTTGTTGTTGTTTTAGCGAGAATATTTTATCAAAGAAAAGCTAATTTGAAAAACGCTTGGATGCATTATCAGAGAATCGTTTCATAGTTGTGAGGATTAATAAGGATGATAGATACTAAGTGAATTTAGGATGGATGATAGCAAATGATAGTTCTCTAATTGATAATAGCTGTGCAAGAATTTTTACGAATTTGTATCGACTAAGTAATTATACTTTATTAATAATTTGTGGATGGTTTTATAATTATGAGATACAGTGCATACACGAACGATATAATCTTTATACAATTTATAGTAAAATAGGACTTAACATACTTCCTTAATAAGACTTGAAAAGATTATCAAAATAGATAAGGTGAAAGGTAAGCTTTAAAACCTTAACATGCAGAACCTGTTTTTAATTACATATAATTGTTGCACCAGGAATCAGTGATTACATTAATGCAACTACTTACTAAATGAATAATTTTTTTAAATGTCTCGTGCGCAAACTAACGACTCACGATCACGATACACGGTGCATAATAAAATGGACACAGTGCATTTGATCACGGGGAATATGAAACAGCGAGTTTTACCTTTCCGAACTCAGAACAAGTTACTTTCGACTGTGTCCACAGTTAATGGCTTCTATGTAGCTTCGCAGCGCTGACTCGTTTTTCTTCCTGTTCCTCGCTATGGCGAATTCCCGCATTTTATCATTGTTAATTATTAACTTCTTCTGTCCACCATTCTTTATAGAACGTATTCGTTTCTTTTATCTTGAAGGCAGTTGCTTTGTTGTTTCCATAGAACTTGATTATAAAGTAATATTTCGCGTCCTAAGGTTTCAAATGATATTTTACGCTCAGGGCAGAAACTTTGTGAAGAGCATAGAATTTGAAACTTTAAATTATTAATAACTAAAAAGTTAAAATGCTTTATATAAAAAAATCAAGTAATTGAAATGTCTACAAATTTCAAAATGTTAATGTTCCAATATTAAAAAATTGAAAGATTTGAAACTTTTTATTTAAAAATTCAAAAATTCAAAAATATAAAATTTAAAGATCAAAATATTATAAAACGTCAAATTCCATTTATATTTTTCGATCAAATTACGAAGCTTCGCGTAACATAAAAAATTCTCCCATCTGTTATACATCAACAGAAATTTATGAAGTCTTAACCAAAACTCTGAAATTAACTTTTAAATTGAATAATTATCCTGGCATCCGCAATTCCACAGTGAATCATATACACGACCTTAATCATGACTTTAATTCAACCTAAAAGCTAAATGTTTCATTCCAAATACTTTTCGAAGTACTAATGGAGGCATGAATTTTAAGCAATTCAAAAATTGACTGCAATCAATAAACGACGGCAATCGAGTAAAGAATGTTCGATCCCGTAATTAAGTGCAGCTCACGCTATAAATTACAGCTGATCGTTAAACAGATTAAAATGTGTTGGAACTGGAACGGTATTCGACGTGAATGTTTTCGTGAAATGCTACAGGAATTAAGTAACATTTTGTTCCATTGCATTTATTTTTCTCGCGACCGCACAGCTTACAGAATTCTTAAAGACTCTGCAATTCTATTCGAACAAAATCTACTCTCGTGATTTACGGGATTTCCAAAGAACTTAAAAGATTTCTTCCAGAAATACAATACAGTTTTGTTGAATACTAAATACACCTTTCATGTGACAGGAAATATCTTTAAACAAATGTTGTAATTCGTAGTACGGCGAACTCGTGTGATTAACAAGTGACGATAATAACACAATCAGTTTTTATCTCCCAGTAATTCGTTTAACCCATAAAATGCGTAATGCTTGTTAGCCAACAATCTTTTATTTTTTATTCAGACATGAGATCATATAAACTTCTATTATATTTGACCTTCTAAGCTTGCTGTATCAATTTATTACTCACTTGGAACATGTTATATCTTACAACATGATAGATATTTCCCATTTTGTTTTATTTCTCTTAGTAAATTTAATTATAATTTATAATATAATTTTTATAATATATTTTATATTTATAATATACTATTTTTAATATAATTTACACAAAGCTTTTCTTCACAAATTTGTTTATAATCATAATTTAGAAAATAATTTGTATCACAAATTTTATAACTTACGAAATAGTTTAGTTCACAAAGTATCTTTATTCAAAATGAAAGAACACAAACTTTCATTTTGTAAAGTAAATTCAACCATTAAAGACAAAAACATCCAACATACAATTATATAAATATACACAAAAGTATGCATCTCTAAACGACTATAAAACACAAACTAATCTGCGTTAAACTTTCTTGAAAACCACTACACAGAACAAAACTGGATAGGCAGTATTTCGAAAAAGTGCGCAAGGTCCTATTTCGCGTAAACGCGCAGAGAACATGCGACTGCAAAAATTGGCCATAAGAGAGCACGTTAGTGCAGGTAAAGGGCTACCTGTTAGAGAATTTCCTCTTTGGCTGCGGAATGGGTTGGCGTTTAAAGGAAATAGGGCGATGGGAGCAACGAGAATGGTCGCGAAAGTAAGTGCTCGCTATGGATCCATCGATTACCGCCGAGCAAGGCGTGAGAACGCATATAGAAACACTTCAAACAATGGTCGTTCGTCGTTCGAAAAGAGCTTCTACGATTATGTGAATGCACGGCTACTTTCGATCTAAATAGAAGCGGCATTTAAATTCTCATCATTTTGGTTAATCCTCGACGATTTGTGGATTTACGGATTTATGAAACCATTAAATTCGCTACTTTACCGATAAAATATACCTCAGCGACATATCACGAGATCGAAAAGACTTTGAATGGATTTTTAACGATTGATTCTTTGTTACCGACGTAATATTACGCGTTTTGTAATTTTTTTGGACTGGTTCATTTTAAGATTTATTTGCTTTTTTTAAAGAGATATTTAAGAATTTGCTTGGACTGTGTCTGCTCAATGATTTAAACTTTCATACTACCGATGTATAAAATATTAAAGTAGAATAAAATTACCTACATCAGATCATAGATTAATAAGAAGGCATTTATCTAAAAAAAAAAAAAAAAATATAACGTTATTGATATACAACATTAATGCAGTTTTTTGCATGTCTCTGATTGCAATGTAATCATTTTCATGACACATTTATCCTTCGAACTGCGTTCAAAACATGTTTTTATCCTACTACAATTTTATATAATTATCAGAAGCGATTTTAATTTCCAAGAATAAATTTAAATATTCAACGATTCGCTCAGCTATTGGAATAAGTATGTCTTTTAATCTTAGTAAATTCAAGAACAAAAAAGTAGGAGAGAGAAAAGAATCACATTAGACAGATCTGATGACCTTCTTTACATAGCGAGACTGTATACTCTACAGATCAGAAAATTACATTCCTAAATGAAGCAGTTGCCGCGGGTCTCGTTCCACAAAACTAGGAAACTCGCGATGCCGGTAGTTATCCTGGGAATACATATTTTTATTCCCTCGAACCACCGGTTCCCGTCATTGCCACTGGTACGTAGTTATAGCTGGCAATAAGGCACGCTTTATTAAAGTGTTATGTAGTATATAAAGCGAATAACAGGCTACCCTGTGTCATCGAAATTAATTACATACTGTGGAGGTTGGTTCGAAGATATGAAAACTGAGTTGTATTATAGTGATAAAATATGCTTCCGCGACTATTTCTTGCACAAGCCTGTGAATCATCTTGGGGAACTTTAAATTAACCATTATTTGTAGTTAGTATTGCGACTGTAGCTTTTGCATATATAAATTTCGCAGGAAAATACTGTGTGAAGTATAATGTAAGTTTAATTATAATGTTTAATTTATGATGTAAGTTAACATAGTCTTATAGCTTTGAAAAACATTCTCCATTGAGGATGACAAAATCAGAGAATTACCTAACTGCAAAAGTATCAATTTATGTAAATATCGTGAATGCTACGTTATATTTCTGCTTAATATTCCTGCTAATAGCAGAAATATTATAGATGTCAAAAGTACTGTTTACACTATTGTTTACTTAAAAATCGACACAACTTTTCATCAACACTTAGTTTATACTTAGTTTTATACACATAAATGTACATATTATTAAACATCCCTAGCAGAAATTCCATACATTCTACATATTTTACTTGTCCCTATTCTCCAAAATTGCTGCCGACGTGGTTTCATCTGATCCACACCCTAAACGTCTAACTTTCAATAAAGAATCTATGATAGAAATTCCCGAAAAATCTTGCGAAACGATAGCATAAAATTCCTCGGATAGCTATCCCAAGAACATGACGCGTCCTTCCGTATTGTTTTCAATTTCCAGCAGACTTGACATCGCTGAAAGCGGGAAAAGGTCCAACACGGGGGGTTGACCGACCAACAGCTAGCTTTATGAATATTCATGACTCTTTAATGCGACCTTCCAACTCGATGAGATCGTGCTGCCCGTGTGTTAAGGAGAAGACACGGCACCCGGAGTACTTCCTTTTATCGGCGATTTTCTTTGCGAGCTATCGAGAGAAGGTCGTTCTTGAGGTCCGATCCAATTTGAAATACTTAATCATTAAAATATTCCTAATAGCCTGTATAATATTAGGTTATTCTTAAATACTACCATAAACCACTGTCGTACCTTGAAAGATGAAGAAATGTTACATAGAAGATTTTAACTAAAAAAGCAGCACTGGCAAATATTTTACGTCCACAATAGCACCCCGTAACTTCCGGTTACGACATCGACCGAGTACATTTAAAGCGCTCTTTGTAATGAATATAAGACGATCGCGTCGTATGGCAAACCTAGTACGACGGCGAAAGTCCATATAAATTGAGATGACCGATTTATGTGAGCGAGCAATTCAATGATATAATCGAGTTACGTGATTCTGTACGAAATTGAAAAGATTGACTATGGTCGTTTAGCGAGCAAGCGCTTACTTGCGTATTTTGCGTGGAAAATGAAGTGATGAACATGTGTGAATGAATGGTATATCGAAGAGTAAATAGGACCTCTGATCATGTAGTTAATGATCATGTGGTTAATTGGAAGGTATATTGTGTCAGATCCTTTTTCCTTACTAACATTCTCTGTCATATAAATACATTACATTCCATAAATTATTGCAACATATACATAATACATTTCTCAAATGAAGCTTTCCATTAATTTTTACCAATCGAATTATATCAAATATCATGATCAGCTAAAAATCATTTTTCATGTATTTATTTAGTGTAAATGTGAATCTCGATACTGGAGAAAGTGCATACACGCCAAATTTAATTAATCAAACTGATAGGCATGAACAATTGCAATAGCGAAGTAGGTCGTATCACAAATCGTAAGAATGCCAGTAAAGTTAATAAACATCGTTGGAAATCGCGAGGTTTTCTCGTGGCACGAAGGTAACACGAGAAATATGGTCAACACGTGTCCCGCTGATGGTACTTTTATACCCTTTCAAGGGATCTCTTTGACTTCTACCTCTGCGAACTCCATAACGAAAGTTTACCTCTGGTAAATGCAAGTGCTGCAATCATTTTTAAAAGCTTCACATAGTTTCCTTTACCTCTCAAACGAATAATTCGAATCCTACTTAAGATTAACAAACAAATGATTTTCCATCCCTAATTAAACTTTAATCAATGATACATGTATTTATTTCCCTGGTTTTTCCATAATTGCTACCATTTTTCCACTAACAATAAATAATCTACTCTTGTTCGATAAAACTCCTAATTTCTATCATAAATTCCATAGTTTTAATCTCAGTAGTCAAGAGACTCTCATTACTTGTACAATAATCTAATAATTTCAAATTTCTTGCTACCCGTATTAAATGCCAAAAACCGTGAAATGAAATCTCATGAATTTCTTTGAACGCCAGCGAAACGTCCAAGTAAAAGTTTCTCTTACAAACTATGTACATAAAACGACATAAACTCGGCTAGAACGAGAGAAGCGTAAAGAAGAATCAAAGGAACAGCGGAAGATTCAGTAATGAGAATGTAAAAATGAAACCAAGACATGGACAGTAGTTACGGTTTCTCAACTATAAATAAATTTTTGGGAATAGAGGGAACTAGAGGTAGGAAAAGGAGGAGAAAAGAGCGAAAGAACGGAAATTGGCCACGCGTAAAACCAACCCCTAACTTCGCGCGGTAAACCAGAGACATGTAAGTTGCAGTTCAATTGCACTTTCCTCCTGGGGAATCCGTCTTGTGGTCGTTTGTGCCCCAGAGGAGCAACATGAACTGTCCCTTTTGCAAACAATTGTCGAATTGCGACCCTTTACGTCCGATTTCAGTATTCTGAAAATTTTATGCAACCGCGATTACATTTTGCTTGGCTGCACGCGTACATTTTTCCGTGAAACTTGCAGTACACCAAGTCAGACTTGTCGGATATAACCTAGCATTCTCTACGTTCGACTCAGCATCAAAGGGAAATTTGCGGGGAAATCGTCGTATCTTGAAATCCGCCCTCTGTGCATTTCACGAATCTCGCATTTTTCGCTTGTTGCAGATTTCAAAGAGTAAAATACGCACAGAAATGTTTGCGAAAGATCGTTTGCTTGATCTTTGAATATGGACGAACTACTGATAATAGGGATAATGTGAACGAAAAAGAGTAGAAAATAAAATTGGTTTTGTATTTCTGTTTCTTAGAATGTATATTAAAATTGGCAATAATTGATATACTATCTTTTTCTAAACATAAATTTTTGTTTCAATGCTTTTGTGATTTATTTAGAAGATAAAGTATAGTGTCTTTAAATCTACGATATAGTATTTACTTCTTACTTAATAAATTCTATATACGTATACTTGAATTTCCTAGATTATAATTTATCTGTAATCTTTATACGATAGACGCTATCCATGTATAGTGATTTTACACGTATTATCTATTACAGCACTGCCGTCTGTCTATAAATCTTATACGAACGTCGCGACGATGAAAGAAGCAAGGTATCCAAGTTATTTCGTAGCTTGAAAACTTTCCAGTCCATCGATGATACTTCGGGAAAAATTGCGAACCTGGGTAAAATAGTAGCACTCGAATTTTCTCCGCTTCTAAACATCCATCTGGCCGATTTCATGGAGTAAATTGCTTCGCGCCGATACGTATATACACTTTGACTCGAGCACGGCGTTCGGGATTTCTCTTTAAAATCGAAAAATCAAGCGGAACTAAACCGACTGAAAATTTAATATCGCCGCTTCGGATAATACCGTTGTCACGATGTTTCTTTCTGAAACGTTTCTTCTTTGGCAACTTTTGAACGAAACAAGAGACTGGAGAAAAGAATTTAAGTCATCTCGATGAAACGGAAAAATACGGAACCGTGCGCGTAATGGATTGCTCTTGTCTCCTTCAGCAGATATTCTAGAAACCTTCGATCTTTAACAAATTCCTCTTTAATTAAAAAAGTGGAAAACAAGAGAAAAGTAGCAAATCTTCGTTTTCAAAATTCTTATTTTAATAAACTTCACGAGCATCTTACTCCATACAGATTCCGTAGAAAATGTTGATTACGTTAAATATTTCGACATGCAATTTCTGGTTATCGAATTTAAATATAATACGTCGTATAAACCATAAATTGTTTTCAACTGTTCAAATTACCATTAAATAGATAATATAAAATAAATATCTAGAATCTTTACGCAATCCAGACTCCAACATTTACCTTCTCGCAAGTAATACCACTCGTAACTGGAAATTTTGTATTCTCTGCGTATCTTTCTACCTATTTGACGTCATATGTAAAAAATATGAGTTGTGCCTGGAATTACGATCAGCTCGGTGTACACGCCGTCTATTTCGTATCAGAGTAAAAGTTGAATTTATTCGACAACGACATCGCACGACATTGACCGATAAACAATGATATAAATGTATTCATTACGCCTAGTATCAGGACGAGCCGTGAGTCGATAAATTATTTCGATGAAGTCTCGAATAGCCGTAAAACACACTTATTGCTTTCATTAATCAGCGTCGACAGATGCTGTCATTATTCGCGAGTTTTGCCCCGTCCTTTTTCGTTAATTTACGACACCAGTTTCCTAAATTGAATCCTCTTTCGAAGATAAATACTCGAAAGACATCCGGGACGTATTTGCTAGAAATAACTCTTGACCATTTCCGTGGACGTGTTTGTGAATTCAATTATGAATTGTCGTTCCAGATGTGGATGATGCGAAATGTAATATTTATACCTGTTATTTATTCCAATCTGTGAGTTAGGAGATCGAAGGTGAATTAATTAAATAGTAAAAGTGGAATACGATCGATAGTTGTATCATTCATGTAGACAAAAATTACTGCTTAATATATATCACCAAACAAATTTTATTTGAAATAACAATAAAAAATATATCCTTTCAACTAATTTACCGTTTCTATTTTTTAAATAATTGAAACAGTAATTTTCCAAATATTTTATTGGTATAATGTCAAATTTTTATATGAAATTCGCCTTCGCTTAATCAACCTGGATTATTTCAATGTCGATTAATTCCGCGAATTCCCAACATTATCATAATAATTCTAACAATACCACGTTCAAAAATGTATACAGGACCTACTTTATTAAAACGGTACGTTTCATAAAACTATTAATTTTTTCAATTTTGTTCCGATCCAAATTCGAAAGAACAAGTTTAATAGTATCTGTGATCCATTAAAAGCTTCGAAGATTCATTGCCGCAAAAATACCTGGATAAATAACAGTTTTTATAATGACGTGGTATAATATTCTCGTTACAAACACGATCTTGATATTGGATTCAATTATAAATTTAACTTAAAACCCGATTTCTTCCTCTCTCAGTGGTGACTTGCGGCTGACCTTTTCAGAATACTGTCAGCGTGACTACCGAGTTGCTGAGACAATTTCTCGTATACATTCGACGCAAAAAGAGGAAAACTTTAATTGCTTTCCGCGTTTAATGCTACATTCGAAAGAGCGAGTCAAGAAGCGGCAGCCAACCTATTATTATCTCAGTTAATCCATCAGGAGGTTGAAACAATAACTTAGCTTTTGTCAACAAATTCTTCCGTCTAAACGGTTTTCCGTTGTTGAAACAACGTAAATTAAACTCAATTTTCACGATGCTGTCATGCATCTTTTTACCTCAGCACTTTCATTGTTTTAAATTGCGCTCGTATGACAATAGGTGGGCAAATAATGTGAAAACCATTTAAAAACGATCTTTCAAGACAGAAAGATAAGTTGAGGTATTTTATTCTTAGTGCATTCATACTACTTTTTGAAGTATGATAGACGTATCTGAGTTGAACATTAACAGATTTAGCAGATTTTTTAAATATTTAAAAAATCTATAATAGGTAATTAATAGCTTTCTGTCACGAAATGATCATCCGATAATCCAAATTTTCGAAACTTCCGTTTGAAAATACGTAAGTCGAATTCTACATGGTATGATAAGTTAAAGATTTATCGTAAAACGCGGACATCATTTATGCACTTGCTCGATGGTTTGTTAGTTTCTTCCGATTAATCGTAAAATCTTCAGCCACGAATAGATGATAGTCCTCCATTCTCTTACCTTTTCCTTTCATTCGTCTTTACGAAATGGATCGCCTGACGTGACATAGCGACTTTCGGTCCAATCACGTAACTTATTGCCCGCATATGAAGCGCACATTATTATAACATATCTCGTCCATTTGTACGGCTCTCTGCATTTTCCATTTTCTTCATAAACACGCTAACACCACGCAAAATGTGATAGAAGTTACATAGTAGATACTTTTCTAAAACCGTAAATCGAAAATCTAAGTAAGTTGAGAAATTCTTAGAATCTCGATTAAAAATGACGTGATAAATAATTTTCCACAAAGAAGCAAAAAAGTAATCTACTTAGAATAAAAATGAAATGGAATCAAGGGAAAGATCATAGACGTGAGAATCGCAAGAAAAAAAGGATATAAATATGTATACCTGCATTAAATAAGAATATTTAATATCTGAATATTAAGAAATTCATTTAGAATATCGTTGGAAGTAGGTCAACAAATTGTTATGTACTGCTTAGGAAACTCTTGTAATATTTTCTGCGATTCTTTACGAATATCCAAGTTTTTTAAAATTCACAATAGTTGAGCATACAAATATGGTTCTTTGAGAGAAAAATCTTTCAACGTCACAAAGTGAGTCTTGGATATATTCGCGTACAAGTAGGATACGTTTGTTTGCGGAAGGTAATGGCGATTTTCTGTTATACAACCGTGCACCATTGTGAATGGAAAATGGTCGTACGTCGTTGACAACTGATCACGAGATTCTTTATCCAAGAAGCCGATCTGGCACACTGAACTCGTTCCATGCTGAGCAACCTTTCATTCTTGATTCTTCGAATGAATGAACCGGTAAATGAGTTCCGTGTCCGCACTGTGTATCTTTTCTTTTTGTGGGTTGCCTTCACGGTATACGGTGTGTATGGGGGTCGTCTGAAAAGTCGATGTCGATCGATAGACGCCACTTTTGTTCGAGATATCGTGTCCCCTTTTTTCACTCATTAGACGTCAAACTTGACAATGTATAAAAAATGAACGTCGTATTTCTTTGAAAAGTCCTTTGTTCGAGACGGAATTAATTTGTAAATAGGTCGCAAACAGTGTTTTCGAATATTACTATCATAAGATAAAGAATTGGAAAGAGTTTTAAATGAAAAATTATCACAAACGAGAGAATTTAATTTATTAGCTTTGAGAATTGTTTACTTTCTTTGAAATAACTTGCTATTCTAAATTTTATTTTAAATGTTATCTTAAATATTATTTTAAATTTTGTTATCTTCGTTTTATTCAAACAATTAATTATTGAATTGCATTAAGTAAAAAGTTAGACAATTTATAGACAACGATTTGTAAATTTGTAAATTTATAACTACTAAAAAGAGTTTCGTTAAAAGAAAAAGGTTACTACAAAAACAACATTATTTAAGAAATAGCTATAGAAAATCATTAAAAAATCATTGCATCACTCTGGGATATACAAATCTTCGATGGCCACGATTCATTTTGGAGTCTATCGACGACACGCCTCCAAGATTGGTCTTAATCTCCGGGTCACGATGTTGAGAGAGACATGATAACCGTTCATTTGACCGAAAATAAAATCAGAATAAAAAAGGTGACGTAGCAATCCCAGCGGTGCCAGTCTCACCGCTTAATTATATAAGTCGGAGGATAAAATTGCGCAATAACGAAATGTAGGTCGAATCCAGACGCCGGATTGTATTGTTCCAACGCACCGACCTTTTTTAAATCGTTGAAACTGGATTTTCCGCAGAGATACTCGGTATATGCGTATAAATTGTATCCGATCGGGAAGCCTCGGAACATCGAACTATAACATGTTTCATAAAAACGAGACCTCTATTTGTGAACCATCACTCGCTATTTTTGGAAACAAGTTTCTCTCGCTTCATATCGTGAATCAATTCTTCATGCGAGGCAAATTTAGACAATTTTCGAGCACTGCGGTAGAACTGGATATATCGATATTTATTCCTGTTTATTCTTGTTGCTTCCTTCGATTTTATTTTACTTGCGGAGCTTTCTTCCGTAACCTGGAAATATGAAATCGATACTGGTCGCTTGGTAGATGCTGGTTGTAAGTTAATGCAGATGTTTTAGACAAATTATTTTTGCAAATAATATTATAGAAATATCTAACAATGTTATAGGGCTAACGATACTCTGAAAGTAATTGCGATTAAGAACTGTCTTAGATTTACGGTCTGCCTAAGATTTTTTAGGAATAAAGATCACTAACCTCAGAATACTTTGCAAAATACTCTTACATAATAATCAATACATAATAATCATAATAATCCTAATAATCATAATAATCATAATAATCGTAATAATAAACATAATAAACATAATAATCCCCTCATCTTTCGCGTTATATATATCGCGTACAAATTATTGTGCGTTATTTATTTAATTCAAAAAAAGTTTGCTGCACAAAGTTATCGAAGAATGAAAAAACTGAACAACTTCTAATCGAAAAACTTCACAGAATGTGTCAATTTCAACTTATATTTCGTTATGCATATGCTAAATTAGACTCTATGTCATAATAATTCGCAATTTCAAAAGCCCTCCCCCCCCACCCCGTGATTTTCCGAGAGTTTCGA
Source organism: Bombus confusus (assembly GCA_014737475.1). Classification (NCBI taxonomy): domain Eukaryota; kingdom Metazoa; phylum Arthropoda; class Insecta; order Hymenoptera; family Apidae; genus Bombus; species Bombus confusus. The sequence continues at coordinate 887,480 of JACXIV010000097.1, forward strand.
CTTTATATGTAAATCAGGAATGGCGTATACATGAAAAACTTGAAGCTGGCTCAATCTTTGACACGCTGAAATAAATCCTAACTGAGCTTCCACTGCATGGTACGATTTCCAGGTAATATAATCAAACTTTTTTAACAGAGGGTCATACTTTAAGAAGCGAACTTCATAACAAGCTTCTAATACAGCGCGGGGGATGTCCAGAAACTTTAGATATAAATATCCTAACGCGTGATGCAAGTCTTTGGAAAGAACAACCGTATAGAATAAGCTTCTCTCGGATATTTATGCATATCTCTACTTAACTTAAAACTGGTCTATTTCTCACGCCGCAATTAAACTTTCCAACTTCTCCGAAAAATATTCTGTATTAGAAAATTTCAATCGAGTGCAAGGAGCACGAAAGAAAGTAACGAGGCAATCGAGACGGCGACGCTCGAAAAGTTTGCTCAACTAGAGGATAGAATTATTCGCGAAGAAGAAGACGAAAAACGAAGGGGAATAGCTATGGAGAGGAGGACGGAAGAAACATGCAGCGAAAGAAATCTACCATTAGTCTTTCTGACGTTTTCATTCTGCGACTACCACTCATCCTAGATACGTGATTCTACGTTTCCTTTTAAGAAATAGCCCTTCATCCGACTGACTTATAAAATCACTCGTGCGTACATCGATAACATCAAAGACGAGTCTGTTGAATATTCGAGTGGAATGCAACCGGTATTATATATGACGACATAATGGAATTTATTAAGAATTAATGGTAGCTAACATCTGTAACAACTTCAGATTAAAGTATTATTTTATTTTTCGAATTTCATTTTCGAAGAAATTCGCGTCAAAAGTGTATATCGACTATGGAAAAATTAAAAAATAACAAAATACGTGGAATGTACACCGCTGTGGTAGAAAGTGCACTCCAGGTGCTACACACACAAGCCTTCAACATTAGAATTCCATTCTCTCTGAAAATTGTTACAAACGTGGTAACGCATTTAATAAAAGTATCGTTCTATTCCTTGGTTCTTATTTTTTTTAAAAATGTATACTTCGAAAAACAAGAGACTTTAGAGATATCTGAAGAAAAGTATCCAATATCAAAATTCTATAACGATACCACAAAATTTCTATTTCCACGCGATTCGAAATTCCAAACGTCAGATCGACGTTGACAGAAAGATATGATTTAAAAACGCGAAGAACAGCGACGACAGCGATCTGTATTACTAACGGTATAAATAACGTTAAGCGTCGTAAATACAGGAAACCACAATCACAAGATCAAAACCAGCGGCAACAGTTCCACTATACGTGTATTCGGCGCGCTAGAAAATTTAATTAACGCGTTCGCTCGAACGTGTCCACGGATAAGGTTTCCCGTTTCGAATCGATATTATTAAGCCCGATTTCGCCCCTGTTTCGCACGACAGTCCAGTTATTAAATTCACCAACGAACGACGACTGAAGAAAACGCGCTCGCGTGCACCGGTGCTTATTTCGAAATTTCCACCGCGTCGGTGAAATTTCAATTTCCTCGGGAGCATAAATTTCGCGGCTCTAGCATTTCCGTCGACACCGTGGCTCGCCGCGTCTTCGAGCGCAAAACGTCGAGAGGCGTGTATTAAAGCTCCGCTCGTTTAGACCACTGTAAAAGAATTCTCCATTTCTTACGAGAACGACGTTTCTCGCGTACAAAACTGCCGCAAAGAAAAAAACAGTCCTGTCAGACGTATCTTGGATTTGCATGTCGCTTGAATTTTTCACTCACCGCGAACGCTCCGTTTCTCCTTTTGCGAAGGTCGATCCTTCAACCGGGTTTCTCGTTTTAATCTGTCACGTTACCAACGAAAGTGTAGCTGTGGTATTCGATTACACGAGACTGCGAGTAAATGTAAATATTTATGTAAAGATGGTGCTGGTAGATGTTGATATTGGTGCGGGCACCAAGTAGATCTTACACAGATTCTACAGCGTTGAAGTTAGTCGGGCGTAAAACGAAGTAGCTAAGGTTGGTCCTTGCCAGACCAGCGATATTGATTTAATTAGGTAGTCAGACTTCGCGAGATTCTACGACGAACGAGACATGTACTACAGGCTCTTAGAATCTATAAATCTTATCTTATGCATTTGTATAAATTTGTATATTTGTATAATTTGTAAATTTGTATAAACTGTACTTATTCCTATAAGATAACCATCGTGCGTTACAACATGATAAGGATATTAAAAAGATATGACATTTTTGAAAATATAAATTTGTAATAATTGGCAGGAGGAACGAGTTGAAGAGTTCAATAATTTCTTCATTTGTGATAATGGTACATCTGCAAATGCAATTGCAGTTTCTCATTTTATAGATAGAATTAATAATATTTTCTATAGTAAAGCTTTTATGCTTGATGGTAGAAAAAAGTTGAGTACCTAGTTCAAGAATATTTAATTTCTAACGATGCTACACCTGTAAAATGCGATTGCACTTTCCTCTCGTTTAAAATGCGATCGATACTTTCTGTGGTGAAAGGATATTATGAATCTCTCAGCGCTTAATAGTACAATCGTTTAATGATATTCCATTTCTGATGATAATGCATTCATAAAATACAATTATACTTCCTTCTCGTTTAAAGGGAATTGATATTTTCTTTGATAAGAGAATATAAGGGATCTTGCTATTTTCTAACTTTTAAAGTTTTCTAATAATCCTCGTTGTATAATAGTATTATCCTTGAAACAAGCATATAAAACAAACTGTAAACTTTAATTGAACACATAAAATAAAGTAGTACAGTAGGTACATGCACGTTGTGCAAGTTTTCATTGGCGATACAATGTAAAACATTATGAATTTCCATAAAAGAAACTGGGATAAAAAGCACAAAATAATACTTTCTTTTATGAGATTTCATACGAATGTTAAGCTTTAATATCCAGCATTGCTTGAGTTTCCTTTATAGAGCCTTGGTAGATTTATTATACGTATACTATCTCAGAATACAAATAACAAACAATCATGCAAATAAAAGCTATGCAAATTAGTTAAACATTCTACCAAATTTTGCTGGCAACTTACGAGTGTACAAAATATTGACTCCTCGCATTTTATGAACACCGTCATAATTGAACCTATACCATGCATCTATAGGCACCAATAAATCATGTATATATTTCTGATAATCGTTATTAACAAGCCTAAGTTAGGCATCGCCTAACTCGGCGATTATTGGATTTAGAAAGCAATCGCGTGCACTGAATCGATTATTATCATTAGGGCAATTATAGGCGAAATGGTTGCGTCGTGTACAAAAGCGTAATCCGCTGAGATGCGTTCCATGGCAGAATGGTGCGGAGAGGATCGGAAGTTCCGGACTATAAGTCAGCCTGCCACGAAGAAACTTTCGTAAGTGGGCAGTTCTCTTGAGAAATTACTGGCATCAGTCTGCCGTAATCACGGCGCCAGAAGGCCCGCCAGAAATGTAAACGCGTATAGTAATGCACTGCTTGCGATATCGCTCTCAAGACACAATAGCGACCCGTTATCCGAGGATGTGCCTTCCGTGCTCGTGCAATCCGCTCTGTTTTATAATCCTAGCCACGTTCAACGCTGGTGTCGCGGTATTAACGAGCGTCTTAATTTCTCTTAAGAGATAATTAAATCGGATCTGAGCATAACGTACCTCATTGTTCAAATTGAATATTCTCCTAAGATATGTCAATGTCTCTGCTCCTTTGTGTTTGTTCAATTCGCGATTAATAAAATCCGCCAGCGTTTCTGTTGTAACTCCACGACTTTAGTACAATCAGATTCGAAAATTTTTGGGATTAGTACTAGTTGATAATAAGATAAGACGTGCATATATATTGTCTCCGAGTTTTTCAATGAATGTATAACAGGTAGATAAGTGTCCTCCTAACAATTAGTGCTAACAGTGTATAGGAAGGTTATTGGTGTAATTTTTCATTACGAATTTATTCATTGAAGTAAAATTGGCCCGCCATAAGCAAAGTAGGTCATTGGCGATTTAAGCGAAATTTCATCTTCAAGTTTCTTTCTAAATTAAACTTTGAAGATTAAATATATTGAGATTTTTTGAAATACAGTTTAATCTTCCAAGATGAAAGTTGTATGCTCTCATACTTCTATCGATTATTTCAAACTAAACATGCCGTATTTAAGACCGTAAACATTCTTGAACATTTTACGAAGCAATAAAGTTTCTTCAGAATCTGACTCTCTGGTATATAGTTATTTTCGATAAACTTAACTAGCATTATAATCGCAACAAAAGTTAAATTGAACCTAAGTGATACTAAAAGTTGTAATTTCGAAGATCACAGAACGCTAAAACCGAGTCGGTTGCGCGGAGACGAAACCGATTATCCGGCAACGGAAATAATCGTTTAGTTCGTTAAGAGTGCAAAGGAATAACGGGTCAAATTTAAATTAGTTTCGCAACATCGCGTTCATTAAGGTCTGTGACCTATTTCTATAATAATTCGCGGCAACGTAATCGCGATACTATCCAATTTGTTGAAACTGTAGCCCGGCTCTATTTATTCTTTGCAGTATCTATTATCGTAGCCAAAACACGCAACCGCTTTGCCAACGCATTAACGTTAGACCGTTAATTCCTGCCTTATAACTAATAAATTTCAAGATTGCGTTTCCACGCTAAACCGTGGTTCTCGTATCGAATTCTGGGAAGCTTAAATGCTTTGTCAGTAACAAATAGTCGTCCAACAAACAGCGCAAGTTTTAATAATTTCTAACAGCTAAATCCAATAATTAGAATTCTATTTTGTAATATTTTCTAATTTTCCAGTATTATCAAATTTGTCTTCTAATCTGCTATAATTTGACAATAGTGTAATGCTAGTCCACATCAATAAAATGCATTAATCATCATAAAATATATTCAAATTAGGTACATTAAAAATGAACATTGCTTACTTTTCGGTACATCCTTCATTTTATGTTTCAGAAGTAAAAATCCTTGACAAGGAAAATTATTGTACGAAAAAATTACAACTCGATGGCTGTAATTTATTGAATAACCTGAGGAAAATTTGACGAACGTTGTCAATTGTTCGTTGAAAATGCTTCGTTGTGTCAAGAACGATTCGAGCGACATGAAAACTGACTGCATCATCCGCGTTGGCGCTAGTAAATTTGTAAAACGGAAACGGCACAATAACCTTCGGGCGGTTTTATGACGAGCACCGCGTCTAACGAACTCGTGCTAAGATGAATCTACCCGTGAAACTGTGGGCAAACCGCGAAAACTCGACTAAATGAATTTCTCATGTGTATCAGACTGAAAGTACTATACGAAAGTTATACGAACAAGAAGGGGATAAAGTAACGCATCGCGTGGTTCCTCGGCGTGGATATGAGAGTGACAATTTAATTTAACTCACAACTAACGTACGGGTTTTTAACTGGAAAAGTAATCAAGGATTATTTTGAAAAAGTTAGACTTGGTTGCGCGTTGCATAAGAGATCCAATTTCATTTGCATAATAATTGATGTATAATAAAGACCCTAAATTGAAATTTAAAGATATATATATAGCATTGAAATTCGTATATAAAATATGTATTATAAAAGAAGCCAATCAGGTCAAGGAGTTCTCATTTTATTTAGGATATTTTACGCTGCGAGAACGAAACTAAAACTCAATGAATGGAAAATTTTACACCCTAATAATTTATATATCGACACCCCTTAGAAATAGTTCGATACTGAAATAATTCTTTAAAAAATATCTACGTAAAAACATTTTTCAAAAAATAAAATTTTAATCTACTATATTGTTAATGCCAATTTTCACATTTTGCATTAAAATGAGAGAATACGCGTTACGATAAATCTATTTGCAGATTTTTCAGTTTTGTAGAAAATATCCCAAGTATTCTAGTTAAGAAGCGACAAACGAAGTTAAAAGTATCCTGGCGTCATAGACCACCGAGCTTTCTCCTTGATACTCTAATATCCTCTTCGTGTTCCTTTAATCCTCGCATATTCAATTTTTTCCAACTCAAAGCCTCTCTCGAAATACATCCATTTACAAATTAAAATGGATTATTCCATACTACACTTGAACACATGGAATACACAAGCAAACTTGAGAACAAACTTCTCGAAAAGTCTGAAACGTATTACATATATAGATATCATACTTCATGTCATAGGAATTGTAAAAAAAAAGTCGTTTCCTTTATATTTTCTCAGGCTTGAGAAAAATTTCGTTGCTAAAAATATCCGTACCGTTATTCGAATTTTAACAGAAAATACTTTATGCGATTCAAACAATGGAATGCTTCAACCAAACGACCGACACAGCTACATTGCTTACGAAAAGTTTTAATTTCCCGAATATTTTCTCAGTCTCGAAAAAAGAAGGAGCGTTCCATTTCTGAAAATATCGATATTGTAATTCGAAGTTTAACCGGAAATCCTTTATGCAAGTCGAATAATCGACTTACCGTCGACTCATCGGCCATGAACGACTAAATCCATTGACGATCTATGAGCTGGTTTAACGCGTCGCGTTTACACGTCGCAGTATACCCGGTGAAAACACGCGAAAATCCGAGCTTCCGTCGTCGGCGCGACGGTGCCGTGAAGTACGTATGTGAAACGCGGCTGTGTATGTAAATACGCGATGCCGCTGACAGTAACATATGACGGAAGTCCGGTACACGTTGTACACCTATTACGCGTGCACCGTGTTTGCGTACCGAGGGAACGTTGTTCGGTTGAATCGCGAAATTGAAAGCTGCCGTCCGGGCAATTTCGTCGCGATACCAACTGACAAGATGCTGTTATCAAATATGCGGAAACATTCAAGTTCTAATTGGGCTGATTCGCGTAACAACAGTTGCAGGTCGATTACGAATCTACAGATTTAACGAATTTGGGGAATTGAATAAACGCATGGTGATAGGTGATTATCATTCGTCGATTAATCAGATTTCTTTCGAAATTTTATGATATATATTATATTTTGTAATTTCATGCGTTTTATACAGCGTAATTTCTGAGGTCCGTTTGCGGCGATTTAAAAAAAATAAACAGAATCTTTTAATATAAGTATTGGAAGAGGTAAACAATAAGCTTTGAACACAATCAATGGGAAAATGTTAGATGAACGACGAATAGAAAGTAATCAGAAGATAAAATTGTCACTTGAAAAAGATAAAATGTGTCTTTTGATGAGGATGAAAAAATACTAGATATTTATATCAGTACCTCATAATTATCATAAATATTATATATCATAATTTTCATATATCATAATTATATCATTTAATCTTGGAACATATGCTACAAGAAAGGAAAATATACGGAAAATGGTACACGAAAGAAATGAAAACCCGAAATAACGGTATGCATTTATCATATCACAGAGAAAAATTCGTGGTCGTTGGATCACATGTTAACGTGGTTAAGTTTCAACGGAACAGATGCGTGTCACACAGCACACGCTGTTACGTGTCAGGTAACCTAATTAGTGCTCGACATGCGTGTAATGTTGGCTTTCCCGTCGTTGTCATGAATGAGTATCAACCGGACTGATACAAATGCGAAACAAGCGATGCTTTCGTTATTTCATGAATGTCATGAAAAAAGGAGTATATTAAAGCTAAGTAATAAATAACTGATATATATAAAAAGAAATTATTCTACCTTTAAAAATATCATTTCGTGTATTTATTCTACCTATTGTTAAAAAAAAAGATTATTATTTTCCTATATATTTCTAAACAAATTTTTATAAATATCTCTAAATAAATCTTCGATAAATTCGATTCGTTTCTTCTATTATTAACATATAACAAGTTCATATGTCTATTACTTTCCTAAATACTTCTAAACTTTCCAATAAATCTAAACCATTTTTTCCATTTCCATTGTCATAAGATGCACATCTTATGCGCACGAAGGAGCAACTCATCTGAGAAACTACGAATAAGCAGTACCGCAAACAAAACACATCTCATAAACAATTTTCTCAAGCCATAAACTCCGAGATTGCTGCAAAGGAGAACATGACTTACAATGGAGGAGCATTGAACAACCTGATCGTTTATATGTAAAACTCTCGACGCGATAACGACGAATGTCTCACAAATTGCGGACTGAACGATTTCAGCAGCTAGGTGGCATCGAAATCCAAGGATATCGAACGACTGCAGGGTACTTGAGGTATCGGATCGATGTCTATGATTATATCTCGCGATTCGCGACACCGTCGAACGTAAGACCAGGGATCTGTTCAACACTTTATCGCGTTTATGGCTTCATATCATCGACCGTGCCACGAGATTATCCGAACAGCTGGTCTTAACGGAGTAATCCTTCCTTAGGATATCGCTATTGCGCTGCAGTTTAACACGTTTTTCAGCAACCGATCGATCGTGTTGTTCTGTCGTTGCCGACTTCTCGCAATATTTAAAATTTATATTTAATTTAATCTTTTAATTTCACTGTCGCACTTCATTGTTTTATGGGCTCTTTTTAATTAACTCATTGATGTCTTGTAGAATTTAAATAATTCTTTTGAGATCATACAGTCGATCATTAACACATTTGCGCTGTTACTGAAATTAACTTTTCTTTTTCTAGATGCAATACAATTTTTTATCACAGAAGAGTCTTTGTTAAAAAATTGTTAAAATTTATTTTATGAAACGTCAAATGAAATTACAACATTAATTGCAATTATCGTTGAATTTGTAAATAAAATTATATATATAATTATATATATATACAATAATCATATATATATGATTGTATACATGCATTAACGAAAAAAAGAATGTAACAATATTAATAATCCAAAGGAAACATTTTTCTGTCTCCCTGTGCAGTATTTTCGAATCAGCGACTGGCAACGAAGTTAAGAGTGAAAGTTTAGTGAACCAGAGTGTTAATCGAGTGAAGCAAAAATCGACACCACGACTGAAATCGAATCGAGGGAAATGGGAGATGCGCGTATTCACAGTGGACGTAAAACCGAGTTAACATCGGAAACAAGCGAGTTGACTTTATGACACCGTAGAAATCTGATCAAGGTTTAATCAAAGTTGAACGTTCTCTTAATCAAGTTTGCATAACACGAATCGAATACGTATTCCATGATGTTGAGACCCTGGTTAGCCAAACTTTTCACTTTGCCAAATTCGTAATAAAAGAAAACTGAGAAAGAGAGAGAACGAGAGAGAGGGGGGGAGGGGAAATCAGACTATAGTAACACGCGGAAAATTAGAACTTCTGATTAAGAAGCTGAATAGCTGCACCGTTGTGCGTTCCGCTCCAATTGACCGTCCCAAAACACTGAGAAGACCCAAAGGCTAGTAGTGAACTGGCGAGAACTGAGTCAGGACGAAAGACATTCAGGGGCCACTTATCTCTCGCAGCAGGATTTATGAAACGTTCTGTTCCAGCAGCGGCTCGATAAGAGGCTGAAAGGAAGACACAGCCTAGCCCGTAGTCACGCCGGATAATGCGGGGATTAAGAAGCTCCCTTGCAGAGACGGGGCTACCTGCTGCCAGATTAAATATCGACAAACTCCGAAGAAGTTCTAATTCAATTAGGAACCATGACTCTTGAGATGTCGGTGAAACGTGTATTGTCATTATGGTCTGATATTGATTATATTAATCTGTATTGTGTTGGGAAATTTTATTTTATTGGCAATTTATTGGTTTAAAATTAGGCACTTAGGAAGGTTATATTGTCATAGCTAGAATGTTATATAATATGAGTAATTAGTGTTTAATAGAAATATTGATAAACAAATACGTAATTTCATAAATTTGATGTAACGTCGTTCTTCATTTTATTACGCCACTTATAAAATTTTAATGTACATAAATACCAAGAATTTTGTAAAATAATTAAAATACTGTATCCTAACATTTAGACGAAATTGCGCACAAAACGATTAAAAATTTATCAGAGTCGGTATAATTTCAAGCCGACATTCCTTCTTAAGTGATATATCTTCATCAAGTAAAGCACCCAAAGTATCTTCTCTTTTCACTATTTAATTCATAATTTCCTTCCTGAAGACTTAATTACTCCAGTGTTTTCCTTCCATTTCCACGAAGATGTGCTTTTTTCAAATGTCTTAACAATGAAGCTACGACCTGCGAAACCTTGTAAAATAATTAATACGTAAAGCCCACTTTTAGTTACTCGGAAATTGCGGACACTAACGACAATTTTACTATACGTACGGTAATTGAAATTTGAAACGGTTTCCTTCACCGTGTTTTTAGACATATTCACTGTTTTGGCAGCTAAAACGTCAAATTGTGAAAAACTAGAAAAATATCGCAATAGCCCAAAACTAATCGTGATAAAAGAGAATGGAACATAACATAATAGAATAGAATATAAACAAAAATTAATGACGACCATTACAATAGTCGGCTAGAAACGAGTTGAAAAATTCTTGAAATAATGTTATCCTTGACATTGAATAGAAACTTTTGTAAAAACTTTTTCGGAGTACATTTCATATTGTATGAAAAATATTTGTACGACATACGACATGACACAATTATCATGATCACATTGGTAAAGTTTGGAAAAATTCGAAAATGTGTGAATTAAGAAACTGCAAGATATTTAGTACAAGTAGGTATATATAGAAATCATAAAAATATTAGAACAGTCAATTATCCGCTATATTAATAAGCCTCAGTATTCAATGGGGTCTTAGTATATGTTTAAAGCGAAATTCATTTTTCACCAGATGTATATTATATTGTATCTTCTACATTCATTTTCAGATTTGTTCCAACTCTTACCATTATAATTGTGATAATCGTCTCTTATTGCAATGCTAATAAGATTTTAAAAAGTTTCATATAATGCATTTAGTATATTCATAAGAATTTTTCATGTAATTGCTTGAAATATCTTCGTGACGCACTCTATATTGGTATATGGAACAGGAAAATTCATCCGTCTGCTAGTTTTTCCGCTCGGTCCGCATGCAACAACGAACAAAAAGAGGATCGAACCATGACTATTCGTCAGAGACTTCGAGAGGAATACACGAACAGAACCGTGCACGAGAAAGCCGATATATTGACAGCAGAGACGCGGCGAGTTCTCAAGCCGAACTCGATCGAACGTAACAAAAGTAACAGATACGAAGAGAAAAGAGGGCAATGGGGATATGTAGGGATAAAGAGGAAACCATGACGAGGTGAATCAACGGGGAACTTCCAAAAAGCTTGAAATAAAATACAGAGGTAAGCTAGACGGACTCATCGTAGCTCTAACTAGTGAGCCCGTTTATCTGTCTTTTTCTCTATTAAGTAAAGAGTAAAAAATACTAATAATTTTGTAAAAAATGTATTATTCTTTTGTTTTACTAAAATCAATTATTTTATACAAAAATTGAATAAGAAAATTCGATGAAAATGTGAAACAAACTTCAATAATTTTATTTGTATACATAACTAAAAATAAATTAGTTGAGAAATAATACTATTTAAAATAATAAATATCGTTATAATGACAACTTACGTATTTTCATATTTTAAGAATTAGGTAAATATTGGGTATATATAAATTTGAATATGGTCACGGCTAATCAACAATGTGTTAATTATTCGTTAATTCTTTCATGTAACATCGATACACGTATAGAAGTAACATGAATAGAGAGAAGTTCTATGAAATATTGGAATACACATGCTAACTTCGACAAATAAAAGCTTAGAAATACGGTCTTCATTTTCAGGTCCAGTTTCATATGATTCCTTTAATTTGAAATTTATAGACACGTATCTCCATCCAAAACCTGTACTACCTTCTGTTCGTATTCTCTCCTATAGCCCATATCCATTGGCCCAATTCCAAAACGCGAGTCTATCACCTCGTAAATTATTTTGACGCATCCCAGGGATTAAACGTAACGCAAAAGTATTACATTCGATATCGGAGAGTCGCGTTTACGGATCTCGCGGGAATAAAGTTCATCCGTATTTGTTTTTCACGTATCGATCAAGTGTATCGATTTAGAAGAGATAGTATATTGTTTATGAAATAGAGTAAATTATATCGAAAGTGCTAGTTCTAGGTCTTTAATATCGATTCCGTTAGAATTAATAATTATAGCAGCTCTTAAAGAATTTTGCTGTTTTCTTATGTTTATAAAATGAATAAAAATGTCATAATAATTCAATAATTTAACTGGAAGGTGCATTCGACAACTATATATTTAATACGAATCTATAAGTTCTTCTTCTCAAACGATTTTTCAATTTCAAAATATAAAGAGGAAATCTAAAAAAATTTTGTTAGGAACAGTGTGTATAAAAATGCATTTGTCACTTCAACGTTTTTGTTCCTGTTATTCGTTCCTGTCTCATTAATCTTTCCCGCGATATTAATTTATAAAAAAATATTCAAATAAATACTTTTTGATGAGTCAACCTACATAAACTCAACACCAAATTCGTAGTTTCAATTTTCCGTTGACATAGCAATAAAATTTTATCAGTTCGACGCTCGGATCGATAAATATTCGAGAACGAATAAAATTCCAGAACCAATACCGCAAAAACATCCGTGGAAAAATTTACTCCACGATTTTATCATCCTGTTTTTTACTCTTCTGCTCATTTTGTTTTTAATTTTCTGCGAATATTTCACTATACGTTTTACCGTGAAAAATCTATTTCATACAATGGCTGTAGTATTAGATCGATGTTCGGAATCGGTGAACAAACAGAGAATACGGTTCTTTTATCAAAGTATTCCACTTGAAAGTCAATTTTCGTGGATTAATTGGAATACTTCTTTTTTTTTTGGTATTCCATTTAATTCGCTATGAACAACGTGTGAACTCCTTTTTCATAGATCCGATATGCAGATGAAAACGAATCCTAAACAGTCTATTTTTACACAAATATTTGTTGACATTTACTGTCACGTATAATCTTCATTGAACTCTTTTAATCGATCTTCAATCGTATTCTCTTTTCTTTAAAACAAATCCATCGCTAACTTTAAAGTAAATACAAAGAAGATGTTATTAATAAGTACGAGTTCACTCTATCAATCTATCAAATCCTAAAACCAACAACGATAGATACTAAAGATTCTCTTCTATTTCTTCTTTTTCTACCCTTCTCTCTTTATTTCATGCGTATCAATTTCATATATGTCAAATTTCTGTTACGAACAAAAAATACGACACTTTCCAACTATTTTCATGAAAATATGAGTTTGTATAAAAATCCGTAGTCTAATTATAAGTAACTAGGTATGTTATTACGCGTTTCTCCAAAAATGCACGAGAAAAAATAGATCTAGAAAACGCGTGGCAGGTGACCGAGGAATATCTAGCGTAAAATGCGAATGCTTCGGTTGCGCGATTCCGAGCATTTGCATAATTAGCAGAGATTTTGTCCAGGTCGTAATGAAGTTCACATTACAGTCGGTGAATCTGCAGAGACGAGTCCCATGTACCCTACTAAATTATTTCGCTAACCGGGCCAGCCGAGTGATACCCAGAATCCGTTTCTATCCACTCCTAAAAACATCTTCCGTAATTTATTTAGTCCCAGACATGTAACGGGTCTTTGCTCTTTCTCTCTTGTACAACGACACACGTGTACACCCTCGGCTCATTAATATACCCACCAGTCTCTTCCACCGCCCTAGAATCCGGTGAATGTTAACCTTTTGAATGAAAGTACGCGAATATTCACGGATTCTACTGAAAGCGAACAACTCTTCGAAGCTTTGCCTATGCGGCCATCGAATGAAAAAGCTTGATGCAAGATGTACGACTAAAAGCCAGCCTACCAAATTAGTTATCGAACTAAAGGATGCAAATTTATAGTTTTATGTATCAGATGGAAACGATGTAACGTGGTTGTAAAATTGGTCGAGAAAGTTTAGGGATGTTTTGGAGAATGAGATACGTAATTTGAGATATTTGGGGGAAGATATCGGATCTTGTTCAAGGCATACTTGATAACTTTGAATTAGTTTTTGCTAATGTGAAAATTATTATTGAAATAATAATATATTATTACATATAATAATATATAATAATATTATTGAAATAATATTGAGATATTGCAGATTTAAACTATAACACTAAAGACTAAAGCAATAATAAAATTGCGTGAAAGTTTTTGCACAAAGTTGAAATTTAAAGCGTTCTTACAAAACGTGTATCGTCCCAAAATATTTATTTTATTCCTTCACTTTGTCGTTGATTTCTTCCGTGAATCTTATAAACTTGAGAGGTCTCTTCGTTTCACGTCTATGATTTTTAATACTTTTAGCCAAGAAAGAAAATTTGGCAGAGTCCAGTGATTGTCTCACGAAATATCTTTTTATATTATACGTAGCGTTTAAGGAAAAGCTCTTGGTTTAACGGCCGGACAGCGCTTCGATTTCACGCTTCATGGAAACGCTGCAACGCTTGTTTTCTATTTGTCGCGGCTCTTATCGTTTTTATGTATGAGCAAATATTGGAAGGCTAGCCGTAACAGTACCCCTAAACGTATCTGCTGAACTAATGGAATTACTAGCCAGATTAATTCCTAAATTCTGGTGCAGCAGCGTGTGCCAGATCAGGTCAGAAGCACGTTGAACACGTCGCTTTTATTGAACTGCTTGTTTCGATGTCGGTTGCTTCGAAGGAGTTAGTAAAAATCGGTATTGTTTTCCGATAACGTTATTACATATATACTATAATAGATTGCAGTAAATTATATAATAGATTGGGAATATCTATACAATTTCATATTTCTATCAAGAAGAAAGCAGTGGAAGATACATATAGATTTGTTTTATTTGTTAAATATATTACATCCAGTATTTTACCTTTGATGTTTTATGTTTTGCATATTATTTAAATTCTGTACGTTTTTATTATACAGCCACTTTTAATAGAAGCACATCATTAAAAAACTATCTTCAATATAAAAATATGTTATTAATAATACACAACAAAAATCATCTCTGTATTCCCCTATGCGTTACACGTACAAACACGTATAGACATTAACAACATACGACAGTTAAATTGTAAAATTTATAGTAAAGACAAGTATACAAATAAATAGAGATTCTACATTCATACTTATACTTGTGATAATTTTACATATAGTTCACCCATACCACATACCAAAAATAGAATTGCACACAAAAACAAAATTTAGAAAATTTAAAAAGCTCAATCACAAAAGGAATAATATCCCTATTATCTGCTGGTAAATTTCCACAGAAATCCCCGAACCTGCCTCGGAAGTCCACCGCGCGCCATCAGAGTTCAGGGCTTAATAACGAGAGTAACGGAACGAAAAGAAAGAAGGCAAGAAAATCGGAGAAAAGGGGAAAAGGCTAATGTGAATAACCCAAGGACAATTGGCCGGCATTGCAAGATGCGCTTTATTCCGCGAAACTTGGCGCCCCGCTACTACAAGATGTAAATTCAACGACTTTTAAGGACGTTCCTGTGCGAGCTATTACAATATATCTCCCTACTGTATTCCAGGCTACCTCCTCCTACGTGGAAACGTAATATGCTTCCGTGGACCAGCAGTCAGCCAACCAAACCGGCCTGTGACGCCATCGTAGTTTCTTAATTTCATTTTCGCCCGGCTGCCAGAAAGCGTAGACCTCAACGAGTCCGTCTGTCCCTCGCATTTTGGATTTTTCGTTGGTTTTTTGCGAGGATCGCTCGGAGAATTCAACGCGAATTCCGCGTGGATTTCGAGCAGGCACGAGAGGGACCGCCCGCTCCGGCCTTTTAGCGCTAACAATTTTTCAAGCCACTCAATGTGCCCTGGGAAGAAGAAGAGTACACCACCCGGCAAAGAGTACGCGGAGCCTGGAGGCGTTTCACGGGTCGGCTATCTTTTAAATTGTGATACGATAGTTTCGAGCTGAGGAACACTTCTGCACCCTTTAGAACGAGGCAAAGCGAGAGATCGTTAAGTGGGACTCCAGTTAATTTCCGTCAACGTTATACCAGCCAGAAATAAAATTTTCTTTATAGTACGACCATGCGGACGATGCCTCTTTTTCTTTATATCATTGTGTAAATGGTTTTTGGACTTTCGACGGACTACCTGAACCCAAACGTAGAACCACGAGGAATTATGGCGTAGCCTGTGTGGTGGGCGGTATTCACGGACGATAAAATTAGTCCTTCGAGTATTGTCCTGAGGGATACATACAGACCGTAAAGAGGAATTCTCGTGACTGATGCACGTGTTTCCAACACGACGAGTCGACACATATGGAAACGTTTTGCCGAGACAGCGGAAATTTTGGATAGGTAAGGACAGAATGGTAGAGGTCTGAAACCTTTGGGAATTCCCAAAGACTAAAGGAGACAAAATATTACTCACCAATGATTTAATGTACGCGATTAGTTAACGTAACTTAAACTATGTACCTAACATAATTTATTGGAAATATTTGAGTAAAATTAAGTTTTTGTTTTATAGAGATTCGTTTAAAGGTAGAAATTAATTTATCCTTTCTTTCTCTCGTTCTTCTCCATATTTAAAAATTCCAAGCTTAGATGATGCTGCGAAACTCGAAAAACAAGCGCAAATATTTTGAGCTACTATAAAGACAGGATCATTCTTTTTACGAAGAACTTCCGTCCATTCTATATTTTATTTTTTGATACAAAGCCAACAAATATTTCTAGCATTACAGAAATTCTTTCAAGAATTCGAGAATTTAAGTCATTATTTGCGACCAAAATTGAACAGAAACTGCAGTGTTAATGCATTCAATGCAAGCAATCCACTGAAAATAAAACATTGCAGATTCATATTTTATGGCTCTATCCAAACGCTAATAGCAATTAATTGTTGAAATGGCCATACAACGAGATACTTTTAATTTCTGTCGGAAACTTCTGGTCATTATAGCAAATTGGATTTTAAACTTTACCTGGTTGCAATAAATCTGATTAATCGGATATTGGCCATCACGGAAATAATAATCGAACAAATGAAAATAAAGCTGTGCTTTAATATCGCATTTGTAATCGAAATTGGTTCGAAAAATATGATCGGAAACGAGAAGTTGAAATATTTAGTAAACGATGTAAGTACCAAAAGTGGGAATGAGTTTTAATGGAAATAGAAAACGCATTTATGCTCGCTCTGCCACATAGGTCATTTATCATTTGAATGCTACTGATTTGGATAAGAACTAGTGTTCGGAGCCAAAGCGTTATGTTGCTCGTAAAAATATTTAAATGCTAATTACGAGCATAGCTAATATAAAAAACAATCAGTATAAAATATAATACGAATGAAATCTTAGGATATTTTCAAAATGCATAATAAATATAAAAGATCATAGGATTGGATGAATCTTAAAAAAGGCTGATTTAAACCCGTGCATCATCACAATCATCAGTTGTGGAAATGAGGAAGGAAATTTAATAAGCGTGGCAGGTATTCGGCTCAAAAATTTCACTGTCTGCAACCGGTGCGTTTGAGAAACGCGATTGTCAAGAAGAAAAAGCAGCAGCAAGGCAACCGTTTTTTCTTTCTCTCGGAAAAAATTATAAGGTCGTGATACCAAGAGAGAAATAAAAATAGATAAGACAGTAGTATAGACAGTGTAGCAAGAAAAAAGACGCGAATAGCGAAAACAAGGTCGACGACACGACATCGAAGAAATAGAGAATTGTATTAGAGGGTGGAAACTTGGACAAAACCACAGACAAACGTGTTCAAACGAATGAAATGAGTACATCGAAGATAAACCGAAGAAAGCTGAAGGAGAAAAGTTCAGGAGACAAAGTACGGTTGATGAAATTGAAACGAGTGGTCGATATAAAGGTGAAAGATATTTATAGACGAGGGGAAGAAGTTATATCAGTACCAAAAAGTTTTAGCAGATCTTACGACATAGTTGGTAGCTTCTTTAAATTCTCAAAAACATTCGTTAAGAAATAACTTTAAGATATAAATAACATTAAATTATTATTTAAACATCCGAAAATTCAGAAAGTCGTATACAATATTTTCAATTAAAAATTCATGTACAACATTTTCAATCAAATCAGAAACAAACGTATACATTTACAATCGAATACCGTAGAAATACCTGCAATAACAATTTCGTGAACAAAAAACCAGCTTTGTTTAATTTTATCACCAAAATTATTTAGGCTTCTGTCACAGAGCCTCTTAAATTAAATCGCAATCAAGTAGGATTCATGCGTGCAGCTGTGTCATTAACGGATTATTATAACCATTTCTGTTACAGCCGACGCGCAATCGATCATAGGACAACAATTGGAAACTGACAATTGATAATCAGTCCCGGGGACACACGATGCACGCTTCATTCGCGAAGTTATCCACGTATTACGGAGCCCGTCTCATCAATCGCAACCAATAAATGCGACGGCCGAGCAATGTGCGACTCTGCGTTCGGATAATTTCACATCTATTAACTAGACTGCAAATCGAACGAGCTGAAATTCACTTCGAAATCCGCTGCTTTGCAACGTAAACAGTACCGTACCATCTGCTATTCAGCTAATTTATACAATTATCCTTTGGACAGCATTGATATTCTTGTCGTTAAGGCATATCGAACAACGCTGCATCGTTCGATTGTAACAAGTACGATATATACGTATGTACGACGGTTGTATGATTATACTTTTATGAGATAAATTTGTAATATGTAATTTAAATCGTTATGTATTTCAAAGGGATACGTATATTTATTCAATGAAAAAATAATATCGATTTTTCATTGTACGCATGTCTATGCGAATTATGCTACCATGAATAAGATTAAAGAAATGAAATATAAGTAGAGATTTGTTTTATATACTAGATGTTATAATGAGAAATTTACTTTAAATATTTCATATAGTTTTATGTATTTTAAGTATATGTAATTTATATACTTTTTCAAGACCGATCCAATGTTTCGTATAAAGTTGAATTATATCACCAGCGATAGAATTCTGGCAAAATAATAACGAATTCCCTTCAACATTAAAGTAATTTTCCTCTTCATGAAATGCGCTAAAACGTTATACGCTTGTTTCGCGAAGCTCGAAAAATTAGTCGACCGTTGGAGAAATACAATCGAAAAATTCCACGCGTGATACAGTTCTAATTACGTTTAAGTACATAAAATTAAATGTACCGTCTAATAGATAATTACACAGAAGTGTATTTGAAGTTCTCTATGCTCCTACTTTCTATGTTCTTACTACAAACGTTCTCAAAAATAAAAAAAATAATAACAAATGAGTTTACTATTGATATTATACACTTCGTGTTTTAATATCTCCATTTGAGTAATTTCACGCCAGATATGAAATTATTAGACGCCTGAATCGAACGAGGAAAATGAAACGTATCGGTGAAGCTCTGTACGCCAGTTTATGTGATTACCGTTTTGATAAGGACGAATATGATTTATCAGTCTGATGCAGCATCCAATTTTAGTCACAAATTCGCACAAAAACAGATGCAGGTATCAGAGGAATGCCATACGTGTATCAGGAGACTCGCTCATTTTATATAATTTAATATATGTATATCATTTCGTTACCCTACACAGCTAATGAAACTGTACGTTTTAAAATTATTAATCGTTTGCATTCTCGTCATCGGAATATTGTATATGTGAAAAATATTTGTGTGTGTGAAGAAAATTAGGAATATAGAACGAAGCTTTGATAGACTCAAATTTTATAGAAAATATTGAAACAAATATCAAATATCTAATATCTAGAAAGCGAATACATAACATTTTTATTATAAAATTCTTTTATTATCTTCAAGAAATAGTTTTATTTGTTGAGATGCATATATACGAACGATCTTACAAATCACTCTATCTTTTCAAACATCACTCTAATAACGCAGAATTACCAAAGTTCAACAAGAATCTTACGAATGATAACGTCCAAAAACAAAGAGTAGTATTTTCAAAAAATGTTTCAGACTAAAGGAGGCTTGCGGCGTCAAATTCAAATATCAGCTATATCCGATTATACTCTCGAATATGAATTCGATACACGGCACACAGGGAGGAAATTTACACACGAGCTGATGCGAAGATTGGTCGATTCTTGAAATCCCAACGAAAGACGAGCGAGCTGAACAATAGGTAAATGCACTTCCGCGAAGCATAGAACGCTAAACCCATGGCAAGCTGCGCGACTCGCTGAATCGGGGAGTCGTGAAACAGTCGACAGAGTGAAGTGGAAATGGAAAAGCTTGAAAACGAGCTACTCTCTGCCGTTCGGCAAGTTTTCTTCCCCAAAAAAGAACGCACAAGGCAAACGGCCACTTCGATAGAGGAGAAGTTTGTAACACGTTGAGAACACGTTTCTCTTCTCGTTCTTCCTGCTTCCTTTTTAGTCCTCTTTTTCTACCAATACTTACTATTGGTAGTGGGTATTGTGAGAATCAGATCGATTATGTGTAGCAAGTGCAGTGCGGCGTCAGTTAGTGGGGAAAAAAATATGGAGATTGTGATATTAGGTATGTTTATGTTGGAATAGTCCGCAAACAATATACACACGTTTACGAAAGTATCTGAACACATACGCGTTATACGATATTTTATAATATTTTGAAGTTACAAAGTAAACATTGTACGACATATATCATTAATTACGAAATTAATTATAAAACTAAAATATAACATAGATGATTGTGTCACAAAGTTACTAATTATAAAATTATTAAGTTCCGAGTAATTTAATCCTTGTTTCCCGGAATTTCATCAAGCTTGGTAATATTAATCGAACTAATTCGATGAAAAACCGCGATAACACCAGCAGACAGGTAAAATCAAAACAGCCAATAAAAATATTTGCAAACGATACGTGTTGATAGTGCCGGCGAGATGCGTTGAAAAAATATTGGAAGAAAAACAACAACAGAGACGAAGATTTCCGTTTTTTGTATCGCGATACTGGGAAACTGGATTTGTCGTAAATATAATACACCGTTTACAGTACGCATATAGTATTGGTCCGAAATATAAGTCATTTTGAGAAATACGTGAAAATAGCGCCGTTTCTGGCTTTCCTTCTATGACGGTGAATTATGGACGGATGGGTATTGTTTCTTCACAAAGCATGCATAGAGGTGCGTGCTTCCGCAATGCATGACCTCATTTTTAATAATTAAACAAACAACACATACGGAAAACACCGCGACAGAACGAACACGTACATAAATGCGAATACGAGAAGTAATTTTATAACGTGCTACGAAATTCGGTCACGATTAAATGTTCCTATGGAATAACCGCGAGAACTGTGGGGCGAATGTACCGAAAAATAACTTGCGGGATGTAAAATAATCAGGGAAAGAACCAATATTTCCATGGCTTTGATCAAAATTATCAATTTGTAATCTTTTTTAATGAACTATATAACATGAAATATTTTCCTCTAATAAAAAGAGCGAAACAACTGAAAATCAAAATCAGAAACTACAATAAAAAATTGACACTTAGAATCGTCCGCTCAAAGCAGCAAGACATCATGCTCAAGTTCCATTGGTTTTCGCTTCTCCCATAACGACAAAAACATATTCATCGTCTGGTCGTAAACATATCAGCGAGTTTATAAAGCAAAATCTACTCCCGCAATCCAGCACCGATTTATCCCCTAGTAGCCGGCAAAAAATTGCTATCCCATCTTCCCTGGTATCAGCGTAATTTATCTACTGTAAAATATCAACTCTGGTATTACGGCGAGATGCGATCTTAACGAGACTGTTAGCGTTCTGTAGTCAACTGCAGACGTTGCAACGAACTAGACTAGTTTCCAACAGAAGCCTATTTCGCGACAATGAAAGAAAATCCATCATTCCAACATTAAAATCCTTTTCTACCCTCTATTCCAACTTTCCTTCCTGTCTTTCTCCCTTTTTTTATTTTCCAGTCTACTTTTTTTTGCATTTCAACCCCATTTCCACGAGTTTCAGCCACACGAGACTCCACAGTCGTCCACCGTCACCAGAAACGATTTATGGAGATGGCGGTAACTTTTCAAACTAGCGAATAGCTCGGCTATGCCAGCCAATCAGAATTCCCGTGGCTACAATCATGCCAATTATAATAAGAATTTACGAGCGATCCAACCAACCCGGCTATCGATAAAGTGCTGTCCAAAGGGCGTGAAAGTGTCCGTTAGATTCTTCATTTATTCGTCTCGGTTTTACGGTTCGCTTTCTCCCCTCTCTTTCGCGAATTGTCCGACGGATTTACGAGGATAATTACGCGCTTCTTTCGCTGACTATTCGTCCTTCTCTACAAGCCGAGTGGCAAACCACTCTCCTCCGAACAGTTCCCCCCTTATTTTCATTATTCTTATTCCGTTTCCATTCACTGCTCCTCGAGTCTTCTCGACGAGTTTGCCCGAGTTTTTCGTTCGACGAACATTCGGTCGACTTTGTTAGATCGCGCATCGAGTTTCGACTATGTAACCCTGGTATCCGTATTACTCCAAGTAGTTCGGATCGATGCACGTTCGCTGGAATCGCGGAAAATGGACGCGAGCTTCGGGTTCCGGCGGCTTCTGTTTCTCGCGAATGGAGCTGTTCATCTTCTACAATGGTGGATAGAGCGCTCGATGCTCCGAACAATTTATTTTTCGCCCAGAACGGAATGGAATTGGGATACACCCTGGTAAAGTGAACCGAGCATATATCCGTACTTTCTTCGTAACAATAATTAGCCAATTTATTAGGTGTAGAAAAACAGCATTATTTCCATCTTCTGGTTGTTTTGATCCAAAAATTCTTACTATTCTTGAACCTCGGGTTTCTTACAACTTATTTTAGCACTAAAAATTTCTTTAGAAAACTCTTGATATCATTTCTTATATATTGTTGGATCACTAGAAAAGTATTAGGTTGTGCCAAAAGTTTCTTTGGTTTTATAAGGAAATAATAGATGCACAACATTTTTTTATTTTACATTGTTTTATTGAGCTCCGTATGGTCCATTTTGTGCTCCTAATACTATAAATAGAAATGATAGTTTCAAGAAATCTATTTGAAATGCATAGAAAACGCGAGATCTATTTTATTGCTTGCTACTGTCTATATGATTACTTTTTCAGTTGTATGGAAATACTAAAAATCAGAAGTTAAATGTCGAGATTGTGAGCATACTAAAAGGATGGTCAGATACTTGAATTTAAATTAATGAACAGAGTATAAAACCAGAAGTTGGAAATCTTTTCTACATCTAGTAATGTTATAGAGTGATTGAATTCATAGTGAAAAACAGATACTTAATTGGTAATATTAGAGAACTCTACGGAACGCTGCTCCTATACAATATCCCACAAGTCGAAAAATATTCATGATTTATTACTATCTAATAAACAGCATATCCTACAGTAAGAGGTATCCAACTATTTTGCATAATCACTTCCAGGAATCTTTATGGAGTTCCGTTCCGCAGATATCCAGCGATCGTTATCCATTATTCATTGATCTACAAAAAGGATCGTTGCCGTTTAACCGTTTGACCCGGTGAAATAAGAAAAACGTTAATTATAAATAGTTAATGCGCTAACTCCTATTTCTGTCTATCTTTTCAGGAGTTACGAACAGTATCGGTATCCAACTAAATCTCATTTGACTATTGCTACGCAGTAGAATTCTTCGCCTTTCATTTTGCATTACTGTAACGTGATTCGACTATGATCTAATTGCAACAAGTGTACTTAAACAGCGTTTACCTAATCATATTAAGTCAGCATCATATTAAGTATATGCATAGAGTGTTTGAGAAGCAACTAAAGGGATAAACATAAGCATAAGTTGATTCGATTGTTTGAATATCAAAAATAAGAAAAAACTGATTTAAAAATATCATTTAAAAATAAATAAAATAATAAATCATTGACTCATTTATATTAAAGATGATTTGAAGAATATCGCAAGAGAAAATTGTTTATTGTAATATGTAAGCTCCTTGGTAGTATACGATTTTTATTTAGAATATTATTGTATTCAAGCAGTATTTATATATGTTTGTCTGTCTGTCAAAAAGTCAAAGCAGAGAAATTAAAACATTATGTTCGAACAAATGTTTCATAAAATTAACACGTTTCACGAGTTTCGTAATTAAAATGGTAACATAAAAGTAGGGCACAACTAAGATAGAATTAAAGTAAAATTGGATGAGAAGTAACAATAAAACGAAGTAGAGGCAATTGATGAGACTTCCAAGTTACTCCACAAACGTCGCACAGTTCGATATTACATCGCTCTTCCATGTCTTTAACATTCATTTAAGTTTCCTTACAAACTGTCCAATACGACGAAACAAATGCAAAAGACTTTACGTAATAAACTGCAATCTCTCGGAGATTGCTTTTAAGTTAGCAGAACTATCAGAAAACACGTCTTTTATACGAAAGCTTTCTATTCGAAACGAATTTCTGTTACTTCGTGAAATTTTAACGATGTTTCATAAGATCTTCGATGCTCGTTCTCGTTATTGCATTCCTGTTATCGATGAGAATATTCGAAAATTTATAGAACAAGACTACGTTGCAAAATTTGCATGAAATAATGTGATGCACAGAAAGTAAACTAATTTATATCAGGATGCTGATCCTATATCTGGAGTATATTGCCTTGAAGCAACACACTTCTGACGTAGCAAGTTTAATATGCGTGAAAACGCTAGTATCACAGACGTACTTATATATACATGGTGCTAGCATTGCAACTTTAACTTCATCAAGCGATTACATTAATTATTGTAGACGGTCGCACTTAGATTTCTACGAGAGATAAAGGCAGAGACATGTGTTTCAACGCAATTTCTGCTAAGAAAAACATGTTGCTTCAATAGTATAGATTTTATACTGACAACTTGTTTTCAATGTTCATTAAAATTTTAAAATATACAGAGGTGCATAAAAGTATGATGAAACGAATATTTATTCGATATAGACACTACTTTAATTTCAGAAAATATCTATTTTATGCAGAGGTAATTTATTAATTGATTCCTTGCGATATAAATAAAAGTGATGAAACGCATATTTGAAACTTTCACTTATGATATTGACTCTTGACAATAATGTATTTCTTTGCTTTAGAAATTTCTAATTTAGGAATTTAAAAATTAATTTAACAGATAATACAATTTATCGTAATAACATATAAATATCAATTTTATATTTTAGAAATAGATTGTCTATATCTATTGAATTACGCTTGTAACGCAATGCGGAATTATTCGACTAGTTTCAGCATTTATCTGATCGAATAGATTGGTGACGTTCTGACTAATATACATATTAAATACATTACGGAACTTGAAATAACGATTTACATAAACGTTTATCTCAGCAAGGAAAAATTTATGAATATGCCGTACTCGTGTACATTATTATATGTTTTTCTATTAATAAAAAGGCAAAAGACACATCCAGAGAATATTATTTGCCGAAATGACGTGTACTTGAGATTATTCTGCAATTATTTGCGAATATTTTTCAATATTCTTCAAACATCGTTAACATAAATTTATCTTTAGAAATAAGAAACTTATTTAGTTCGATCATTTTTTATTTTCAACGCTTTTTGTCAATGCAACGTCTGCTTTACATGTGCTGGCAGTTTACAGAATCCCATAAAAGAGAAATGCCGCACCTATGATGTCATCCACGATGTTTCAACGAAAAGACATAAAAAAATGCGTAGGATTTAACGCAGTTAGTTGGACCAGATTGTCGAACCAAGTACGGGGATCGGAATATTGAGACATCTTTTCACGATATGAACAAGGAAGCTTAAGATTGGAAACTTCTTTACGATATCATTTTAAGACGGTAGTAAAACTTCGGTCTGATTAAAATTCATAGCGTTTCGTAATTCATACTTCGTTTGTATGTAGAAATGGAATAAGATGAAAAAAGAAAAATTGAGATTTCGAAATTGCCAGCAAAAAAGTGAAACTGAATTGTTTAAGTATGATATATCATTATCATTATTCAATTTAACTTGTTACACGTTTATATCGGACACTAAGGAGAATGAACTAAAACTTCTTTTCTCGTATTAATTTTATGTTAAACATCTTTTGAAATCATTACAAATTCCTTTTGTTTCCTAAAATGAGTGTAAGATTGAAATATAAAATTCGAGGTTCGTAGCAGTATTAAGCTTTTCACGTACTATATATTTGTATGATAACGTTTCACATCGTACATTTATCGGTTTTAGTTAGTTTAATATTATTATACCTAACCGAAAACTTCCAGCAAAGATTAGCAAAAAGTATCGCAAATAAACTCACCCAAGTAGTCCGCCCGTATAACCGGTTGACCCAAAAGGAGCAGCGAAACAATCGTCAACATGATGACACGAGTCACTCGACCTCAAGACAGCACCAATTATCGTCTTGACATTCGGCACACACCGTGTAAGCTCTCAGTCGACGCGACACAACCACTAGCACTTCACAAGCGCTTTCTCACCGACGAGCGAGAATTAAGTCAAGTTAGACACTTTCAAAGGGACGAAAGTATAAACGTGGCGCGTAAACAGAAGAACATCATGCGTCGAAAGACGACCGCATATTCGTCAAATTCAAGTCGACGACCTTGAGCATCGAGCCGGTCCGTTTCACCGTGGCATGCATATTAAGCATAAAATTAGTGAAATTTTCAACACATACACCGTATCACACACTAATGTAATCTCATTCAGTTCGTTAATATAATTTCAATAAAACGCAAGAACGATTTAACCGTTACTTATAATGGCGACTGCTCACTAATTCGAGATGTCGATGTCGTACGTCGATTGACACATAATGTTTGAGTATCGATGTTCGATAGATCAGAGTGTCGCGATTTTTGCAAAGACGTTGTTCACATAACCTTCCAATACTGGTCACGTGGTCTCGCGAGCAAACATTTCACTGACACATGTTTGTCGGAGAAATGCTATCCACCATCACTCAAACGCATGCTGTCAATTGTGCGTGAAAACAAAGTAGATTCGAGCGATGGAAGAACGTCTTTCTTTTCGTTGCACACGATCATCGACGACGATCGAATTGAGGCGAGTTAGCAGCGGAAAATATACTCGACAATAAATGTCTAACTCTCGCAATGACACTGTACACTGTGAAACTGGTCGATAAAGTCGAGCGTCACTTTTTCATCGGTTTTTTTTCACTTACGATTCGTAAACAAACGACGAGCGAATTGCGACGATATTTAGAAAAGTGATCGAAAAGGCAACGGACAAAAAATGAGGAACACCACATGCATTCGGTTCGACGTTCGGCGCGCGACTGACGGCCGGGACGATTTCAAACTGGGCGAAGCGTGACGTCAGAGTTGTACGCATCCGCGCGTTCTCCGTTAGCCAATCAGCGCTTGCCTACCGCTCCGACGATCTGCGTTTGTCTCGGAAGCCGTGCTCTTCGACAAAGATGATCATGACCTCGTAAATCTTGACCACTGGTCAACGATTGGTACAAGTTACTGTTACTGCATTTACTTTAACACTTAACCCTTTCGTTGATCTTATGTATCGTGATGCTCGATTGGAATGTGAGAAGCTTAAATTTGTTTGTGATAAGAAAAAGTAATATGAAAGTATTTACCTAAATGTGTGTGTCTACAACAAATTAAAAAGGTACTTAGCGAGAGAAGAAGAAAAATGTCGCTGCAGTTGATGTATTTGTATGTAAGTGACATCAGTTTTAAATTTTACAATTTAATTATATAGGTAGAATAATACTCGTGTATTTAACTATAAATGTCATATAGAAACTGTTAAATGAGGTTAGGATAATAACAATCTCATTAATAATCAGTTTGTATAGATTATATTTTCATATTTTATTCTGAACTATTCATCTCAAATACCGTATATACTAATAATGTATATACTATTATATGAACTTATGTATATTCATTTATAAATCAGGAAATTTTTTGGTAGAATTAAATAGTAGTGTACAGAAAGAGTTTCAATAAAAGTTTTTAATAGAAAAGGTAAATACAAGACTTACAACTATGACAATCATTTTTTGTAAAACATTTGAATCAAACATATAAAATGATACATATCTTTACAATTCAATGTAGATATTGCAAGATGCTATGTGTTATCTATAAATCAAAATGGGCTACTTAGCACATGACATTTCATAAATATTCTTGGTTGGACTATTGTTCGTCTAATATCTTAAAGAACAATTAAGAAACTAAAGCTCATAGACAAGAACTTCCAATAATTTAAGAAGATCATGGAGAAATATTTTTATATGTACCTAATTTATTTTAGGTTCAATTAATCTGACATATTTTCTATACGTAGCATTCATTAATTAAGTTTAAAAGAAGTATTAAAACATGTATATATATATATA
Organism: Bombus confusus; assembly: GCA_014737475.1. Lineage (NCBI taxonomy): Eukaryota > Metazoa > Arthropoda > Insecta > Hymenoptera > Apidae > Bombus > Bombus confusus. The sequence continues at coordinate 915,904 of JACXIV010000097.1, forward strand.
TGTCTTCATTGATATCTTCTATCGAATGATAAATTTGATTTTCCAATCAATTTACTTCAAGGATATATACAGGGCACGTGTGTAGTAAAGGATGGACTTTTTATTTTACTTTTTTATTTATTACTGTTTCATCAATGGAAGTTGTTGTCTTAGTGACCACGTGAAGTTTCATAATGGTACACGGAGATAGATGGTCGCATAAATCCTTAGATGTATCGTGATCTATGACGCCGATGCACCATCTGTCACTCAGGAATTATGATTTACATAATACAGTTTTCAGCAGATGGTATTTCTTGCAACGAATTTTTGATCGCGGAATTCGAGGCAAAATATCGTAAACGAGAAAGAAATTTGCTCGATTTATGCCTCCATTACTTGTATTTCGAAGCAGTTTCTAATTCGTTAGTCAACAAATAAATCTCTTAACGTTAAATATTTGGAGTTTTCAGTTCGTTTTAGAAACAGTGACGTATCTAAGAATAAAAATGTTTCAAAGCAGCGATATTAATAGAGTATCGTAAACTAGACAATTTTGTGATTTAAGTAGGACGAGAATGTTCTTTTTCGAATAGCTGCTATTAACATGATCTTCTTGAAATAGAATTTCTGGGAACGAATTTCACAAGCCGCTAAAACGTAATAACGTTGTCAGGAGACAGGAAGTTCGCTCAAATCTTTGGACACCGTCATTTTCAGTGCTTCATAGTCACATTCTTGGTGTAATTGTCAGTTAGAATGTCAGCGATAGTTACAAATGTGAAAGAACTACCTCCAAATATTTGACGTTTTCCGATGTATTATTACATTACTTTTTTCTAATTTTTTGAAAGAAGAGGAAACTTTTAATCATCTCATTAGTTTTAAATTCATCTCATTCTTCGTTTATTCGATCTTATAAAAATAATACATAACTTAATGCTACATGATTTATACATGATGTAAAAGTTAAATTGAAGAAAATAGAAAGTAATCGATAGGTAGCGGATGTTTATGCATTTATGGAAAATCGCAAGATACAAAAATACATGGAATGCACATAGTATGTAACAATAATACAGAAATACTTAAAGTATTCGAAGTATAATGATCATGATAATATTTAATGGAAAAACAAATCTCTGCTTAGGTTCTATTCCTTTAACTATACTCATTAAAATTTGGATTTGAATAAACATCTACAGTCTAGTAATAAATATTCCACTTACTAAACAGAGAACGTGAAATTAAAATCTCGTTCCGTTTGTCCCTTTACATATTTTTGTATGTCGTCTCGTCATCCGTTTCTTTGTTTATTAAACTCTGCAGAAAATATGTTTGTAAACGTTAAGCTGAGAACTCCATACATTATATCGTAAAACATAAAAATCAGATTAGTGTATGTAATACAAGAACCATTGACCAGAAAAATAAAACAAAATTAAAATGACAATGTATGTACTGCTTTACTACAATGCTATTTTGTATCATGGGATTTCTACAAGCTTTTGAACCCTACATAGTATACATGATCGTAACTCCTTACGAGGTTTAACGTCGTAAAGCTTAACGCCACCACGGGACGTGGTATTTGCACAGACACGATTGCTCAGAACACGCTGGCAGGATGTGAGGAACTCATAAAATTTTCGACCACAGTGTCAATCTTCTTAGCGGTGGTACGCTCCGAAAATCGATAAATGTTTAAGTCCCTTTATTGATTTTCAAATTGGCCGTGTCGATGAAATTGGATCCGAAACATTTATATGATATACGCTTTTAGATCTTTTCGTTCACATCCGCAGGAATTTATTTGTTTGAAGTTGAAGTAGACATAATGAATAATACCTACTTCTATAATTATTTTTTAAGTATAAATAATTGATAATCGAGTAAAAAAACACTTCGTTCGTAACATAATACACATTTCCTTGTTGCTTCAATTTCGATAAAACCTAAGCTCCAAAACTGAAGTAATTTCCTTATAAGTGGAAAACACAAACTAAATGAGTATTGGAAAACGTGATCTACGGTGCAGTATTCATTTCCCTCTACTCGAACCGTATTTACCGCAAATTGCATTTTGATCGTTTAACGCTTTTCTCCCGTATGTGACTGGAGGAAACGAGATTTCGAGTGTAATATACATGCGGATCACATCATGTCGAACAGTCGGTTGCGTCTGCGCGATAAACGGAAGTGGGTGGGTAGACTTTGGCTCGGGTCATGGTTTCAAAAGGGTGAAAAGCCAATGTCCTGAAATAAGACATAGGTATCTATCCTTGGAATCATATGATGTATCCCAAATTTTATCGTGACTTTAAAATAAAAAATAAAAAATGTTAGGAAGAAAAATAAATCGAAAGAAAAAATGAAGTGTTCTTTCCTTTTTAATATTTATTAATTACTCTTAAGTATATCTAGTTAAATTAATACGAAACACATGTGACATTAATCATAAATTTAATAATTTTGTTAATTTTTACGGGGTCTATCAAGATCTTCCAAGATATAAATACTTCAATCCATGAAAAATATTTTAATATTATTAGAGGAGAAAATTAATGGTCCGATAAAATTAGCAAACAGAGACCAAAAATCTAACTCTACAAATATCTGTTAAAGTAATTCATTACTAGATAAACATATAGTTTATAAAACCATGGTACCTCTGTATTTATAGTGCAATTGAATATAAGGTTCTAAACGCTGAAATTCGAAGCGAAGGTTGTATACACTTTGCTCCAACAGGATACCGTGCAATCAGTAGATGCCTATAAGGTTATCATTTTACCGTAGGTTACATGACATTCATTAAGATGATATCCTAGCAGCTATGAAATGAAACTTACGAAGCATCCATTATTGAGAGCTACACAGAGGAACCTCTCAAAGTTGTTTCTACTTTAGCCGTGACTAATTACAGTATGATCTAGTTTAAATTATATACAGATAGGATGTGTTGGCAAAAACGTCGGAACTTTGAGAATCAAACGGTCGGTTATTTAGAAATAATCAATTTAGTTGACAAGATCAAGTTAACACACAAAAAACCATAAAAAGACCGATGTAGGAATGTTATAAAATTTTAAAGACTAGTGATCTTACTTTAAAGACGAGATGATACTTTTCAATTAGAATATTTTTTATCCGATATAAAAGTCTTCTTACAATTAGTGAATATCTATAATAATATAAATACGCGTTTTTCCCATAATCTTCCATTTAAATAGTAAATTTTGTAATCTTCTATTTTGTTTCGAATTTTTATAATGATTTGATAATTTTCGAAATTGCAATTAAGATATCCGTGTCTAATAAAAAGTCAGGAAAAGTTAAACAAAGTCAGAGGAGCGATACCTGTTGGCTCCTTGAATGATAGAGCGCTATCAAGTCTCATACAGGAACTGGCATTTTTTCCGGTAGCTAAGTAGGGAGGCCATGTGCATCGGTATTTAGGTACCCTCGGTAAGAACCATCCAAAAATATACGTAGGGCCATCTGGTCCAGTTATGGTAATTTTATTTGGTGAGCCAAAACTGTATACTGCACTACAGAAACAAAATCCTTGCGCCACAACATACATAAACTGTATTTTATTTATAGAAAAATCGTGCACATCCAAACTCGACGTTTACTTTAAATATTGTATGCCACGTGTCTCGGTTGCCTCGGATTTTTTATTCAGTTTACACTTCGGCAATGTAAAGAGCCTGAAAAACTCAAATATATATAATGTATAAAATTTTGCAAACAATACAGCAATTTTTCAGCAGAATAAGAATAGCAAAGGATTTCTCAGTATTTTATGTTATTTCTAACTACTTTAGTCATAAACAAGAAGCGTCCGAAAATTTTAGGTATCTAGGTTTTCCAAAAACGTACATTAACGGACATTACACAGTAATATAGTACAAACAAACTAAACATACACAAAGTATTGTCCTAATTTCTTAGTTTTTAATTACGATCTGTTTTATACTTGAGAAAATAAAATGCGGAAGGTTAGTTACGCCAATATTTATATAGGATGTTTACCGTTCTCGTAATAAAATTACCACTTTAGTTACAGAAAGGCTACTAAAGCGGTATACGTGTATTACTACTTTATACTGCCAGCTGAGCTCGTAAAGTACATCCGTCGCATTTGAAGTTTGTTTTAGCGTTTCTAATTTATTGTCTTTTTGACGCTCGTATCCGCGGAAACAAAGGCACATAAAAGAACGAAGAAATTGCTTGTTATAATTACTTAAATGCATCTTAATTAAAATTAAGTAAGACATTATAAGACATTTAAACCTTAAATTCGACGATGCTCCATTCTGTATACTCCATCCTGAATTATTTCACTTTGTCTTATAGCACCTTCTTCGTGCTGTGCAAAATGATCATTTTGCGGAAACTTATAGTCGACCCATACCTGCCTGCCAAAATGTTATAAAATATTATATTCCCTTATATGTTTTTTCTATGGGTGTCGTAGCGGTCATAGATATACACCTTTCATCCTTCCCAATCGTTTGGTCAAGAAAACTTTTTCTTCAAGGATTTCTCAGACCTTTTGTTTAATTATCACCTTAGCTAGGCGTTCGAATTCAGCACTTCTTTGATCAAGGTTTTTACCTCAACCTCAGACCTCGCTTTCTTTTCCATGGTTCGAGACACTGTCATTTGTGTTCCCATACATTTTTCAATTTCGATAGTAAATCCTCGTTCGCATTTTCCGTACGTGGATGGCATTCAGTTTAGGGTCTTCTTTGACTTTTCTTAAGATATCTACGTAAGATCTTATTGTAAGTGTGCGTGTGAGCAAGGACGTATATGCGTGGTTCACATTTTGAACCTAGTGAGGCAGCAAACTCACGAAATTCGATCTTTTTTACCAAGGTGTGACCTAGTTTATCCATTTTAAGTAGAACATTTTTGCGTTTATCAACGTTAATATTTGAATCACCTTTACTTATAGTTTGTCAACGTTTTATTGACGTCAAAGGATTTTTATTAATGTCGACTGACTTCTTCTATGCTTTCACGTCTATACATATAACCACATGTTGTTTCATCGATGTGTAGGTACATATTTAATGTTGAGATACAATATACATATTGTTTAATATAATAATTTTTAAATTCATTGTTAACGGAAATGAGAAGCGTTTTCCGTAAAATTACGTTTATCAAGAGAAAGATCCGATAAAAAAGCTGGCGTTCGATGGAAGATTAATATTCAGGTTTTCAATGCATTAACGAAGCAACCTGAATCCGACATATGTATCGCGCCAGATTAAATATGCACGCACTACCTACGGATAAATATCGATTATACACAGAGATATTTTGCTCGGCGGAGAATGTTTGTGGATACCGCAAAAACGTCAAAAAACGAGATACAGATATTTCAGGACTCTCGATTTTCAATGGGAAAGCTCGTTTATGTCAAACATTTTTTTCTCTCGACGCCATCGATGATTTACAAAGGGCTTTCAGACATTCGTACCGATATTTAAGTTCGTACTTTTTATAAACGTTTTCATTAAAAATAATGAAAAACATCGTCTAAAATATTTTCAAATTCACCAAGTTTCAAAATTTTGGATATACACAGACTCACGAAAGTATTCGAATGGAAGCATTCTTATAGAAATATTTTATGAATATATTATGTGTATTACTACCACAATAATAGACCTCAATATTCAATAGGTCAGCTTTAATACATATTATACGCCGGAAATTCGTTCTGTATCTTAATTTTTTACTAAATGTATATGTTTAATCATATAATAATATAATAATCATGACAGCATTAATGAAATTTTAGACTATTTTATACAACACATAAAATACAAAGACAGAAAAATGTTCTGCGATGAGTGTTCGAATACCTTCATGAAGCAGTGCACGTCGAATATATATGATGATTATATGCAAAGGATTAATAATTAAAATCGGATGTAATCGACAAATCAGCCGCATTCCATTAGCACGATTAACGTTTCAGTGGAACTACGAAGTGAACGCATAGAATCGGTATCAATTAAACCGCGTCGCAGGATTGTTAATGGAAACAGCGTGAAGTTCGGGATGTAAATCGCAATAATTTTATACGTTTGCTCGGCGTGCTGATACGTGCGGCAATAATCATAAATTCCATCACGTGTTTACTCCGCTTCCGGTTACTATTTATCGCGACGCGTAAAGCACGCTAAGCAGATTACACGCCGCAACTTTGCTGTTGTGGAATCGTCCGGCGAAACGGTGAAACGATCGCATTCGCGTCGAAAATACGTCAAACTTTGATAACGTCGAACGAGAGTTGTCGAATCTGGTTCAATCTCTTTTTGTTTTCGTTCTTTGTTATTTTTCCGCGTTTTTTTTTCGCCCGCTTTTTTTTACTTCACTTTTTTCGCTTTATTTTTTAGCGAACCGAGCTCCCGATCGTTGCGTATACCCGTCGATTACTCCGGAAATCTCCTCGTTTGTAGAACTGCCGTTCGTGCTCGCCATCTGGTTCGGCGTGTCAATTACAAAAAACAAACGAGATACGTAAATCATCGTTACCCGCGAACACACTGCCGATGCTGAAGTTGCAGCTCTCGCGGGGCTACGAAAAAATGTGTCCCATCTATTTTGGCGTTAGATCGAAGCGAATCATTGAGGTTGCGAACGTTTTATTTCTCAAACAATCTTCGGGCGAAGATCTCGAAGCCGAAGCAAGGATCCTTGCTAAAAATGTCACCAGGTAGCTTGCCCGTATGTTAAGACGTCAGAAAATGGTGACTCTATTGTTCTCGTGGCTGTATTGCCATCAATATTTTAACAATCGACCTTTAGCAGCTCGATAGGTAGTTAATTAAAAAATTTTTAACTTTGGAGTACGAAATTTATGACGAGGTGATTAACTGAATATTAATCCATGAACTACGAATTCTGAACTATGAGTTACTATTTTATTAAATTATATGTAACTGGTTATAAAAGTGTATTTTATGCAAAATTATATCATATTGATAATAAAAGATTAAAGTATAAGATACATTTCTTTCCTTCGTTCAGCGCCCGGTTTCTACATGATTAAATCATAACCGAAGGTTAATACGGAAAGCCATTACTAAAGTATAGGAAGATGTCACAACTGTAGGTCATTCTGCGTAAAATAGTACTAGATACCATTATGACAGAGTTGATTAGGCCTTTCATATTCACAGAGTACGACTTTCGCAATTTCGCGAAGTTACTGCCCTAGCACGTGTTACGCAACCTTCTCTGAGATTGTTCAAACTTCTTCCTGCCTAGCAGATGCTATCTGCGAAACGTCCGGTATCATTCTTCTAATCGATAATCTCTCCATTTTCTTCACGACTTCACTTGAAAGTTAAAATCAATCGGATCAACAAAGTTGTAATTGGAATGTTTAAAAAGATTGTTTCAAAAATAGTTTCTGCGCCACTATATAACAATAGTTAAAATCTTCTGATACCATTAGCTAGTAAATTATTATGAAAGAGAGTCTTAATATAGGATTTATGCGAATCTTCCCTACCGAGACAGCTAGAATTTTATCTCGGAAAGTTCTTTCGACGAAATACGCGCGTGTCTCAAAAGGCATTGAGACAAGGACTCGGGTTTGGCGCCGCGGCAGAAGCACTTCAAAGCGATCAACGAAGAAGATTCCGCCGGGAACGCGTGTGGTGTCGAGATCGTCGAAGAAGGCGAGAACGATTGACTTCTCAAAACAATCCCCGCGGAGAAATGCCAACTGTCCGATGCAGGTTTCTGCGGCGGCGTTGAGGAACGAGATCCGCGCTTTCACGCTCGGTAAATTCGAGCCTGGGAATTTTTCATAAATTAGACAGGTGACGGTGCCGTTAAAGTCCCGGAGAAAATTCTGAGAACGCCATAAATAAAGGGAAGGTTCGCTTCCACGTCGGCCGTACTTTCAGCACCTTGGTTAGTTTATGCCTCCTCGTCGTTCTCTCAAGAATGAAAGACGAGGATAGGAGGAACGGATAAGGTGAACGATGCCGCGGCGAAAAAAACGCGAAGAAAGAGAAGCGCTGACGGGCTTGAAAGGGAGAAAAGTTCGCGCTCTTAAAATCACATTTTCGTTCTTTTCCTTCTTTTACGCTACCGAAGCTTAGCGGCGAGTAATTATCGTGGCCTGGCCCACGTGAACGCGCGGAAACACGCTGTACAGCGAATTAGTTTCTCTCCTTGATAAATCTGTAGAGGGGAAAGAGTAGCAGCGAAAGAATGATCCTGTGCGAATGGAATTATTGATGTATATCGTAGATATTCTAATCGTTGTAGATATAGTCACAGAGATTAGACTCGTTGTATACAGTATTTTGTTCTCTACATGGTGTATTAAAATCATGGTAACATATAATACTAAAACTATCGATTGCTAAAGTAAAAAGGAATCAGAACGAAAAATATATTAAAAAATGCATGTGCATAGTTACAATGAAAGGGAAAAAATGTCCGGACATTTTACAAAAAATCATTCAAACGTCCAGAATTGCATGATGTTCATGGAGTTCGCTATGCCATATATCACTTATAAGTACATTTACAATTACACCACAAGCTCTAAGAAGCTCTCAGAAATATTTCTGAAAAAACTCTACACCTGGCAAATCAGCCATTGAAGCTGAAAGTTCAACTGCTTGAACTTTTTCGTAACTACGCATGGTCGTAATAATTTCTTCCCGGTGGAAGTTCGCAAGAATTTATGAGATACCTTATCTATGAAATTTCGAGATTACGCGAAACATATTATGCGGCTTATTCGTACGATGAGGAAAATCATTAATCTTCTTGGGTTGATATCGGTTTTTATATGCAAGTAACGACTCGGCAACACGGTGCATCGCGAATTGATCGATAAATGATAGAGGGATCGGTGATAGATCGGGCACGAGGCAATCACGATTCGCACCTCGCGATCGGCACGGATGAAGTTAAGAAAACAATTTATTATTGATAACGGCGCGTTGAGCGAAGCAGAAAACAAGATAAATTGTTTCTACGTGAAGAACCGCGCGCATTTCACGCGTCGAAACTTTCCTCCGATCAGCTAAGCAACGACGAAAGTCGAGAGGATGCATGCGTTTCGAACTGATCGAGATCCTCACATGTCATCAATCAACCCGGTGCTGGTCCGTCGTTGCATAATTCCGTAGAGTCCACCGTTTCTCGGGCTGCGCGCTGTGTAATTAGAGCGCTGTAATATATTTTGGAAGTTCGCTTACAAATTTACCCATCTATTCCGCCGCTCGTTCGAATGCTATCCATCACGGCATATTCAGGGTCAGCAAGTCACCAATGGCAGCTTTCAAGCTCCCGGCTCCGACATGGAAAGGACTTTGTAACATGGAACTCAAGTACTTGAAAGAGTTCCGAAAATTTCAAAAATATCGAAATTCTCCAGTAGCTCCGCCTTTACCCTAATTAAGTTTATGCTATAGAATGTCTCTGAAAAGGGACTTTTGACGGTTTCTCTTAGAAAAGTGAAGGATCGATGAAAAGGACGTAAGAAGCAATAGCTTCGTTTCAATAGAAATTAAGTATTTTCGTTTATGAATGCCTGTAATGAAAATTGAATTATTAAATGATTAAACTCGATATGAAGTTTCTTCGCACAGATTCAATATCGAAAAATTTAAAATGTCCAATTATGTCCTTAATTGTTTTCAATACATTAAACAAAGAGACATGTAAAATATTCGAAAAGTGAATAGCTACTACTAATAAAAAATTGACCTTATTATGCAAATACTTTTAACAGTAATTATACATATATTAGATTATATTTTATACATTTTAATATTTGAATAATTCGAATTGTAGTGTAGAAAATCTTTATCAAATTATTACAGGCAAAAAGCAAATACTTATTTCTTGGGAAGAGACTTTTAGGTATGTGTTAAAAGTTTCGTGGTTAGAGAAGCTGATAATTTCCTAACAATTAAAGTACTCACCACCGAAACTTTCATTCTTCCTTTTCCTGTATGCACCTCCAGTGTAACCACTGATCGATTTTCGCGGAAGAAGGTTCGTTTTACAAGACACGAGTCGTGTTAACGAAAAATAGGTTTTCGATGCGGAGAAGCTAAGTTTCTTATCACAGATTTTCTGCTTCCGATAGTACGAAAAGAAAAAGGAGATGGAAGAAGAAAAGTTGCGCAGAACTTCGCAGGTTTAAATAACAAAACTGTTTGATAATTCATAGGGAAGCTTAATGGTAAATTGACGAGTTCTATAATTCTTCTTCAACGACTTGTTAATAGCATTTCACAGGCATCAAAGGTTTATTAATACGCTCTTATAGCGATACTGGAGCATGGTACTTTTAGAGACATTCTTTTAATTATTATTTATTAAATCGATATTAACATTACCAAAAATTGTTTGGATTTTTAGGGAAGAGCTTTAATCTTAATCTTGGTTATATTTTTTAAAGAAAATAAACAATTCAAAAATTGTTTTAATTTTTTTAAGGAAATTAAAAAAGTAAATCTAACGTAATTACCGAATATATTTTAAAGTAGAATATTGTACTGTATGTACAATAGAATATTCTATTTTATATACTGGATAAAATAATAAACGTAGACTCAAATTGAAGCATTCCAAACGTATATGTATGTATTTTTTACTTTTACACTTTTTACGCATACACTTCTGTATTCTTCCTGCGTCCTTTGATAAACTAACTTTATCTGGAAAGTACCGTTCTTATGTATGTATCATGAAGAGTGAGCGAACGAAAAATGGCTTTCCAATACGAACTAGCTCCACCGTTTGTCGTTGACTTCCCATTCTTGCGAAGTGAAAGAAAGATTGCTTGGAACCCTTTACCAGAATCGATTATGGAATTCCACCACTTAAACTACATTCATCAGAGAGTAGCCCAACTTTTTTCGATTAACGGATAATTCTTGCTTTTTGAACCATCGTTCTCTCTACAAAGCATTTTTCAATTATCCTACTATACCCATTGTCACCACAAAGCAAAGTATAACATAAATATAAATAAAAAACCAATTTTGGTAATACATACAAAATATAGTGAATTTTAACATTGTTTTCCCGTAAACAATGAAAAATAAAACTTATCGCGTTCTTCTCCTATAATCTCCATATTAAAATTTTTCTTCTAACTACCAAATAACGTAAAAGACGGAAAATCAAGAAAATATAGAAAAAATCTAGCTAACAAATTTTTCAAAAATTACAAAATTTCGTTCAATTATTATGACCTAATTTTCATCGGGTCAAACGTTCATTTCGTCCTTTATTAACCATCGCGCTCGGTCGAAAGATATTAAGCGGTGGTCAAATTGAAAGATAAAAGTTAAACGAGATAAATACGAGCGGGTCATATCAGAAATTCGACGAAAATCGGGTTAATGATTTCACTGGCAATCCGATCTAGTTCAATCGGACAGCGAAATTTCTGTGTGGCCGCGGATTCCGTTTGATCGCGTCTGTATCTCGCGGGCACGAGATACCATCGTCGCGTGTCCCGTTTTCGTCATTTCCGCTGACATCGACCATTTTTCCCGACGTCGTCGATAATCGCTGCGAGCTGCAGCGTGTTTCGAGAATCAACGACCCGCCAGGTACCGCACGTAATATGCAAATAATCCGAATAAAACGCGACCGTCGAAGTGGGTGACCGTAATTTTCCGCAATTTAGTGGAGGGACCGGAAATGGAAATAAAACGCGCAGTAGCTCGTCGCGCCGTTGTTGCGTTGCGTTATTACCGCGGATGTGGCGAAGAAAGTACAAAATCACGGGAAAATGAGGTTGATAACCGATGTTATATATATATATATAAAAGGTTTTTATTATTCTTTAATCTTTGAGATGGATTTTTCTTTTGAGGATAGACACAGTAATATGATTATACAGACTATAATACCTATACTTAAATTTGGGAAGGAATTGATCAGATATAGTTCTTAGAATGGCATATGTAATTTTTAAGTGTTATCTTTACATTTTAAAGTTCTTATAAAAAAGTTATGCACAATCTATGAACGAAACGATATATACTGATTTTAACAGAATTTTATAAAATTGTTTAATCTACAGAATCACAAATAAATTACAGTATTTGATTTTTCTAAAGTACGATAATTTTAACATTAACGACAGAAAAACAATCGTTTTAAACGTAAATGCAGCTAAAAGTGACGTTACAAAAGTATCAAACATTAAACATCGAGACATCGATCGTAGAAGAGTTTTGAAGACCTGGCCTTTTCTGTAAAGTGCCAATTATTTTTTCTCTTCTTTCTCTTCTTGGAACGACTCCTGCGACTCGTTACGATGCATCACGCGCAGCGACGGTTTTCTACGCGATGCAAATCCACGTATACTTCCGGGGAAAGTAGGACGGAAGGAAAAGAGGGTGACAGTATCGGTCGTCGCGGCGCCGCCATGTACAGCGTCGGTCAAAAAAGAAATACGAACCACCCTCGTGCATTGTAAACGTCATTATTTTATTCCCACATCTCGTTACATTTTCGATTTATTGCCACTGATAATCATGCGCTGGAATACATATTAATATGTTGTATTACTTAAAATGAAGTTCTAAAGATTTCGTACAAAGGTAGCGATTTCGAACAGAATTTCGTTAGGCTATTTCATCGATATATTCAGTTAGCATAATATATTAAATATTTCTATCAGAATTATCTGTAATATCGTAGATGAAAATGAAAGATTTCATGTGAGTAAATGTATACATAAAATTATTGTATAAAATTTTTGTATCATCAAAACTTAAATAACATAAAATCCTATTAATAGTCAAATGTATATCTCGAACAAAGTTCAAGTTTCTCCGTTATACTGAACGTTTCGCTTTGAATTCATAGTCGAACTTTATCGAGTTCATAAATTGGCAAGTGCAATATGTATTGTACAATATATATGGCACTTTCCAGCAAAGTCACTGTAGTATTCAAGTACGACGTGGAAACCTCGTTTCACTGAAAAGACTTTCGATCTTACTAGATACGTCCACTTGTATGTACATACGTTCCTCTCGAAAATGTACACTTGTATGCTTTTCTCTCGAAGGATATGAGGGCTAGATAACGGAAGTGCCAATTATGTATGAGTGGCAATTGCGTGACAAAAACGCGATCGTTTGCGTCATTCTGGTAAAACCATGAACTATATTCACGGGCTCTGGTCCACCTCGAAAAATGTTTTCAGAAATTGTGCGATCGTTACCGAATTGCACACAAAGGATACGCGAAACTAGAAAGAATAACCACTGTGCAGCCTCAATGGCATCGCTTAAATGTGTTTTTTATGCACTCCGGACGGAACTTCCGAGTGAAAATTTTACTCCTGGGTGATCAGAAGGTAGCAATTTTTTCTTTAGAAAGATGAAATGAAACGCTTCTGAATTTTCCTATGTAAATTCTTTTTCACTGAAGAGAAACGAATACCTACTAATGGTACGATATTTAATGTAATTTTGCATCTTATTATAAGTAAATTAGTCTGACAGATATTATAAACACTTCTGATAAATGACAAAGAGAAAAGAAAGATTCTAATTAGCAGTAAAGGAAGGCGAAAATCTAAAAAAAAAAGGAGATATTTGATTATCTTTTATAACCTTTTTGATGCTTCATTCTGCGTAAAATAAAGTTTTATTCATTATATTTTTCTATCTTGTATAGAATCAATTATCTAACATTTTTAGAATCAATCATGAAATAATTACTATAAATACTGTACTAATATCAAATAGTTACTTTAAGTTACCAGAAATTATCCTTTGACTTAATTAAATTTCAAAATCCTATTTCCATGTGAAAACGTGGATTCAGAAATCGAATCGATAAACAACGCCAACAGCCAGTACCAGAGTAATATATCACCATCTGAGACATCGCTTGAAGAGGAACTGTGAAATACGACACACCAGTTGCCTTAGCAAGTATTGCAAGACGCATTACAATGTAGCAGCGCCAAGAAAATCTTGACTTGGCTTCTCGAAGGAGATGTTTCACTATGGATCTAAAGAAGAACATTGTGACCAATTTATGACACATTTCGTACTTACGTTTTCAGCTAGTTTTTCTTTGAATTGTTATAAATATTTCTTTTGATTAAACTCGAGGTGGTAGAAGTGTGTTGAAGAAGACAACGACTGAAACTTATCAGTTTTGGTTCCTCTTGATAACGTAGAATTTTTATAAAGGATACAAAGTATTAAAAGACAATCTAACTACCATTCAGTATCTCTTTACACCCAATATATGGTACTGAGTAGGTTCTCGCTTGTTATTTTCATGAGAAAATATGAAATGTTATGTTTTCAGTTTTCTTACAATATTTAGAAAACTTATTTCTTCACAATTTAATGAATATAAAAAATATATAAGTAAGACAGATATCTATATCTATGTGTGTGTGTGTATATATATATATAGATAGATAGATAGATCGATATAAATAGATTGTCTTCATTAACTTATAACATCTTATGACGATAGAAAATTTTTGGTTAAGAGATAATACAAAGACAATTTTTCTCTTCTGAAACTACCTCAAAATTTTCCAAATCGATGTCGACGTACGAAACTTCAATAAGGTTTCCAACTATTTTGACAATATATGTATGTATATCCAAAACGAACGGATCTGTTCAAACGAAAGAGTACCGTAAAAGGTAATAAATGTTAACAATCACGAGATTGGTTTAGCGCTTGTTTCAGGCAAAGCCAGCAGGGAATTCAATCTTCGCGAAAAATGGAATCTGCGTTCTTGCGTTTTCTCGTATTGTGTAATAGCGTCCTGTTACCCTTTCCTTTAAACCGCGGTTTTCACGTACAGCAAAAGACCTCCTGAAATATATTTGTTTGTCAGATTCTGTCGTGTTCTCGGTAGGAGGGGAGAAAGGAAAGAAGAAAGACGGGAGAAAAGGAGAAAAAGCAGAGAAAATAGCGGAAAACGTGTGGCCCTAGGGAGAGAGGTAAACTGCATTTCCCAAACCGTGACGACATAACACGCGTATGTGCGCTAAATTTGCACATATCGTTCAGTTCCTTCGACGTATTCTGGATTATTTTTCGGGTAACAATTTTTCTCTGTCCTACTCCCACATCTGGTTGGAAATTCATCACTGACTTTCCACGCTGTTTCGGCCGACTGTTGTGAAATGTACTTCCTAAAAAATATATGTCGCTAGCGTGACGCATTTCGACATCTTGATGTTTTATATTTATTAAGATATTACCGAGCCACATCGTTAAAAACGCAGGCAGAGGCGAGAAGAAAATAGGGAGACTGGAACTCGAAAAATTCATTTCCATGGACGTAAACGTGAAAAAATTCAATTAACCCGATGCGCCATAGTCTTTACGGACCTAGATGTACTCGTGCAATATTTTATCGCCGCGTACAAAGGAGGACGAATGCAAAGCGCGCAATTAAATAAGATACGTTGACGAAACGAAATTGCGAGATACGGCGATAAAGTACCTACTGCTAGAATACGCACGTCCTTCTACAATGAAACTTTTTTTCCACCGAGAAATTCTATTTTAGAAAAGTTGCAGATTCCTTTCATCTAACTTTATGTTCTTCGTCTTTGCACGTACAAGTGCTTTGTGATTACTTCATAACTACCTAAGAGAACCATATTCCTTTTCTTATGTTCATAACGAGTTATGATTCTTGAGTATAGGAAAAATTCCACTCTTTTCAAAGGAACGCAATACCTCTTTATATTCTTTAGAAATTTGATTCAATTGTGCGCAACTAGTATTAAGGTTTTGTTTAAAAAATTAAACTAATATTGTGGGCAAAATCTTACAAGTCACAAACTACAAGTTTCCGTTGATAATAAATTTTCTTACATAACAATAACAAACTTATAATAGAACAACTTCTATAACCGACAAGAACTAATTCTAATAAATTTTCCAAATTTCAAGCTAGCTGATTATTTTATTCGAGATAAAATTGTAAAATAGATAAATATTCAGTAGAAAATAATTTGAAAATGCTTAAACTCAGGTACTCTTCAAAAATATATGCTAGATATTCGATTTTGCTTGTAATCGTCCTGGAAAGTGGCATTCGTTGGTGGAATGTATTGGCGTGTCAGTAGTGCAAGTTATCGATCCAGGATATTTCGATCCCCGTTAAGCAAGCTAGGATCCATCATCGGAATACTTGTGAATAATTCGTGGCATCAAGAGAGATGACATCTCTTCCACTGCCGGTTACCGAGATTAAACCGCATCCGCGATACACGTGAAACGAATTCTCGCGAGGATCAGCCTTTCGATTTGACACGCATACTGTCGTGTTCCTCGCGAATGCAATATTCGTGCTGTTCGCACCTATTCGATATACAGATTCACATTGAAATTGAACAAAAATCTTCGCCATCTTGCTGTAGATCTATTAATTATTCATTTGATTGCATCATTCGAAATTATGTAAATTTTTAAAATTAATTTGACTTAAACGTTTGTCTGTAAGCATTTTACGCATGACGTGAAATTTAGAAATGTGTAAAAATTATTTATAAATAAAACAAAATAATCCCATAATTCCATAATATTTCTGTAATAGTATCTTTCCTTCGCAATGAAAAAATTTGTTCGCCCGTTACATGATGTTCATAAAAGTATCACAGTCATTTATAAATAGTACAAAATTTTTTTGTATTCATCCTCTCTCACAGTGAAAAAAGCTAACTCAATTTATTGGTTCCTCGTCACCGTAGAATTAATAGATCGACGGTTCATTAATATATAAAAAGAAATTATATTGGCAATTTTTCTCAAAATAATCCAGAAGATGATATTAATGGCCCGTTTTTCATTCACTCGCTCTGATAACGCTTGTTTTTCATCATAACGAAGCGTTAAAACAAAGAAATGAAAGAAATATGAAGGCACCAGCAGCGAATAATACATCAGGGAAGACGCGAGAAAATACCATATAACGTTCTGTAAAATAAGAATACGAGGGAAGTAGTTAAAAAGTAACATGGACGAATGAGTGTAATACGAACTATGAGCTTGATTCATCTATCGTTTTTTTTTCATTCTTGCTTGGTAGTAGAAAGGAACCGGCTCCAAAGCCACGGAAAAATCTCGAGACTTTCCTTCTCGGCCAAGATCCCGACCACTCGTGAAGAAACAGATCAGTGATCCCAGTGTCTTCCGCAAAAGTGCTGTGTGCATCGTGTGTGGATCTAGTTACAAAGTGCGGAGAATAAGCCGGGCAAACAAAGGATGCCTTTTGTGTCGGTAACGTGGTCGGCTCTGTTCAAAAAGGCATGTCGGAGGCCTGACGATATCCAGAGGGAAAATGCCAGCCACATTTCCGCGGCTAGTTTTCACAAGCACTGATCCCTTAATTGATGGAGCACCGTGTCGCTACAGTCTTCTCTCGTTAGTGGGAAATTACGAGCGGATTCTTTTGCTTAATCCGTTAACAACCTGCGTTTTAACTTATGGATGGGTAGAATTCCTTAATTTAAATTCTAATGTGTTTTTTCCGAACTTTCCAATCGAAATTTAGAAATATTTAGTTACTTAATATAATAATAATAATAATAATGATGATGATGATGATGGTGGTAATAGTCGCCTATCGGATTTCGGTACACAGATTTTTTCTTATTTGTTATTCTTATATTTTAAGCATCTTAAGTCTATTCATTTAAGCAAAAGGCTCTTATTTATCATTTGTTGTTTGTATGAAATAATATATTACTTCCGCCTGTTCTTCCGCTTGTTGATTACTCGATTTGTAATTTTTTTTGTAATTTAATTTTTTGTATATTTTGGATTTGTAATTTTGCATATATGTAAATTCCGTTTTCATAATAGAACATACGTATTATTTTTATAGAAGTTTGTATATAAGTACACGTAAGTGTACACAATGCTCGTAAGTATCGATACCGTAAGATGTATTTCCTTAGTAATTATTATTAGTAAATAGTAATTGTACTATTCCGTGTAAGGATCAAAATCACATTGCTATAACAATGATCGCATAAATGTATGATTATATGATTATTATGTAGCAATTTAAAATTATTCTGTAATCCTGTATTATTCTGTATTCCTTAAAAATGCATAAAAATGTTCATTTATCACGTTATACTAATTATTTGATACACGTTGATAGCTTGAAGTTAAGGGCACAATATTCTCTTCACATCAATTCACTTTATAATCGCTATCAATAAAAAATTGGCCACACCCAAGTATTATTCAATAACATTTTTCAACGTTACTTGCGCGAGCAAATTTCTACGACTGTAACACATTATCACCTGCAGTATATTCGTATTCAGTAGCATTTCCAGCAATTTGAAAACGATCTACGCGTCTTATATAATTCACATAAAATGACGTAACACATTGAGAGCTCAAACTTTCCAAACATGTAACTTTCACACACTATCCATCGCGAAAGTACATCAAGAAAACAAATAAAGGGTTTGCATATATCCTGTTTGATAGTTGCAAGATGAAACCATATCTTCCACCCCTTTCTCTTCTCGCCGAACATTACACTCGATGCGTAAGTAGTTCACAGAATGGAACAGAACACGAGAAAAAGAATACGAATTGAATAAGTCGACCGCAATGAATATCCAAAACTCGCCCGAGACACATCTTTCGCCTCTTTTTATCACACTCGAGCTTCTGCAAGTACGACCACGCACGTTTATTTCCCCGAGATAGAAGGACGATTTATCTTCACTTGTGAGTAACTAGTCTTCCTCTGCTGCTACTAATTTTCCACGGTGGAAAAATGTACCGTATATACGCGAGTTTCGTGGCACGTCTTTCATAAAAACGTTGTCACATAGACATCTTTCTCGCTGATCTTCTGCTCGATATCCTGTCAAATAGCTTCATTATCTACTGATCGAACGTATTGAAAATTTTTTGAATTACTTGGTAATTGATTGAATTGGTAATTTATTGCGTGAAATAAAATTAATGTTTAGTGGGGTAAAGCATTTACGATTAATCCTTTGCGCCTTGAAAATTTTTACGACACGATCGACCAGCAATTTTTATAGCGGAACTTTCTAAAAGTAGAAAATTTATTTGGTAAAAAAGAGATCAAAAACGTTCGCAACATTTTGACGATAGTGTTTTATAATTGTTCAATAAAGAGAATAATTATTATATTTTTCTTATTAATATTATATATTTTTTAGTAGGCTTTCTTTCGATTTTTCCTTCCTTCATTTATTATCGATGCAAATAAGGCATTTGAACGAAAGTTATTGTTGGACATAAATCGTAGCAAAATTACTAAACTCCAATGTAGACATATTAATCGAATACCTACTATAATATTTCTTTCGTTTTCGCAAATTTTTTAAGAAATATAGGTGGGACGATGAATTTTCATGCACTAACCTTTGCATTTAAAAATTGCATTCTTCGCAAGAGCTTGTTGGCTCTGATTTGCTTTTCCGACAGAATTATGCTTTTACCAAATCTAAGACATAATCACGTTGGAGTGGTGCCAACAACGGTCGTTTCAATCGTGGTTTCGGAGGAATCGGTTCCATTTGTGGTTCAGCAGACGAAGGACAAACCCTAGGGAGTAGTGCTACATACTACAGTTGTTTCATTTGCGGTCGCGACTAGAGTGTGAATTGCGGTCATATGGCTCTTGGTCACACTTTGTACGACAAAAATATCTAAAATAATCATCACAAGAAACATGAAAAAATCACATTGCCTGGTTTGTAAAAATATGCTAAAAAAATAGAACCAAATTTTTTTTATTCACTTCTCCTTCAGCTTTTATTGCATCTAAAATACTTAAAAGAAAGTAATAGTATTAATAAATTATTTAACGGCATTTCCAAAAAAATCAATGCGTTCGAAATAATATGAGAACAACACCCAAAATCCCTAGGATAGTTCTCAATCGCGTTTGTTAAGAGGACGAAGAAAATAATAAGAACAAGAACACCAAACTCCATTTTCGCCGAAACAATCCCAATCACCGCGAAGGCAATGGCAAACTTCGAGCCCGAGATTACGACGAATTTACAATATCCCATCATCAAACTGAAGTCTGGAGGATCTCAGCCGTGAAGAGGATTTGAACCGGTTTCAAAATTGGAAACACCTTCAACCGCACCAGCGAATCTACCCCGATATAATTTGTTCACCATCGATCTAGCACCAGTCGGTATATATAGCACTTCGAAGTCTAAACACGGTGACGAGCAAAGAGTGTACCTTGGTGGACAGATGATTCGATCGAGTGTCCAATATTCAAATCAGTTGGCAAGCACTTCCGGATCTAATCCTGAAACCGGAGGTTCAAGTAGGTGGAGCCGGTCGTCGTCGTTGAGGATGGTGGAAAATCGCATCGCCAACAAGCGTCGTGGCGGAACGCGGTAAGCTCGATTTATCGGTTTTGGATAACCTGGTGACGTTTACCGCGCCGACTGTAAATCACGTCGGCGCAAGACTGACGCGATTCGTGGCCACTTCCAGAGGATCCTCCCGCTGCAAATTCGACCAACGGATCAAAGGAATCCCTGATTCCTCCCTCTTCTATGTATGTATATCTCTGTATATCTACCGGTCTCTCTCTCTCTATCTCCCTCTATCTCTATCTCTATCTCTATCTCTTACTCTGTCAGTGACACCATTTGCTTCGAGTGTTTCATTTCTGCCTAACCCTTCATCGCTATCTCGAACGTAGGATTCGCGGCAACGTTTGATTCATTAGATTGATATCCGACATTCAGCGAGTTACGGATGGCGTGCAAGTGTTTGCGATCCGGACATGGCTGAGGGCACCGTTTAATCCTGTCACGTTCGTGGACACCTCGTGAAATAGTGAATCGTACTGTGATACCGTCGATTCTTCCACGAGATTCAATCGACGAAAAATGTTTTTATTTTATGGACTACGGAGGTGGAATTGATTACGTTTGACGAGCTCAATGGAACACTTCATGTCTTGGCTCTTCTATTTTCTTGTTTCGCGGTTAGATTCACATCATGTGGAACTACATACGTTTCTTTGGTCGTTTTAGGAGTGTTACGTCATAGTCTTTTTGATTTAGCAGGGTGATTTTATTCATTTTTTTTTTTTTTTTTGTCTATTTTAATCTTCAACTGGTACTGTAATGGATGATCTACAATAACTTGATTGATATTACTTAACCTTTTAAGTAATTTCTTCGTTATACTTCCGTAGCATTACGTAGTACGATTTTTTATGTAGAATTTCTTATCGTAGATAAACAGCTTTTTCGCATTATCCTCCATATTATTAATTCTTCATTTTCAGAATTTGAAACATAATTTAAAAAAATGCAAAAATTTGAACGATAAACTATTTGTAGGTTCTTTCAAAAAACTTTATATGTATTCTGTAACATGGCCTTTTTGGACTCTTTGTTCTCTTTCTTATCCGTTTTCTTTACTTTTTTTTTAACTTCATCGGACAAGTGAGGGAGGATGTAGTACTGAGTGGTAAGATTAAAAGGAATGGACGATACAATCGCGTGTTAATCCTTCCCTGATACACCTAAGCGTCCTGAAGTGTGTCTAAGCGAAGCAGCTCGTGAGTACACTATACATATAAAATATATATGTATATATATATATATAAAATAAATATGTTAAATTTAAGATATGAAAATAATATTATAACTACTGCAAGATACAAGTATCAAAATTATATAGCGAAAATTTGGAGCGAAGCCGATAATATTTGTAGAAATTCGAAAACATTCGTTGCAATAATGTATAGAAATAAGGTAACAAAAATAATCGAAAAGAATTATATCCACCTTATTTTATACTAATATTTAGCCGGGCGTCCTTTGACTTCAGTTACTGTTTGGAGACATTGCTCCGCGCTGTTTATTAGCTTTTTAGTTATTTTATATTCCATCGAATGTCATACTTCTAAAATCTCTTGATTAAATATGTGTTTCGAAGTTATGTCGTAATTGTTTAATTTTCTACTGATTTCCTTCCACGGATGTTCGATGGGGTTAAAGTTCGAACTTTGCAACAGCGTATTCATAATTCAGTATGTAACACATGCGATATGTTATACAATAACCATTCTTCCCCAATTCCGATCATATGCTCGGAGTCATTGTCGTGTTGGAAACAGCCCCAATTTTGTAGCACTGCCTTTTTAATGGTTTGTAGTGTCAACAACAACACCTTTGTAACCGTCGTCTTGAACAACAAAAGACGACGGAATCAAATAAACAAATGGCACATCATCACGAACCGTAATAACCGAGTAAGGACGTTCGTAACGGTCGGCTAGCGGTCGACCGAGACGCCTTCAGTAAAGGCTACCGATATAACGATCAGTATAATTCCAGACATCAAGTAAATCAGAGCGAACGGTTGTAATCGGTAACTACAATTTTATAATAAATCATTTCACAGTACTTGGCCTATTTTATCTTTGCATTGATATCCACTAGGTTTTTCAAAGATATTTAAATATTTAAATATATAAAATATATAAAATATATATTATATTATATAATATATATATTATATATTTAAATATTTGTGTCGCTTGTAGTTATATACCACTCATGGAACATCACGGAACCATCACCATGCTTTATAGTCGGACTTCAATTTTTAATACTCATTTCGCAGTTGGGTTTCCTTCAGACATAACGACGTCCATCTGATCCAAATACATCGCTTTTGCTTTCATCTTTGAACATAACTTTATCACTGGTATGTCGGAGAATAATATCTTTATTTATGAATTTCTTCGCAAATTTTAAACGATTGATTTTATTCATCTTGTCAGTAAATGGGTTTCTTCCTTGGAATTCTACCATAGAAATCGTTGTTTCAGAAAATCCTGTGATATAATTCCGCATGAACATTCTTCCCGAGGTATTATAGTTGCCAACCGTGAGAGTAAGTTTTGTAGCCGAAATATTTAGATCCTTTTTTATTTCTCTCCTTTTTTATTTTTTTTTCTCTACTAGTTTAGTTTTCTTGATCTACCTGTGCAGTGTTTGTTTGTAATTATTTCTTCGGTTTTTGATTTTTTGATAATATAATGTATCGTAGATACACTTCTATCTAATAATTCGGTAATCTGCCTCTATGATTTTCCATCTTTGTGTAATTTTAATATCAATTCCGAATATCTTTCTGATTTTTTGCAACTCATTGTCAGTACGCAGATTAATATTATTCACTGCGAAGCACGAAACTCAATACACGATGTTTCTACATTAATTAAGTCTACCAGTATTTCCAATTTGTATACAAAAGCATTGTTTATTCGTTTAATATTTAGGCGTTCATTTGCATTCCTGAGTTACGTGCTGTTTCTGCATATTATTACAATGAATGTTTCGTAATGTCTACAAACATTATCGGATTCGTTCCAAATTTTAGATGTATAATCTTGATACTTGTATGTTGTAGTTGTTATAACATTGTTTTCAGTCTAATATGCATATTTTAATTGTTTAAATTGTTTAGTAGCGAGCGTTCGAATAGCTTCGTTAGTTACCGTACGAACTTGAAATTGGGAACCATAGAAGGGCCTCATCAATCTCACGTGCGACTTCTGACATGCCACTGCACTCCGTCGTAGGTTCTTTTTCTGGCCCTCAATTCGGTGTCCATAATATTTATAGGTTTTCTTTTTGAAGTACATATTATTGGCATCAAAAATGATAAATTCCTCTATTTCGCAGAATATATACTCATACACTATATACTCATTGAATTTCCTTAATACCTAGAATTGGTCGTTTGGAAAGTTCAAATTAAAATGTGTATAAAATAACGTTGAAAGACTTGCTCACACTTTTATACATTTCTCTATAATTTGAATCTAATTTTTATCTTTGCTTGAAATGTTTGATTTAAAATTCTCTATTCAAATATAAATTCTAAACTTTGCCTAGGGAAACAGTTCATCGTAAATAAATCATGAGGGGCTCTAAATATTTGTGCAATTACATGCTCGATAACTATGTACCGTTTATCTATATTTGCTTATTGTGTTCCGTATATCTACGAAAAACTGAAGGGAACCGTCCAAACGGTTCTAAGAGTATTTCCACTGTGTATGTCCGTTTCATATTCCCCACCTCATAAAAAATACGATGCCTCAAAGAAAGTACCGCGTGGGACAGTAATAAAACAGAAAGGAAATATGAAACTTCTCAAACGAGAACACATGGTACTATAGTGGAAGAAAGTGGATTTCCATCTTCAGTAGCGTCCAAAAATTTCTAATGAGATATATTTTACACTTTTGTTCTACAATCGATATTCTAAAGAATTTTAATTAATATTACACAGCTATATAATAGTGTTTCTTTGTTGTACTATTTTTCTTTATTCGTCAACCACCGATATTGGTTAAAATTCTTTTAGATATCGCTTGTGGAATATAAAGTGGGAAATCTGTTTGGTCGAAAACTTTTTCGCACTGTAAATATTACGTACTTCTACAGTTTTAAGATATGATTCGGTATTGTCACTTGATATTATTGTAATTTAAAAGCTCGCTTTATTCTAGCCTGTATTACATGTTTGCATCCCTTGCTCTATGGCCGGATACGTATTTAATTAAGATCTTTCATAATTATTTCTTCATTTCTCTTCTTGTTTATCGGAAATGTTATCAATTGTTTCACATAACTGTAAAACAAATCGTAACAAAGAGGATGATCACGTTATTCCGCGCCATTGTTACACTTATTTCGCTTGTCGTTCGTATTTTTAGCAATATATCTGTTTTGTCACGTTCCATTGTGCCACAGTCACATTCCGATAATTTCCTCCGCCATTGTCTCCTATTTCCCTCGTTTTTTAAATTTATAGGAATTTGTCTTATTCCGATGGCACAATCGTATTACGAGTCAGCGTCATGACGTATACATTACATCTGGACGCGGAAACAATGAATCGCAGCTGGTTTGGCTTATCGAGGAACAATAGGTGGTTCTTAAAAATGATTCACGTTAGAAATAAAATTGTAATACAGAGCAGTGAAAGACAAGATCTTGCTTAGAAACGAATGTATAAAATGTAGAACACTTTTCGAGAATGTTAACTCTTCGTAGATAAATACGATAATTGACAATCCAAATAAAATTCCACTGCACCTTTTCAATTATGTAATACATTATTTTTTGTCCTTAGGTTTCCAAATTATAAGTCCATTCACATAAAGCTGAGAATAATAAAATTTTCGATACGTTCGACTCATCTCCAAAAAAAATCCATCGCGCAATTGCATCGTATTTTCATATCCGTTAAATTAATACATTACTATAAATAAATAAATATATTATACACACTTATATACACTAAAAAAAATGTTGATATTAAAACAGGAAATATCGTCTGTCATCTTTCAATCTTTCACCTCGCAAGCACAAACTTTTCACTATGCTCGACAGCAAACGGTAAATGTATCGAGCCAAGCGTACCGAATTCGTTAAACTGGCTTCCGCGTTTCGCCGAGAGTTCGTTTTAAATTATACCAGGTAGATGTTTACGTCGGGTGTTCTAGAACGTGCAAAAATATCCGCGAAAATTCGTTACGCTTAAATTCCCAGCGGAATCGCCCAGCCGCAGCACCTGTTAGGAGCATTTTCAAAGTGGGACAGGGAAAAAAATTCGGCTGGTTGGTCGGTCGAGGAATCGGATGCGGTGCAGCTGCAGTGAGATTCGCGCCGATGAAAAATCTCACCGCGTATCCTTGAAACGGGACGTGGGAAACAAGAAAACGCAAACTCGAGGAAATACGGCATGCAGCAAAACAAACATATCGCTTGACCAAAGAAATCAGTTCGAATGAACTTTACCCTCGTTAATTTACCATCCGTGCACGACCTGTTTTCCAGCACGCGTAAACCTTTTGGTCGAGCCCCAAAGCTTTGAAAGACGAATACCGAATACAATTGGCCATCTTAGTGTATATGTATACGTGTTATCGTGTTTTTTGACACGAGTTATCAGAGTGTAAAATTCTTTTGCTTTCTATAGTGTCTGAAACACATCCTATAAATTTTTGTACATTTAAATATCATACACGTTGAACTTTTAAAATCTCGAATATAAATGCACAAACATTCCTGTTGTAGTTTACAAGTGTTATCTTTCAAAGATCATTTTGCAACTTACGACTGTTTATGTCACATTCTTGCAAACAAATAATCTTACGGGAGTAATTAATTTTTTTTAGACAGTTTTAACATGTTTCACGATAATGAAATAGAGAAATTTACAGAAGCCACTTTAGCTTCCGAGAAACTACGGTATTAGGTAACACGGGAATCTCGAACACGAATATCAATTCACGAGTATAACTTTTCGTAGAGGTAATGATAAATACGCAATTTGCGATTCTCTGTAAACGGTAACAAAAAATGCAGGCAACGAAGGAAACAGCAAAGTGTAAACTTCTCGGTGTGTTCGTGATTATGCAAATCAGCCAGCATGACCGTTTGACTTATCAGAACGTGTGTATATCGCAAGGTTTTTTGTTCTCTCTACCATTTATTTAATGATTGTTTCGCGTGAAAATAAATGCTAGCTTTTTATGTCAATTTATAGTTATTGATTATTTTCTGACAGGGGAAAAGTACTTGCAAGTTTGAAGTTGCTCGAAGTAGCTATTACATTAATAAAATTGTTTTCCAAGTATTTAAATTCTACTTTACCTTACTTTTATAAATGGAACATTCAGTTTCCCAGTATAATGACAGCAAATTTACGTGTAGATGTAGAGAGTTAGATTAATTTAAATATATATATATATATATATATATATATATATAATTTAAAAATATATATATATATATATAATTTAAAAATATATATATATATATAATTTAAATATATCGAATATAGTAATTTATTTATTTAGAAATCACCTATCTTTTCACGTGTCGAAATTTAACTAAAAGTGGTTCAACTTTATCAACTTTTAATTACATTAATAGAAATTTTTGTTCGAAAGACCTAATCCGATTTACAGGTTAAATATTTATATACACATTGTACGTTAAAAAATCGCAACAACAAACTTGAATTTCTTGTAATAGAAGATTTCATTCCTTTTGAAACTAAACAAAATATACTCCCCAATTTCGGAGCTGCCTGTACTAACCTATTATCCTCCAACGCCGAATCATATCCCATTTCAATTTAGCCCAAGAACCATATCTTAACCATATTTTTAAGGAACCGTATTTGCACAAACAAGAGCAATGCAAGAATTTCAAGAACGTTACACAGACGAATTGACAGCTAGGCTGCACATTATACATTGCATTGTTACAGGGGTATTTTAATTTTCATTAAATGCAATATATCTTAGTTTCCCTGATGGCTGTTACCCGGAAATTTCGAGATTTGGGATCGTATTTCGTTCAACCGTCAAATACATCAATTTTCCGATATGTCGCGAACAAGAAGTACGTACGCGCGTGTTACATGCCACTATCATTTCTATGGCCTAGAGATTTCCGCGGATTGGCTCATGCTACCTGAAAAGAACGGAACGATTCGCCCCAGTTATCGTGTACGTAATACACACCCGAACGAGCTCGGATAAAATAAGTCAACTCGAAGAAATTGCCGCTTCAACCACTTCTCGTGATCTTCGGCTCGTAATGTCTTACGTCGTTTGTTCTTGCGCGATGGTGACGAGCTCTGAGGAAGATTGCGTGGTTCGTGAGAATGTTAACCGTGACAACGATTAACAGCAGCGAAAGTAGGTATAAATATATATGACTTCCAAGTAAAAGTCTAATAAATAGTAAAGTATTTTTAAGACTACAGAGTAGTCACATTATGTCTTGGCAGAGACGTATGATTTATGAAAAATTCGTATTCGTCGGGTATAATAAATATAAATAAGTCGAGTAAATAAAATTTCTTGCTCCTATAAATATAATAAATATACCAAGATAAATTAATTCGCTGCAACTCTGTTCAG
Source organism: Bombus confusus (assembly GCA_014737475.1). Taxonomy (NCBI): domain Eukaryota; kingdom Metazoa; phylum Arthropoda; class Insecta; order Hymenoptera; family Apidae; genus Bombus; species Bombus confusus. Next base: position 943,910 of record JACXIV010000097.1, read on the forward strand.
AATATTCGACGATATTAAATATATATAAACTTGTGCATGAAATAACATTTGTTCAATTTGAAATATGCACATTGATAACATGTATCTACGACATAACACGAGTAAGTAATCAAATGCAGAGCTACCAGCATAAATTATCTTATTTTTCTTCTTGCTCTCTTTTTAATCGATGTTTCATTCCTTGTATCTAGAATTTGCCGCGTCGTATATCTTCGTGTAATTACTAAGGCAACGGATGCAACTATAGGGATCGCTCATTAATTCTCAGTTTGTAAAATTGCTACTGTCACTAAGAGGTATGTAGTCTAGCTGCATTCTTGAATTAAAATTTACAAGATCTCTTATAAATTGACATTTAGACAAATTTTTTTTTAGAAAAATTTATGTATTCTGTTATTTTTAATTATATGTTAATTGTTAATTTACCTGAGTACCCAATAATGTACAGGAATATTTACTCTTGTTCTAAATGATCTTTCTATTTATTTCACATAATATTAGGTGTCTTGTAAGTCGATAGGAATTATTATTACCAAAATAAATTAATAATGTATAACAAATACTTGAGATATATTGAGGTTCTTATATGTAGAATATATCCTCTTAAACTTTTACATTTAAAAACTTTGAAAATACAAAATAATCGCCAGAAGCTACATGCTTATCATATTATACTACACTAAACAAGAATTTTGCGAAGAAAATTAAAGCTACTATCTTGACAAACTTTCAGTACCAGATAACTTGAATAACAATTAAAAACTTTACTTGTACATATTTCACATAAAATATTACCACTATATCTCATAACATCTTTTCTCCAATAAAATTTTCTCGCAATCAAACATTTCAAATTAAATACTAAGCCTGTTCTATATCATCTTGTCTAATAAAAAAATCATCCCAATTCAATAAAATCTGCCTCAAGAGAAAAAGACCGATTAGAAACAATCTCACATCCAAACAAACAATCCGCGAAAATTCCGTGAGTGGACCATCGATGACGACGTGCTTGCGTACACCTTTTAGATACGTGCCAAGAGTAAGGAGGAATCGATTTCTTTAATCGTACAGATAGAACGAATGTATCGAGCCGCAAACATCCCTGAGGGTTTGGCAAGGCCAACGTATCGAGAAGTTAGACGGGTGTGTCTGACATTATTGGAAGCAATTCCCTCTGAACCGCGGTCCGTGGCTGCAACTACCACATTATTGGTATTGGGCTCAATAGGAGACACTGGCGAATCCCGTATCGGCAGAATCTTGTAAGCGACGTGAAAAGTACGTAAAGGATCGATAAATCGGTTTCTAATTTAGGATGACGAAGACTCACCGGTGACGTCTCCTCGCGATATCTCGTGCTTTCCCAAGCGAGAATCGATGAGATTGCACTTTCCAGGAATGCATCTAGCATTTATAACAGTGTACACAGGAGTTTCCGGATGTCTATAAATTGTTTTCGATACTCGAGCCATCACGTTGAATCGCGTTTCTCGGTGATAATCGCGTTTGATAGAAAGAGATTAGTCGTTGTTCTAGAGATACCAATGGGATTTCACTGTAATAAATGTAATAAGTTTTAATAGATAAATGAAAGAAGAAACCTTGTGTTTCTATGGTGAAGTTCTTTTTTTGATTTAATTACTCGAGAGCTGTTTAGAACCCTTCGTTGCCGAACGAGGATTTCCAAGTAGTTAAATCCTCGTTGCTTTGTCTTAAGGGGAGGAATTATTCAAGTAGCTTCTGTTTCTCTTTGTCAACCACCATCTCGTGTACTTTCTCTTTCACTAAAAGGTTCGCTTGCCTTCTATTTGTAATAATAGGTATTTGTACACTGGTAGAAATAATTGAAAGTTAGGGAAAGAAAAATGAAGAATTATCTTGATCACCTTAATATCTTGCGAAGTAAAGCAAACGGAAATATTTCCACCTATCCAAACATTTTGCTAGCTAAATCCATTTTTCCTCTTTTATGTAACGTTGCAACCTGTTTGTTTTTAAAACGAAAACGTTCTACGTGAATTTGCATATCATATATCTAGAGCAGCTGAATATGCAGAAATGTTAAAAATTTCGAGTAGTAAAAATGTAAGAATATTTTAATATAGAATTTCTTCAGTTTTATAAAATTAATACTGAATATAATTACATGTATCGTAGGACATTGAATTCGTATTCGTAACCACTTTCATATAATGTATAATACAAAAATTTTCGGTGTTCATTTCAACATATTCCTGACCTCGTCATTATGAAAACTCCTGATAAATTTATACTCATTTAATGCGAACAACCCAAATACTGAACTCGAAATTCAACAAATTCAATAATCTTTAAAAATTCAAAGGACTGCAAATCTTTTGCAAACAGTTCACTTGTAAAGACCCAAATATATCGCTTTTACCAAACTACTGGCTACTAACAGAGAGCGCTGAAACACAATGCGAAAATCCACGACTCGACGACCCAATGTTCACTGTGACCCTCGTAGTCGCGTGTATGCAGCGTTGAGCCGCAGCATGTAATCGATTCACGACATCGGTCCACGGGTGCGCGGCCATATCCTGAATCACGCTGCTTCAGAAACCAGCAATTACCGGAGCGCGAGCGCGAGCGCGGCTGCTTTATAACTCTGAATAATTCATGTTAGCCGCTCTCGAACGTCGCGACGCCATCCGATGCAAATATTTAGTTTAGACGCCGCTGTTTCGGTCTGCAAAATGCATCGTGATAGACTCATTACTGGGTAACTGTACAACAGGAAGCCGTCCATCTTCGATGTCAACTGGAGATGCAACTTTTTTACCATCGATCCATATTGAACATCGCATCGATTATAAAACGTGTCTCTGTAGCGTTATTAACGTCACCACTTTGTTTTATCGTGTGAAAATTATGCGTCTCCAGATGTTGATTACAGATATGCAACGTGATAGTTTGATAAAGTGTATGCTGTTGGTTAGCGTATGAAAGGCGTGCGACGATTATGGGATAATTATTGCCATGGCGCGGACGTTGAAAAAGGCGTTAGACGTTAGTTGTAGGTTTATATTTTCTAATGTTTCTTTTCTTCTTCGTGTGGCCTGTGATGTGTTAATTGGTGCAGGTAATTTATGCGTGGAATGTGAATTAATTTTCCTTGCTAATTTTGTTGTTTCTGTGATGTTTCGAAAATTTAGTAAATATGTATATGTTAGATTAGTTGGAAATTTCTATCGTTTTCGTTCTTTGACAAAACTGGAGTCAATTGTTACAAATTAAATTTTTAGCTGTTAGCTTAAACTGTTGTTCTTATGACAACTTCCGAATTGTTGTACAATCTGCGCTAACATTTTGATTTCTCAGTAGGGAAACTGGATGTACTCGTATGTTACTTCTCAAAAGTTTCTGTTCCCATAATTTTCGGGATGCGTTACTTATAGTGAAACTCGTCCTGTTTTGGGAAAACTTCCCCTTCGTATTTCACAGTGCAAGTAATCTGTGAGGTTCCTCGATCGTCCAGAGTCAAAATTTCATAGAACAACAACCGTGTTGATCGATATCGCACCATTTATTTCATTCAACTGTTTTCTCCTATAATGCCAATTGTTTCGCATAAAATTAATCTTTTCTAAGAAAACCACATTTTCTAAGAAAACCTGCACGATAATATAATTTCGATAAGAGCAAAGCTTCGAAACATATTTTACCAAAAATTCTAAGAATAACAAAAATATATAGACATATAGAAACTGAAATTTAGAGAATGAAGATCGACTATGTTCGAAAATCGGCCTTGACCGACTAAAGGTCGTAAACTCTGCAAATAGAACGAATGCTCAACAAGCACGGAACGCTTGTGTCGCGCATAAAACGTTTACAACGGTGCTAAGTGAATTCACGGAGCTACTTGTCGTGAATTCGTGAAACAGCTAAGCTAAAGGTGTCAATAGACATCTCGGGAAATTGGCGGACGTTGTTGCTTCGGTGAAGTCGAAGTTAACGTTTGGAGGAGTTGGAACGTTTGGAACTGTCATGACATAACACAATGCATTTACTGAAACGCATTCAATTCTGACGCATTTAGCATCGAATAATCAGAGATGATGACTAACGTGTGAAGGCTCGATTGCTTTGTTTGTTTGGAGGAGTTCTCTCTTGATTAACTGCTGCGATAAGTTATGATTCCGCGAATGTGTATTAGGAATAAATTATTCTGCAATTTGATGATTTCTGTGATCACGCAGGTGATTGATAGCTACGTGAAGTTACTCGTTGTTGGTAATATAATCGAGATGTTTAAAATTGTCATATTTTTGATTCGTTGCGCATTTCCAGGGAAGGTTCCTCATTGAAGATTATTATTGAAGGTTTCGACGAAACTACTTCTTACAAAGCTTCCTAACATGAAATTATACTGCAAGATCTTTAATCTCAAGCGCTTATTGTTTTTATAAATACAATTCTAGTTATTAATACTTCAACGAATAACGTGGCATTAAACAAATAAAAAAAAAGAGAACAAAAGGTTAAAAACAAGAAATCATTTTTTTTATATGAAACTATTTAATGCCAAATCAAATTTTTAACATCGATGTGAGGGATTTTCTCGAAGTGTAATATAATGTAGATCATGCGAAATAAGGTTTGAGTCATCATTTTTCCGGTTTCGAATTTGTTTAAAAAGTGCGAAGCTTCAAATCTTAAAATTCTTGTCCATTTCGACCAAAAGTAATCGACTTGGCGTGGAATTACCTCGCAAATCATGAACAGAATATCCTTAGAAGGTGATAAAGCCACAAACAACCTTGGCAAGAAGCACCCTTAAACTTAATCATCTTAACTAACAGAAGCTCGTGAATTCCTCAGTGGTAAGCTCTAAAACGTTCCCAAACTGTTTCAAAGACTGATTTCCGATAACCGTATCCATCGATATTTGTTACGCGGAATTGATCGTTAAAATAAGTCGCAGTAGCAAGATTGGTTCGTTGTTCTGGCAAACAGAAGCGAAATAGAATATGAAGGACGAACTCACATTTCCGGAACATGGCGGCTTTATCGACATTTCGAGTCCCGCGGTTACGACCATTGTTTCACGGATGTTACGTCCGAAATACGAGGCAAGGCGTGGCGGGTGTTCCTGCTTTTACGATAGATAGCTGAATAAATTTGGTCACTGTTCGTCTTTCGCTTTTATACACAGCGATAAAGCGACTGACGACAATCGTCGACTCGAGTTCGCTGGATTTTTGTGGATATAGAGGAATTCGGATATTGCTAATTTTCCTTCACCATACGATCAACGTTTGATTCCTCTTTCGAGCTGGAATTGCAACGTGGATGTGCTCTGCCAGAAATCGAAACGAGCAGATGGATCTGAAGTCTGTGTACTTTGATGTTTTCGATACAACGTTGATATTATTAATTCAATGCAATTTGATGTGTTAAAAAGAAGCTTCGACTTCCGTTATCTTAAAATCTTCTTTATTCTTTTGTTAAAAATTAATCAGACTTACTTTTGATATCAAAAGCACGTTCGAATAAGTAGGTCATCGAACATTGAGCCTATTATAATACCAAGAATAGCGAAAGATTGAAGCTTAAAGAATCTTCAAATAATAAATTAATTATTTGGAGTAGGTCAATTCTCTCTGACAATTGATTAAAAAGAATACATAATGCTGAAAACAGAATTGTACATTGCATGATACACTTCGAACAAACGTACACATCGCTAATGCATTATATAATAATATTCGAGACACGTTCTACATTTAAATAATAACTACGCTTATTCTGCATAATGGTTAAAGTGTATCGCTCCGTGCGAACTGGAATATCAGCTACACGCAATACCTAAATTTCAAGTTATTGCTAGAACCTGAAGGCGTTTGTCTCGAAATCAGATAAATTTTCCGAATTACCGTTTTCCTCGCTGACTTTTTGATATTCGCGATTCCACGAGATATAAGAGGGGCTCGTGTGCTTGACATCGCCGGCGCGGCGTGCCGTGTATTACGAATAGTTAAAACGTATTGTACGAGGAACGGATATAGCGTGAAAAGGACTGCGATATGTATCGAAAAGGGGAACAAAGAAGCATTAGTTCTTATATATTCTATGGGTTATACTTCCTGCAGGGCATTTGAAATTTTGTTTCATTATTAAATTAAATTTAAATAAAATAAATGCAAAGTTTTAGGAGAAAATGGAGATATATTTCAACATCAAAATTTTATAACGAGTATTTTACTTTTTATATTTTACATACTTTTACGTATTATGGATATTTAATACATTTCTATACGTTTAAATTTTCTACAAAAGCATCAAAATCTGCAGTGTATCTATTATTATAACTTAGAATTTTAAAAGCTACAGCTACAATATTTGGTAAGTACATTATATACGGATAAAATGTGCATAATATTAAGTACGTATAACGAACATAGTAAATTAATTCATACTGCAACATAATTCATAGTTGATCGTTGTTTGTATTATATTCAAATTGATTATAGATGTAGTTTCTATCCTCTAGGAACTACAGCAGAAGATTTTCAACCTGAGAGATGTATGTGACAAAAATGACATAGAAAATTTGTGCAGATATAGCTTTTACTGGCGTGAAAGGGATCGCGGTATGAATAGCGATTTATGGATCTGGCTAAATTCGTGCTCGACGCGTAAACAACCTAAGCTTCCCACCGTGTTTTCACAATAATAAATTTGAAAATTTAATGGCCAACCGCAAATTCAGGGTCGCTGTATCGTCAAGCGCTTTCAGGAATAAATTCCTATTAACTGTGCAGTAAGATATTCCACGTGCAAAAGACTGTAACTGAAAGATGAACGATAACAATGTCTGTGATGCAAAACGCAATACAGTGGCAGCGATCAGTCGCTTATGGCTGCTTCTATTATCCTACGTCGTCTACTGGAAACGGTGAGCTATTCTTAACGCTTAGTATGAGGGTAAAGTGTTTGTTGTTTTATATGCTTAGTCACCAAAGGTTCTTGCTTAATGTTTTATTCTCTGTTGATGGTGTTAAAAATAATAGTAGTAATTTTCTGTATGTTGAGAAGTTTATTTTTTCCGAGAGTTGCTAGTAGTGAAAGTTGTTGAAGGAATTTCCTATATTCAATACATTCTATATATATTTTTTGTTCTATATATATTTAACCAGAAATTACCGATGAATTTATTGAACTCAGAAAACGATATTTATTTCTTTTTATTATTCTGAGAAAAATAAAGTAGGTAAAACGTATGTTTAAAAAAACTAAATACATAGGTACATATGTGCATGTATGTCAAAGTTAGGTTGAAAGAATTCAGTAGTCTTTACCCAGAATAGAAACTATTGTCATAGAAAAAGACTAAAATAATTTTCACCTTGTCCACAAGTATTTATCACACTCATAATCAATGCGAACTTCGATTCGCTCTAGACAAAATCGTTCTAAGCTACCAACAATTTATTGACACTTCTTCTTAACACTGTACATCGTTTCGAGACCAAGATTCTACTAACCACCGATTGGACATATACTATAACTTCCTCTGATCAACTCGGTCGTTCCAACGAATAAATCAAATTTGTGTCTCGTCACTATATTCCGATAATCGATTTAGTGGAAAAATGTTATGTAAATTCGATTTACAGGACCGTCTGCACCTCGTATAGGCTGTTCAGGATGAGCCTAAGGCTGAATAAGAGATGAAATCCCAGTCGTTAAATTGTCACCTTGGCAAAGAACGAAGTAGTAGTAAAACGAATGCTAAGCTTGAGTCGTCATTTGTTGGCAAAGCACGTCGCAAGTTCCTCGCCTTATCCGCGATTCCAAATTGAGACAACAGAGGAGAGTCGGTGAAATCTATGTATCACGCACGGAAAAAGAAGATTCTTTCAATTTTCACGAACGCCTGGGAAACGAATTGCGTAATGTCTCGCCTGATATAACTCGAAAGTATCATAGACCGTGAAATTTCTTACGGTACACATATTCCCATTGCAGGATTGTGAATTATTTTTATGACGGTTGCTTTTTGTCAAATTGACCATAGTTGAAATATGTTTAACCATACGATCTGATTAAATTACCCGTAAGAATTCAATGGGTATTTTTATATAGAAGGTAAAAGGTATTTAATGCTCTGTTGAAATATTATACGTATTGTGAAGGCAACTTGTTTTATCTGTGTATAATGGCTGTACAGATATTTATAAATTATGATATATTTAGATTAATTACTTTTTCTTCCACTGCAAAGCTCGTCATTGTTTTAAAAATACATACATCTTTCAATTTTCAGATAAATATATATAGCTCCACTTACGTGTCTATTTATTAAGCTTATAACTTTAGTTTCGCCATACTGTTAGTATCAAAGCTTTTACGAGGGAAACTGAAACAAAATTCCAAATGTCATATTATAGAACACGATAAGCTGCTGGTATAGCACATTTCTCTGATACTTTTTCATTGCACTTATTTGCACGGGCAGCTAATTCCTATCCCCTTTTCTTCTCTTTATTCCTTCTGTTTTTAACATGGCAAATATACATGCTAAAATACATTAGTTTATAGCATTTTCTTGTCTCAAAAATACAAATAAGGAATTACGCTTCTAGATCCGGTGTTACTGCGTACATAGTTCGTACAGATATCCTACATAGCTTTGGATGTTCTCTCGATACGCGTATACACGGCTTCATTAGACCTTTCTGTACGTGCAGTAGATCCATCCAGAATGGTATACATTCACAGAGACGTTGGTTAAACACACGTTTCCCATGATCTACCATTTTCACAGGGGCTCGAACGATTTTCTGTTTTATTGTTTGCCATTGGATGAGCTGTTAAGCTACGAACATTTCTCTTTTTTCGCTCTTTGCTTCCGTAGTTGCAGTTTGATCGGTAAACAGTATTAATATGCTGATACGTTACTGCTGCTACAGCAGCGCGATACTTGATGAGCACGGAATTACGAAACGATACGTGAAATACGTAACGAGTGTAATTTCTAGAGATATAAATTTTCAAGGAAACGCTGACTGGTTACCCTTCGCATTATGTGTTAATCAGGACGTAAGCGTGATTACGCGTTACGTCGTCAAATTAGATGTGTTTGCGAGTATTCACCGTGTTTCTGAAGCCAGATGGAGGTTTATGGTGACAGCGGAATTGATTTATGGAGCTATTTGCGTTATGTTAAAGGTACATCGTTGAACAATCGGTTTTAAGTTTGAAGAAGCTAAATCTGAAAATAGGTCTGTGTGTGTAGGTCTTCTTATCTTGTTATAAGAAATAAGATTTCGTATATTTACCTTCATGGATTATATTTTGAAGGGAAGAATTTATCAATATTTTCCTGAATAACTCAAATCGTAGAATAATAAGCGAAATAACAATCCGAGAAAATATTGAACTTTGATTGAAACAAAACATTATAATATATTACCACGCGAATAATTTTACGAATGTAACGCAAAAATCTCTCACATTACCTGAATATTTTTTGAGACCGCATATACAAGAAATGGAAATAATATCAATATGAAAGAATTGATTAAAAATACATATATAATAGATTTCTTACATTTCTAATATCAGATACACGAAAACCACACTTCTCGATTTTCATAGGAAATAAATATTCATAACTGCGATCCGTATAACATTCAAGATGCGAAATTTCTATTACCTATTAGTATTTAGCTTGCAAACTATATAATCCTCATTTCACCCTCAAATAACATCAATTGTATCATCCTTAAAAAATACCCTATATTTCACAAACTCCTAAAATCAAATCAACAGTTATCTCAATTACCTTTTCTTATCATTGTTGTATTGTTATTCTTAATCCTCATATTTCCGGTATCCTCCCCCATGATTAGTGCCCTGTATCTCCACTTCCCGTAATCCCTTCTATTTCAAGAATTCCATCAAAACGGAAACACACAGAGGTGATTTCTCAGACAACCCGTGTAAGCGGGTCGAATAGCGGCTCCATTATTTATCCTATTACGAGATAACTGCCAGGCAGATAGTTTTACCGGTATTCTGCGCTCTAGCGGGGGTAGCTACGGAGTATGTTGAGAAACAAGGATGGTCGCCGGTTTATAGGGGTCGAAAGCGTCTGGCCGCTTGGTCTTGGTCTTTTCGAGTGGATATTTCGCGACTCTCGTCTTACGTGCCACTCATAAAAGGCTGGTTTTATGCTTCTCAGGATTCTTCTTCGCGAACGTTCTCACCGAGGCTGTAATTGACGAACCGTCTACGAGATGAAGTTAATTCGTAAACCGGCGCTCCTTTAGCGGTCTCGTCTTAAAGGGCAAACGGATCTCGTATTCGTTAAATGGTAAAGACAGTAGTTAATCTTTTTCGTTATGAGAATTCAGGTTTCTTTCTAGTTTCTTGCTGTGAAGTTGTTGTTTGATTCAATTTGTGAATAGTGGTGTACAGAGTAAGATATTGTCTATTATTATATTTCTATTATAGAATAAAATTATATTTAATAAGTAAAATATTTTCCTAGCCGATGTTATCAATCATTAGAAAATTAGACAGTTTTCAAATATAACATGTAAATGAAACGCAGTACATAAAGATACGAATCATTTAAATTTCGATTTGAATTTTGATCCTGAAAATTAACATCAATAATTGTTTCAAGAAGCTAAACCTAACGTATTTACGTCGTCAAACTAATTCGACCAATAAGATGATTCTGTTAAAGTTTCTTTGTTCCCGTTTCCGATTGCATCTTCATTAACGTTAATCAGCACCGGTTCAACTTACAAACGTACAGCTGAAGTAACTATCGATAGTCACAAAGTTTCGTAATTGATCGAGTTAGAACTTCAAACGTTCGATGAGTGTCTCATTGTGGTTACACTTGCTGCAGCTGCACAGAGACATCTCGCAAATGTACGTGTTACGGGTAGAGAAATAGCAAACGGCGGGCAAAGACTGTTTCAATGGAATCTACATTGAAGGAATTTAATACCTGACCACGTCCCAATTTAATTCTTTTTAGCAGGATATTTTCCGCAATAAGGAAACTTTGTTCCTAACAATTTGTATTTGCAGTTATATCTATTTAATGTTTTATTGCAAAAATTAAATAAAGAATAAAATAAAGAATTTCGTTTTGTAATTATAATATAACTTTATGAGTTACTTCTTTCGCCTGGGACTAATTAATAATTTTATTCTGATATTATTAAGCTTATCTATGTTGCAGAAAGGGTTATTTAAAGCTTGGAAATAAATTATCGATTTCTAGTCATTCGCTCGCTTAAAGTACAATCCTGGAATTGTATATTGAGACGCTGTGCTTTTAATCTATTTTTATTACAGTTAAGGCATGGTAGCTCTGTATTATTAATGCTATTTGGAAATTTTCTAACATCGAAAGACCTGGACTGTTTGACTCTTTGCTATCAAATAAATTATGGACACTTTTCGAACGATTTCTTAGTTAGATAGTTGTTAAGTCCTACTCTTCATAACTAATAAATTTACTAATAAAACAATTTTTGGAAACTACAATCTAGGTAACTGTTCTATTCGATGTAAAATTCTACAATTATGAGAACTAGTTGTACAACAAATAAATATAACTTACAATTTACCACTTATCAATTCACTAATATCAATCACTAAATCATTATTCATACAAGAAGATCCTGCTAGACAACCATAAACCCATAAATATTGAAACACGCGTCTTTGCTAACACATTTCAGTCGCACGTGTACATCATACAAATATAAAATCACGTGCCACATATCGGTAATGGATGGGAAAACTGGCTGGTATAGTGATATGTATTTAAATTCGTAGAAAACACGGGGATACAGCGAACGATCGACGCGATCGTGGTCGCCACCGCTAAGGGAGGATCAGAGCTCTAACGTAGGAAGTAAGTACGTGAGGCGGTGTTATCTGTGCGGCCTTAAATCTCTCAGGTTGACGGGGACGGATAAAAATAGAGCAGGCCAAATGGTTGCCCGTCGTCCCGCTGAGCTTGGCCCAGCTGCCGCGGTCTGAATTCAAAAAACCACCAAGAAGGGAAAAATCTATGCGTTTCCGCTGTCGGTACGCGTATCCGTCCATTCTCGTTCTGTTGAAACTTGCTCGAATCTCGACGACGTGACACCACGGGAAAACAAATAAATAGCCCTGAAGAACGACCGAAACCGTGAATCGTTTGACGTACAGTCTTCCTGATCGCTCGAAATTTCAAGTTGACGGGGGCACAAGTCGGTAGGATAAACGACACTCCGATGGGTCGTTACAAAACTTATTTTTGAAAGTGATTTGTGGGAACGACGTGTATCTTTGATGAAATTTGATTGCGTGCTCTTTCAGTGTTAAATTTTGTAACGTTAGATAGGAAGGAAATTTCGATAGAATATTGTTTCTTATATGTTAAGGACTAGAAGTTGGTAATGAGCAGACTTGAAATATTTGTACAATTTCATACTTTGATTGAAGTTCAACAGCGATTGATTTCACTCATTAAACGCTATGAAGAATATTTTTGATATTTGTGAACTTTATGTACACTCTGTACATTTTTGCACTTTAAAATTTTGAATGGCGATAAACGCTTTTTATGCGATAATTACAGTTACCTATTGGGACTTTTTCCTTAGAAAATAGCCTTCGTACATTTCGATGAATTTTTTACAAACAAAAATGCATCTATTTAGCAAATGTGGCTTTTATGAGTGAACTTCGCTTTACATAAGAATTTTATATCTTTCTACTTGTAAAAAGTTTGAAAAGCTTTAGAATACAAAAAGAAAATATCGTACTGTGCAAATTACGATAAGCATATGATAAAACACACACGTATATGATTTCTAATTTCTCTAATGATAGTTTCAAATAATAATTATAAGAGACTCAATTATAAATTTATTTTCCTAAAAACTTTGAACATAAAGAGAATTAACGATTTATAACGTTTCCTCTTTCTATAATATTTTTTATATTTCATAACATATGTTTCTGACTACCAATTCTTAATCGGTGCAAAATACGTTTTTTCACAACTGAACGGCATTGTGACTATCTGCAGTGCGTTACTTTCGGAAGATAAAAATCATGAAAGATACATGGGAAGCGTATCTTCCACCCGCGTCCATTTGATGCCAACAAAATGATGGCAGCGTGAAGCGTGACAAAGTGACACTCCAAAAAGATAAATAAAAAGTTGCAGCGGAAAAAACGCCAAGCTTGATAAAAAAGCGTATCTTGCTATACATTTTTACAGAACCTTTCTCCTGCAAATGGAATTATATAAATTCATTTACAAATTATATTAAGAAACAATCAAATTCCTAATCCTAATGATACAAACGAATGAAACCATCGAAAAAGATATTACTACGAGACATAATTATTGCAAAAAGTAATGTGTAAGTTCTACGTAAAAATGTCCGATTTGTTCGTTAAATTCGAAATTACGAGCACTACATAACTATTCACGTAGTATTTATCTTTATGAATCAGAAGTTTATACCAACAAATCAGATCCGCTCCAGTTTATTTGACTCACGAGACCGGCGAAAATATCGTCCCGTAATGTAATCGAACTACCTTTTTTCAAGAGCGACGTGTATCCGCAGCCAGTTCGTTTGTCCGGAAGCTTGTCGTTCGCACGTTACTTCGTACGCTATCCTTTTATCGGGACAGCTATTCGTCTTGCCACATTTTGCATCGGAGAACTACGTTTCCGAGTCTTCCGTCTCTCGGATGCATCTGTTCGCAGTTTCTCTATTATTGGCTTGTTTAAAGTTGATTTCTTTCATTGGCTTTTTTACACTTGTTATTCATTTATCTCCTTGCGTCCTTGATGTCATAAAATACTGATTCTGCATCACGTAATCTTAAGGGATCCGCTATGTTTGTATTACGAATGAGAAACAAAAAAAAGTGTTCACATTGTAATTTCGTAATTTGATGGGCAATTATTTGGTAGGTTAGACATGGATAAGGAAGAAGAATAGATTTGGTTAGCATGCTATGTTAAGGGTTGCGATAATAACGATATGAATATCAGAATAGGACGTAATGTTATTTCCCTTTTAATGTAGGTTTAGTAATTTATTGAAGAATTATTAGTTGGGCTTGCGATGCTTTTAAACTGTTTGACGATGCGAAAGTTTATAAAGAATAAGTTCATTTGACGAGGTACGAGTAAGGTTCTTCGTAATTAAAGTTTTATAAAATAATTTAAAAATTCTGTCTGCAGCAGCAACCAACGTTTGAGTAAACATATTTGAAATATTAACAATGTGATATTTCAATTATTACTGAAATACATACATTTCATGCCTTAGAATCCTAGAATAAAGAAGATTTACGATAAAAGAAACATAATTCATAAATACTTTTAAATGAAATTACAGACTAGTAGATTATGGCGATAATATGATAGTTGACATCTGTAGACGTCTAATTCATTTAATTCCAGAGTTCAGCATTATGCTCTGATTCGCCGCGTAAACTGAGCTCTTAATGCCATAAACGCGAAATGCAGTACGGTAGCGTACAATCAGGTTAAGTGACCATATTTGGGAAGAAGATCGGGGTAATATGTGCACCGTTAAACTAACGCTATGAAATTTATATATCAGGGTTTAAGTAGTGAACGTGCATTTAATGACGGTGCAAAACGCTTAACGCCAGTTTGGCCAAATTAAGGTTTCATACACTTCTGATTTACGCGGAGTTAATTAAACTTGAAGTTAAGTAAACAGACAGTAAAAATAATTTTATTATTTATTTTTATTATTTATTTTATAATTTCATTAAATAAATTATAAGGTAACACAAAACTTTCCATGCATAAAAAGATAACAATTTTTCCCCTTGCATTGATACGTATATCCAAAATTTCCTGTAATTTGTAGTGTCGATTTATAATCTCTTCTCACATATTATTTACTTTCATGTCGTCCTAATGTGACAGGTTCATTAGAAAGATGTTGCATCTTCACTTACGAGATAATGAAACCGCTTAAAGAAGGAATAAGGAATTTAGTTCCCAAGAAATTTACGGAATCGCATTAAAGCGATCGTGAATTATACTTTAAATTTAAAAACGAGCAAAAATGAAAGCGATAAAATTGGTGTGGGTGAGAGTAAGTATATAACGTGAAAGCAGGAAATGGACGATCGAACAGAAGGTTCGCCGTTGAATTATTCCGCAAGGACGTGATTGCTCGGGGAAGTAAATTACCTGTTCTAGTGACCGGATGACTTCGGAACTACGTACTGTAAAAGATTGCAAAGCTGACGCGGTTTACCTGTGTGTGTATATATATATATATATGTATGTATGTATATATACATATATATCGTATACATATATATATCGAAGCTACCAAACAGTATCGAGGAAAGTACGTACACGGGCCGGCTATAAAGTCTCCCGGGGCTTTACGATCCGGCATCTTTGAAACTATCGATTACTGGGAGTTCCCTTCATGCTTCTCGAAAACTCTTGCCTCGACGGAAACATCCCGTTCGATCCTCTGTCCGTAAGTCCGTATACACGGATTTTGATGCACGACCAACTCCGGTTCCCTTGTTACACCCCCAATCGCTTTATGGGCCAAGCAACTTCAAGTATTTAAGATCACAATCGAGTTTTACGCAATCGACTATTCATCGCTAGTACAGAGTGATGAATTCAATTCTGTGCACATATGAATGTGTCTTTTTTTAATCTTATTCTCCTGTTCGTCAATTATAGTAAGGCTGGAAGTAATGCGAATATTTCAAAACTGGGGCGTTTAGATGTTACGATAAAACTTTTGATATGTAACTGCAATAATGATTTTGATTAAATAGTGCAATTTTTTAATCGAAATTTTGCACATTCCAAAATTATATATATATATTACGCGCGCGACTCAACATTTAATGTTTGAAATGGAAAAATATATCTACTCTGAATTTTAATTTTAATTTCATGTAAAATATTTTTTGCGTTGAGTACGTCACGATTTTGTTTTTATAAGGTGTGTTCTGTTTATCGATAAAATGCTGCATAATGTATACACGATGTTTTTTACGTCAAAATGATATTTTTCGAGACCATAATATATTAAAGAGAATTTTCAGTTTAGTATTCGATATTTATGTTGTAACGAACAGCTTCACAAACAAATTTTCAGATTGTTATTGATAAATAGAGATCAATAAAATTAATGTACCCTGTCATATATTCCGCATTACTTGTTTCTGTAATTGACCAACTATTTGTCGTTTAGAAAGTTTAATTAATTTCGAAAACCTCGGACTTTTCTAAAAATGTAAAAATTCTACTTGTTCCTCAATCTGTTTGAAGTAAGAAATATAAATGGGAGATACAAAATATTATTTACAGACAAAATTTGGTTGTCTTTTCCGACAAATTTCAGAGTTTTCTAATAATGTAAAAAGTCAAATTGAAATAAAAGCTATGGAAAGTATTGTAACTAATTAATTCGTAAATCTAGCAATCGACGATAGTGTGATTCTCGCCGAGATTTCAATTTTTTTGTTGTCAACATATACCATTTTGTTGACAAAGAAATATTGCAAATACACGTATTGTCTGGGATAACGATAAAACGAGGTAACATCACGATGGACGTTGTTAAAATTGCATTCCGCGCGGCAATGCACGATTCGCTGTGTTTCAACGATGTTTTTAATGCCTTTCTCGTTTTGTCCATTCCATAGTTCTTCCATTCCTACCACCGAATATAATTCCAATTAAAGGTATCACCGCAGTAATCATTTTTATCACCCTTGCGTAACTGCCACCAATAATTCATTCTATATAAAATATATTCCATTTAAACTAGTCTTTGTTGAAAAATAAATAACAAATTTTTAACTGTATGTATATTGAATAAATTTAGATTTATATCGTTCCCTTCAAAAATTACATTTGAAATTTTGAAAACACATCCAGAAACCTAAAAAACCAAATTTTTATTCCGCCGTATCAGAAAATCAATTGATAATTTGTGATCAACTTGGTGAACTAGATTAAAACAAATCATCTACGATCTAGACATACTTAAAGAACTGCATTTCAATTAGAAAATGCATTTTGATTACAAAATACTCAAAATTCTCCTTTTCATTTTGCTAAGTATTTAAGTCCGCAATTAATCGTACGTGTCCGAAATTTAAATTTATCCAAGAAATGTTCAGACTGCTGATACCATTTGAGTAATTATGAGCTATCTCTATACTCCAACAACGTTATCTACGCACCTTTTTTTACTTAAATAATATCATAAAAATCGACGAAGATAGAAATCTTAAAATTTGTTCTAAACGGTATACTCTTAAATCGTATGATCCATTTGAAATTAAACATGCGAGTTAGCATAGACGAAGATCAACGATAAGTTCGTCATAAATTCAATATCACTCGCGTAATCCATTCCTGTAACTTTAAAGCCCGTGCATATTTATATGTATATATACATACATATATATATATATACTTGCTTGAAATAACTCTTCCTCAGATCTGCAGAAACTATACTCGTTAAACATTCTCTTTACAACTGGTAGCCAGTGAAGCGCAAAACCGAGCGCGTTCGGTCCACGTTGACAAGAAGCTGCTCAAGATGCGATCGCCGCCGTTTCCTGTTACTTCGTTTTTAATTAACCGCCTCTTGTTCATTAAGGATTCTTTTTTCCAGCGTTCGACATGAGCCTCGAAGTTGATACCAACGACAAGCAACGAGACACCCCGTGAAATCGGCTTCCACCAGCCGGCGACGTCGCTCAAGGCCAGGAGAGGGTTAATTAAATACTTAACCGTGCGCGAGAAGGGACCTCGTAAATCTCGACTTCGACCCCTGCAAGTTTTGTCGGTTTCCTTCATCCCCATGGACTAAGCCGCTTTTTCATTGTGCTCGTCCTCCCGCGGCTCGACGTGTCTCAAGTTTCCATTTCCGGTTGGCCGCCATCTTGACGGCTCTTGCGGCTTCGTGCGTACGACGGAAAGAAGTGCTCACCTTGAAATTTGAGGATTGTGACGAATCCGCTTGAACAGCACGACACGCCTCGTAAACCGCGATCTCGTGAATTTGTTTCCTTACTTCTACGTCGACGACGTTCATCGGTTTGGGGAGAGAATATTTTTCAAAAAGTTACGGCGTAAAATTGCAGCAGGTACGAACTGGAATGATATATTATTGAGTTGATTGGAAAGACTGTAGTAAGATTTTAATGGTTGGTAGTTGGCACGTTCTGTTTAATAATTGATGAGATTGAAAGAGAATTATTTATCTTGAATTTTTGATAAATGATAAAGCATCGAATCTAGAAAAATATAGCTCTTTCTTAAAATTTAAGGACAGAAATTAAAGGGAAAGATTCGATATTGAGTAATAAGCAAGATTTGTTTTCTTAGTAAATCATTCTGTTAACTCGTCTTGTTCGTCGTCTGAACGTTATTGATCTAAGTCTTTATAAAATATCTTTTAATTACTAAAAAATTGAATACCCTAAAAACCTACAAAAACTACTTAACACTAAACCTACCACAGCGGTCAAATTGACCGCTTTAAAATTCCTACACAAATTTTACCATATTTAAAAGTTATCATATCGCTTCGTAATCTGTGACTTTTCATAAAATATTCGTACCATATATTCTTCGATATCTATTTCTACTTTGCTTTTTTTTCTAAGAAAAATTTGTAGTCTGTCCTGCCTATCGCGAGCTGTCAATAAGTCTACAAAAAGTGTCGACAGGTTTAGTGTTAATAGAATTTATTATTGGGAGAAATGGAAAGCCTTTTGTGAGCCTATTGATTCTTGATTAGTAAACTTTTCCTAGAAAAATTCCTTACAAAGTAGAATAGTGCCATAACTCGTAATTTTGGAGCTAATAGAAAATTTACGAGAACCTGTATTCATATAAAATTGCATAAACTTATTTCCTGTTTCTGCTCGTAAACGTAAGGCGGAAGAGATCTGGTATATTCTATTCGTAGTAACATATTAATAGGGATCTATTCAGTCCTATACATAGGGACATCATATTCTTAGGTAATGTCAAAAATTGTATAAAAATCACTAATATATTCATTGTATTTAAATATATTTCAACAATATCACTGTTTGTTAAAGTCAATCTCATTTAATTAAACCACGAATTATAACAGCTAGAAGTTAATTAATAACGCTATTTGTGTTGGCTATACACGGGCATTTGATCGGACGAACAATTGGTTCACAGGCAATGTATATTATCATTGGAACATCGAACAACGTGCAGGTTAACTGTTGTTGCCAATGTGCTTTGGACAAGCCTAGAGTAGGTGAGGATTATAGCAAGGGTGTTATTGTTATATTCTAGACATACGATACCATATGATACGAACCCTCTCAACATACATATACAATTAGCATAGTAATGTTAAATTTCTGTGGAACAACGCTGGAGATATGGTTAAGTCAACAGTTCTATCTGCATGGGGAACTTTCCACGAGGAGAAGGTACATCCTGCTTCTGAAACGTTAGCGATTATCTTCGTGTTTAAGAAAATTTTTATGCTAACAAGTAATTGTTATGAAACAGGGAGGGTTAATATAAATATAATTTGAGAGGGAGAAACAAGTATAAATACAATAGGATCTGTCATTTAATTTTAAAGTAGATAAGAAATAGATCTTCGTGGCTCATTTTCAAAGCGTGCAGGATAATCCGTGCTGCAGAAAAAGTACATAAAATAGCTGCCAATTGGAAGTTTTTAAATCTCTTAAAAGATGTACACTTCATTTTCTTTCATTTGTTTGAACATTTGAAACTTGAAACGTGAATATTATAGCAATAATTTTTAATTATTATTGTATGATACATTGATTCTCATAAAAATTATTCCGTTTTTCAATAAATCTACACATCTCCGATTTCATCCCTTACAAATCACTCTTTCATTTTCCAAAGCGGCTTTTCAAATTCCCTTTCATGGAATTTAACTACGATGTTAAAACACGAAATTTTGAATTAAGGAATGGTACATTACATGTATATTGATGGAAAAAAGCTTGTAAATGGAATGTTGCGTTAACATAACGTTGGTTCTTTAATCCTTCAAAAATCTGTCCTTTGCTATCGCATTCCAAATTTCCCACATTCCAATAAACTATTCCCTGTGCCATCCATCGACTTGCAAGTTGAAAGCAAAATGTCTTGCCTTTCAGTCAACGATCACGCTAGACATAGTCGACGTAAAAGTGGTTCGGGTCCTGAGATAATTGTATCAAATGGGCGTTTCATAATAATCAGCCAATCGAACACCGCGTCATAGACGTATATAATTAAACGTAGCCGACGTCAGCGTTCGAAAGCCGACACGGTGAACACGACAGGCCACCGTTGGACCTGCGTTTGGAATCCCGCCGCGTCGTTCCAAAGCGTTAAACTGCGTGCACGCGATCTCCCGACACGTGTGCAGCATACACACTGTCCTTTTCGTGCGTGTATTACATATGCACGTCTGGCGTACAGGTATACGTACTTGTATACTTACACGTGTATAACATATACAGGGTATTTCAGAAATAGATGACTACATTTTAATATCGCACTTTATTCTTGATAGATGGAAAAAGATCGTATACACTGGCTGATGAAAGTGTTCGAACACTTATCAATATATTAATTGTAAATATTTATGGATATATTATGCGTGTTCTACTTTTACACGATGAAATTCCATTAGCATTTTTTGCACCTTTAAATGTCTCGTAAACGCATACAAGTCTGCAGACTAACTAAAACACAGACTAAAAATAAAATAAACTTTTTAGGCGTTCTTACAAATAGAAGGTTTCTACAATATTTTTAATCCAGTGTGTGACATCAACGGGAAGTGTTTATATCTCGAAAAAGGGGAGAATTCCAGATCTATGTTGATCTCTTTTCATTCTTAGAAAGAGTAGAATACGTTATAAAAGTTTGGCCATCTATTTTTTAAATATCCTGTATACACATGTGCACACGTGCATGGACTACGGCAGTTGGTTTCGGAAACAGAGAGGCAAGTTGGCCACCGAGAGCTGGTTGACCATAGGCAAGACCCACCGCGACGACCGGAAGATTTATAGGCTTTTGTAAGGCTACACAGCGATCTGACCTAAGTGCAATTAAGAGAGCAAATGGTGAGGGACGTGCACGCCAGGGATACTGCGACGTGTGCGGCTCTAGGCTAGCACGAATAGGGCGGACGTAAGTCGACAGAGACTGTTCTGCTATGGTTCGCAGGATTCGGTTTGAGTGGAAGATTGATACCATTAACGTGTTACGGATGAAGTAAGATGGTTTCTGTAAATGTGTTTTATGTGGTTTGGAAGGGTATTGGGTGTCAGACCGAAGGGAAAGAGATAGGGGTAGGTGTAAAAGGTAGGGGTTTGTCTAAGAGGGGTGAAATAAAGTAAAAGTAATATATATATATAGTAATATAGTAATATATATATGTGATGTTAGAGCTGTTGCAATAGTATTTGTTATTTATGCAACGAAGCGTGTCTTGTATGGAAAAAAATAAAGTGGGATGGAAAAATATATTTCTGTCTTTTTATCGGTGTCGCTAGAATATTATCAGAGGGAGTTTGAAACATTTGTAACAACATATTTCTTGTTTCATTACAGGGAGATTAATTATATCGATTATAGTTGGCTTATTGATTCTACTTATATATACTAGATTATTGATTATATTTATATATCAATAATACTTTCTAATTGATAAATATCCACGTTTGTTATACTCACAGAGATATACGGACAAATGTTGTAATTTTTAAATTATATGGTACTATAAAGGGAGGAATGATAATGACTGAATAAACACGTATGTACAAAATATATATAACACCTTAAAAACCAAATAATTTGTCTTGTCATTTCTCATTTACGATATATTCATCCAACTTGAGACTGGAATTTATATTAAGCTCAGTTTCCTGGCTCTTTCACCGCAATCAGTTTCCGCTAAATATTCATATAAAATATTTTATTTCAAGCGTTCGAGAATAATAAAGCAAATTCATTAATTCGACTGTATCTGTAGATATTAAACTCTACACTTTACACGGAGTGAAGTGGTTGCGAACAAGACAGTCGGGGATGCGTTATGAAAATATAAACGAGCCATGGACCGTCTCGAAATTAAATAAGTTCCCATTAAAAAGTCAGAAGCACTTTCTAGCAGCAAGCTTTCCACCAAACCCAATAAAAGTTGATCCGCTCGGCGTTTCGTCGACACAAGAGCCGTGCAGCGAGATCGTGAAATTTTAATTAATACTTTTACAAGCAGCGAACGCGAGCATGACAGGTGGGAAATTTGTTTCATAGGTGTCCGGTAGAGCGGTCATCGTGGTTGAAAAGCGTCAACGAGATTTCTGGACGACCCCGTGTATCGGGTGACGCCATATATTTAGATCAACGTTTTTGCTGTTAAACTGTGGCTAACGAAGCCGTTGTTCCGCGTCTGTTCGTTGAAAGAAAACGTAGCTAGGAAGCCAGAAGGACGCAGAAAATAAACGTCCTGCATTTCTACAGCGATTAGAGCATCTGCTTAGCGAGCGGAACGAAAATATCCGGGCAAATTGACTAGTGCCTTTGCCCACTGCGAACACCCAGTATTCGTGCATGTGCGGTCTGATAATTATAAAAATTGGAACACGTGAAAGCGTTTAGTGTTTAGAGCGTTGGCGTGCCCATATTTTTTCCCCAAATTATTCGATTATCGAGGATTAAGGCAGAAAACTTGTACCAAAGAAATTGAAGTGAGATGTTATATGAAAAATTACATAATATATACAAAAAAGAAACCTTTATCTACGTATATATGTATTGTACAAAAGAGTTCAAAATCCTTAAAAATGCATTGTTACAAATCCATAACATTTCAATGAAAAATTATGAATTAATCGTGTAATAAAATATAATTCAAATTCCTAAGAGTGTGTCCTTACGAGGCTATAATATTTCTCTGAAAAATTATAAATTGATCATTTAACAAAAAGGCATTTAAATCCTGAAAATTGCATCGTTATAAATCTAACGCTTTGAAAAATTATGAATTTGGTATTTTGGTTGTTCTGGTAGTTCTGGTGTTAAGTGATGGATGGCGCTCCTTACAACGAATCAGTAGTCCATCTTCTTCTATCGACCGATTGATGAACTGCATGAGCTACGAGCTCTTGAACTTCAAGAGGGGCGACCTTTCTTGAAGGAATTGGCCTCGTAAATATAGATACAAACTGCGATAGGTTCGATGGCAGTGAGTAATAGCAACCCCTGTGTTGTTGGGACTAGTTGCGGTGGCTGGGATCGATTATTATTTAGAAGTTGAAGGTGCGAAGAATTATAGATGTCTGTACAAATTATTTTGGTGTTTTCTTGCATTATAATTCTACATGTATGTCTTGGACCTAAATTGACATGTACTTTTTTATTTAATCCTACGATATAAATGTGATATATAAAGATAAATAATCTTGATGTAAAAAGAATTAAGAATTTTTAGAGAGAACTTTCATTCAAATCTATTCAATTCATGTAAATAAATTTTGTAGAAAAATTATTCCTTGTGTACTTGCAATTCGTACAGTGTATAAAATAATGAAAGTTTGATTAACAGATACGTTAGAAGGAAATTCGTCGTCAAAGAGTTAACTATAAAGCGATATCTATAAAAATAAAATAAAGTCTTACAAAACATACGGAATAAATTATTTACTATAATTTGACATTCACGCACAATTACATGATCTTTATATAACAATATATAATCCAATTTCAAAAGTCAACTTCGAAATGAATACAACACGGAACACGTTACAAGTCGAGGCTCCACCGAAGAAAAAAGGAATTCAAACCAGGGAACAGTCAACGACTGAAAAATAGTGGAAAGATTAATTATCAGAAAGCTTTAAATTAATTCCTCGCTGTTTAAACAGCGCTGTCATGTAAAGCGAGAGCGTGCGAATGTTTTGAAGGAGATAAATTCTGAAACCGTACAGGCTCGGTTGTCGCTCGAATTCGCTCGAATCGCGACAGAAGTTGAATCAAGACGTTTGCAGATGCGACTACGATCCGGCACCGCATGCAAGCAAAGGGGTAAAATACGTGAATCATGCTTTACTGCTGGGCTGAAAGCGTTGCATGTAAGAGCCGCAGGTAAACAGAGGTGCTGCTCCTCGTGAAATGCACACCGAAAGCATTGAAACATACCTACGATTTGTGAAATCAACGCCGGTTTTACTTTTTATCCTGACATACTTTCCCGCGTAATTGGATGTGTACTCGGAAAATTACGTAACTCAAACGGCACATCGATAAATCACGTTAGATATTCCTTTGAAAGATAGGAAATTTCAATTTTTTCGTCTGCCGTGTTCTATGCAATATAAAAATTTCTAAAATAGTTTCTAACGTGTTGGAAGTGTCTGAAATGAAAATTATGAAATGGAAAAGTGAGAGATCGTTTCATAAGTTTCCATACTTTTTTTTTTTTTTACCGAAAGTTTGACATAGATTTTCATAAAAATTATTACTCTTCCTCGTTTTCTATCGACCTCTCGCACTTAGAGACTAACTTTTCTAACTCTGATTCATATAACAATCGTGATATTGTGTATGGCCAGAATTTTTTGTTAAAGATTTCCCTCTCGAAACCTTGAGAGCCACCTTTGGTAAATTCTTGAAATCTAAAAACTTCGAGTAGATCAAATTTATGGTTTTAGTTGCCACTGTTGTTTTATTTTATCTTTACGAAATTCATGGAGTATATAGTATTGTAATTGCACTTGGTTTAAGCTCTTGATCTTATTATTTTATTAATTTTTTTTAAATTTGTACTTGTTAACCATTAAATATCAATTGACAAAAAGAGGCAGTTACAAGATAATACTTCGCTGAGAATCCATAATGAAGTAACGGAGGAACTTATAAAACGATCTAATAAAAATGTTTAACTTTGGGAAATTAAAAAACATTGATTAAATCCATAGCAACGTTCGAAAATTCAATTACAGGGCTTCGCTAAAGAAACTTTTTCATTGGGGAATACTGTGCTCATTTATATTAAACATTATCTCATGAGGCATGCTCGCAGTATGTACGTTTAGACCAATGTATGTACTTTTACGAATTGAAGGAAAATCGAATTTCCCGTTATAATGGCCTTTGTAACTCGATTATCGGAACAGTTGGCGAACAAACGAAAGGTTCGGATTTGAATCCCGATTCAGCAATCCTATCTGCTAATTCTTTTCCGCTCTAGAGTTTTCAGAAATAGGATTTACCTCTATACCCAGTGTTTCGTATTTCGTTCTCGCGTTACTTCGAATTTCGAATCCTGAATACAGCGAAACTACACTACATTTATTGCAACACATTTATTAAATCGATCATGTTATAAATATTTGTCACGTTGAAATACTGCGCTTAAGCAGAGAAATTTTAGTCGTCATCGATATATCTCGATTGATAAAGCAATCATTTAAAACACTATATTGTTCCAGACATTTTATATGTATATCCTCTGTAAAAAATTAAAAGATAGAGTGGTCGGATAAAGCAGTTATTTAAAAAATTAGTTCACAGATTTTATATACATTATCCATAAAAATGTCAAAGATAGAGAGAGTGGTAGCGAAGTATAAAATAAAATATGTAGAGTACATATGAAGTATAATGGATTAATTAATCTGAACATTTTACTCGTGATAGGGATAAAATCTTTTTCTAAATTTTAATCTTGTTCTATTTAAGCACAGATTTCCTTCCAATATTGATCTTTTTATTATCAATAAATACCAATCTTCATTTAAAATAACTTATAAGTAGCCGTAAAGGCTATAAATTCTTTATAAATCCTACTAACCCTCGAGATATCTTTAAAAGCAATTCTTAAAAAAAAGATACGTGTACGCCCAATGCGAATGGGAAATTTTTCACGGCGCGTTGTCGCGTCAAATGCTCGTCGGTCTGTTTAACAGTGCTGTTCAATTTAAAGCTGCGCAGACTGGCAGATCAGTTTCTTGTTGATGCATCGATATTTTTTCTTTTTCGAAATCTATATCAGCGTGTTCCGCGAGGCGGGATTCAATTTTTCAAAGTCGAAGCCAGTCAATATGAGAAAAGTGGCGAAGAAAGAAAAATGAAGGAGCGCATCGCGATGATCAATCAGCCCTATGTTGCCAGAATCAGGAAAGGATATTCTATACTAGACTTTACTAGAGCCAGTATCCCGTTGGCTTACGCAGATTACAGTACGAAACCATATTCCGACAACGAGACGGATTATCATAGATAAGATAATATTGAGCTAAACGGGCTAAGTACTAGGGCAGCGTCTATAGCTTCGGCCAATGTTCCTGTTTCGAATACAGCTTCCATCCTAGCCCGTAATAAGGAAATTCAGCGAACATTAATAATCTGGAATCGCGGTTCTGTGCAACAGCCCGGAGCAAATTTTTTAATATTTTCTCATTGTGCCGAAAGATAAGTAGCTCTGGCTTTTATTACCGGCGAGATTGTTATTAATCGTTTAGCAACTTTGTGAAAGCTTCCTTATCACCCGAGATGCCCTGAAATCGTTGTTTTATTAGTGTACGATTTACTATACGTTTGCTATATATTAGTATACATATAGTGGTATATTTGATATACGAAATGGCTCGAACTTGACGATAATGATGTTCTGGATTGTTGCTAAGGTTATTATGCTGTTACGAATAAAACGCTTGATCTATAACGATTTGTAGAATCCTAAATAGGATACGCTTCTAGACGTAAATGTTAAAAAATGGAAGTTGTATATGAAAGAGAGGATTTTCAATTATAAAGATTTAATATATTTAGAAAAATGAAAATGTTTATTAAAGCAAAGAGACCGGAAATTTTAGTAGTACAAAAAAATTAAAGAACTTAATCTTGGCGATAATGGTTTTTTAAATTGTTATTGTTGTTACTAGGTTCTAAGTGATTCTTTTGCCTTGAGAGAAGTTAACTTTAGGAGTTTCTTCGTTGCAATTTAACGAAGTTCATTATATGATTCGTATCACACAGATTATTGCTACTGATTGTCAGACTTATTTAATAATAAGTGTGATTGAGTGTTCCACGAGTTGATTGAATTATATTCACTTACAATGTTAACATATTCATTTTTTCCAGCTTTGCCAAATTCATTAATACAATCATGTATCAACAAAAAAGGTTTAATACATCAAAATCGGTACTGAACATAAAACAATTAGTAATTAGAACAGACTCGCGTATCGCTGGGTTCTATGTTCTCCTAACTACTTCTGATAGGTTCGTTGTAACTGTACACAGCGTGGTTAACCACAGTGTTGATTCGCCGTTTGTACGGTCGTATATAGCGTTCAACCATGAATGCAATATTCGTGCAAGCAATTAATGGAAGGAGCCAGGTCAACGGTTCCCTTAGCCATTTGTTACCAAGATTTAGGAGTGTAGAGATTATCCTATTACTCCAGATGTTTTCTGGTCCCTTTTTTGGCCAATGAATTTAATCGTATACAATTTTTAAATTCATTATGAATATGATAAAAACATTTCTTTGGTACGACATTCCGGTAAGAAATTCTTAGAAATTATAGCATTTGATTGATACAAATACTTGAAGGTCTGTTCTTTTTAATTCTTTTAATTCTGAGGCAAAATATTTATTATATATGTTGAAGTGGTTAACACTTCTAAGAAAACTCTACATCTGTTCTGCTTAGTTTTCTCAATCACTGAAGCCATCGGCAGGCCATAGACAATAGACAGGCAACGATGGCTTCGGGGTTTTTCAGTTACTAGGTAACACTGCTAGCGTGCGGATCTGGACCAGCTCAAACTGTATTCATACTTGTATATATACTTCTTCGTTAAATATACTTTTCTATCTTACAATTTATCCACGCGTTCCTCTATCCATATAACCAATAACCACAACAATATATAAATGTTATCAAAGTTTGTGTCATATATTAATTTGCACGATCGATAAAAAAATATTTTGATTTGGTTTAATCTTGGCTTAATCTTGATGCAGAGTGTCTACTATTTATCAGTTTATATGATCGCCACAAATACATTTGATTTTGATTTCCTTTAATTTTCTTAGTTTTTCGTTTTCCATGAAGATTTTTCACCATATATCAATTTTAAGGATAATTTTAGTATTCTCAGATTACCATTATCTCGCAATTTTTTCAGGATATCGTTAGTTTTACTTAACCAAGGTACGGCCCGTTGCTTCTTTGAAATAAGGATCCTCTTTCGAGAGAGGAGGCGGGAAACTCGATCTTATCGTGTCGCTTCTTATTAGATGATGCGTGAGACACGCGTAAAGACGCATCAGCCGGTATAAAAGAGATGAAAACCATATCTAGAGTATGGAGTTCCGGGTTCATCTTCGTACGAACACAAAATAGATCTTTTGTGATGTAGACATCATCCTAACACCTTTTCAATTTTTTGGAGCTGCTGGTATTTAGGAGAATGTAAGAAAGTCATATCGATTTGTTTAATTTTATAACACGAATTTTTTTAGTGGATATACAATTTTTTGAAACATTACATTTTATATTAAATTATTTGAAGAACATTTCAAAGAACCGATTCTTTAATTCAAATAAAATAAATAAAAATTTCTAGTATATAGACTAGGCTATTATTGTAATTTTGATGTACAAATATTCCGCAGTTTGAGGAAGTATATTTAAATGAAATAGGACGTTTAATATTAAAGTGCGAAATTCTCTCGTAATATAAATATTAGGCAACTGAAATTTTTTTAATAATTTCCTTCGTGAAAGCTTTTACGCTGCAAATAAGAAAAGAGTAAAAGTCCGGAAATAAGATTAAGAAATCCTTAGACGAAACTACGCGGGAAACACTGGCGGTGAAACAAAATCCATAAGTTATGACTCCCTGTTACGAGAACGGAGCAACACGCTCATTAAAAATGCGTTAACGTCGATTTTTGGAAATTATTTGATAACCGCCATTGACAAAAACTGCCTCCTGTACGTGGCAGCATGATAATGAATGTTAAAAAGCAAATTTTTTTATGGAATGTAGCTGAATCTTCCTGTTGTTCAGAAGAAATGTTCCACAATTCAATACAGTAATAAACAAGAATTACTTTTCTAACACAATCCTTTATATCCCCTTTGCCGACACATATCGCGCTTTGCGCTCTTCATTAAAGTTTCTTAAAGTTTAATATCATTTTTCCCTCGTCACCGTCATTATCCTGTTTTCTTACATTTTCTAAAAAAAAGAAATATCGTACCAATGTCCATCCATTATCCTCTCGAGGGGATACACAAGAAAAACCAGTTTACCGATTATGAATTGCACGTGGCTACGGTGAAAACGTTTCATGGGTTGCAAAACTGGATCGTTGCCAAGCTTAACTCCCCCACCCGATTCCGTTCTTCTTGCGCTATACACCGCTACATTACTTCCAGCATCTTGCCGTTTTCGACTTCTTACGTCCACTCGAACTGGAAAGTGTCCGGAAGGCCAAGCTTCCAGCTTTCATTAGTTACGTCTTCGAACAACGAACTCCTTCGAGCACTTATCGAATTGGAACGATCGTGACTCCATGAACTGGAATTACATGAACTTATTACACTGCCAGCCACCCTTTCCGACGCGGACACGAACGGTCGTTAGAATCGCCGTGGATCTATTGGAAGTTCTGCTGGTAATCTACCAGTTTGGTCCGTTTCCGGGGCTCATTAGAAGTTGATGGCGAATTGCCGGGCTGGATGAATGCGAAAGCGCGATGTACGATCATAAAGGGAACTTCAAGGAGAGTTTATCATTCGTCAAAGGAGAGATTATAGAACGATCAATTTGGACCGATATCTTTTGTTACTCAATTGAAGAAGAGGATATTCGTAACGATCCGATAGAACGAAGATCGTTATATCGACTTTTTAAGTAAATTTAACGACGAACAAAATTGTGCTGATACCGTTGCGATATTTTTATAAATTATTTTCATCTATGCTTGTTACTTTTCTTATTTTTTGTCTTTTTATTCTCCTCTCTCCTTGATTTTCTTCTTCTTCCTTTTCCCATTTCCGCTCCGATTATACTTTGACTCATTTTTTTCCGTTTCTTTTTATTCTTCCTTTAATCATACTCTTTCCTTCCTTTTCACGCGAACGGTCAAGACAAAAACACGATGAGTACATTTTTGTTGATTTTCTGATTTTTTGTCGACTTTAATTCTTAATATAGAAGCTGTGGAACTATTAAACAGCATAACCTAGAGTGAATTGGATAAACGTTATCCCTATTCAGTTCCACACAATTTATAGCGTGTCCATAAGTTAAAAATGCTCGAATTGAATTCTCTGGCGTTGAGAGATATCGTCCAATAAAGGGTAGAATAAAAATTCAGAACAATTGGATCGAGCAGTGAAGCCGATTGGAAATTATTCTTTTTATTAAGCTCATACATCATCTGTTAATCATCCATTTTTATTATTTGCTATTTCAAATACTGCCGCAATAAATATATTACGTGTATTAGGTATTTATTATTCCCTTTATACTGCGGAAGTAAAAATTATAAAATGTTAATCGAATGTATGCAGAATTAAGAATTATAATAAGGATACGGTGAGTAATTAGTTAAATGAAATAGATTTATTAGCCTTGTAATTGCAATCATTTCGTGTTAAAGCGTTATAATATTAATATTAATGTTTCGCTCCAAACCTCGGCTCACAAAGCAATTAATCTAAAGTTACTATAGCAAATATCAATTTCACTAAAATTTCCAAGCAATAAACAGTAAATTAAATTATAATCAGTTCAATAGAAGCTTTCAAAAATGCATATGTTTCCATGTAAAAATACGTTAAAGATAAGTGACCCGTAAAATTCGAAATGCCGCAAATACAGTAGAGAAAGACAATTATACCCGCATGAAGTAAAGTGAAAATATCTATCGAAGATAACTAGTTTATTCATAGAGCGTGAGGATAGATTTTCCATCCTATTTTCTTAATGGAAAACTCTCCATCATTAGTGATTAGTTTATCTTACTATTTCGATACCCACATACATATTATCAGCTAGCGCAGAGATAAAAAATGTAGGTAATGATTTCACAATCGAGAAAACCAAGGACAGCAAAGATGCACACTTTATGTATTCTTTTATTCGATGCTGGCGATCTCCTATATACATATCTTTAACTTACAAAAAATACTCCGATATTATTATCAAACTCTCAAATTTATAATTAAATAAGTTCCTTAAATCGAAAAATTATGTGAATATTTCTGTTTAAGATAATTAATAGTAACGATTATTTAATTAATAGTAATGAATTGATATAAGTTAAAATTTGGAACTAATTAAGATAAGTGGTCACAAACATACATAACATTAAGCTTTTAAAACTGATTGTTCTTTATTGTAACTTTTATTTAAAACGTTCTCTTGTTATTTTCGATTATTTAAAATTGATATAACTGTGAAAATATTTTTATATTCGGGAATACCCATTTTGAATGTATCAAAGAGTCCATGTTGCCTGCAAATTATTTGTCGTTCAAACAGAACATGTTCAATTCAAATAGGTCTGTTTTCCCCATGATTCGAATGTAGCAGCGAGGAAAAATATTATTGGGATGTTTGCTTCTCAAACACATGCGTCCGTTAACCAACGAAGTGTATTTGCCCTATAATTTTGCCTGCTCGCGAAAACATTCGACGTTCTTCTTTCAAATTGCACATTTCGTATACGTGTATTCCCTTTAATACCGAAATATAAACGCAGGTAAAGTAAAATGGTATTTTATAAATCTGGTAATTATGCATTTAATCAATAATGTATGATATTAAAATCTTCTAAGCTAGTAAAACCTAGTGAGGTTTAATTAATATCAATTTTACCTAACATTCACAAATTTGACGAACGAGTGAGAAAGTTTAGAAAGCTGAGTTTATTTAAAATTTTATTATTTAGTATTTTGTCAGAGTTAAAGGGAATCATCGAAGTATTCTTCGTATCGATAAACGTTCAGTTGTCTAGATCGAAGGTAACGCGAAATGCAACATCAACTACGGTTTTTAGCTAATATTGTTCGTCAGCTACTTCTATGCATTTTTCATCTTTATCGTCAGTCACCATACCCCACCCACTTTCTTTCGACGAAAAAATCAAGAGAAAACCAGTAAAGGGTTCCACTTAATCTCAGTAGTTTCGTGCTCAATCGGTGGAAAGATATCGAACCACCGTCTTAACTATCGAATGAAAAATGTACGGGAATTTATTGAAGGGAGATATATTGGTCTTCGAGTAGATCGAGTTTTATTCGACTCTAAGTTCCCACATCCGACTTTAATTGTTATGTTCTTAACGTTAAAAGGAATCATTAGAATGGTGTTCAAGCAGGAATTATTGTAACGTGCTAGTGTTTTTGTGCTTTTAAAACTTTGTACTATAATATAATTTATATGTCTTTGTGTATTTAGAAATGTGATTTAATTGTGGCATCTAAATATTCCTATTTAAATTATACTAATTATAAATATAATTATGTGACGTAATAAATTACATTGAAATGTACTACGTTATCAATCAAAAATTCCATATTATCAAAATTATCTTTACATTTTATTGTGGAATGAGATGTGACTCTTAAATGTTCCATAATTGTCAATTGTCATAACATTAGTTATATCATTAGTGTTTTCCGATACACAAATCCATAGATTTGTCATCTACTTTTGGAAGTCTCATATTTCAATTATTTCATCTTTAGTCGCCAAATAATATCGAAATCAAGAAATCAATGAATAATGAATTTCTCGTGTTTCTCTTTTTTCCTTGCAATAATTTAATCAGAATCGAGTAAAATCTTGAAAACATGTCCCTGTAAAAATGGAAGATTTAACTTATTATCTTTTTCCTCTGCAATTTTCAATCATGAATTTACACATCCAAGTGTAGTTCCATAGCAAAAGTGGAATTTTATTTACAACGAAGCTGAAAATATGCAACTTTGCGTTATATATTCGCTGGAATTAATTTATTGTTGATAAAGGAAAAAGAATGCAGAGAGACAGGCCGCGATTTCTATCCCATACACTTATTTGACATAAGCTGCTTATGAAGATCCTCCACAATACATGTTCACGGAGGTCATGCCACTGTGCATATAGATGCGTTTGCAATGAACCCAACGGATGGATTTAGTTCCTTCCCTAAATAACACCCCGTTAAATAGCCTAATTCGATGACTAATTAATCGAGCTGGTTAATGCACCGATGTGAATTATTAATTTCTACGACAGAGAAGACAAATTCTACGTTATCTGATTGCTGTCGATCGTGTCAATTATTCCATGGTTTCAATTAAATCTAGTGCTGTCCGTTGAGAGATAAGCAAGCACGATTTTGGTTAATTACCAGAATTGATATGAAACTTAATAATTGCGGAATTAAGTCTCGGTTACGAATTCGAGCAGTGAGAAGTTAATTATCTTGGCACCGAAGGCGGGTTGCACAGGTGTTCAAATATTATTAGAGATGCGGCGGTAGATCTATTTACGCACGTAAATTAGTTGAAAATTATATTTGTTAATGTTAGGTTTATTGACGCGGAAGGATTCGTCAAACAATGAAATGAGTCGCTGTATACACTAAAATTGATAACTGAATCTAATAAGGAGATAATTCACGATGAAGAGATTACATAGTAGAGATAATTTTAAGGAAGATAAAATAAACGTAAGGACGTTTATTTTACTTCGATGCGAGATACGTAACTATTACTGACTTTATAAAGTATAAAATAATCTCGATAATTACCCATATTAATTGACATTCATATAACTACTCGATATTGTGTAAAGATACTACAAAATTATTATGGTTAAGATAATCATCGTAAATGTATTCAGTTCTAATTATATCTTGTAGTTGTGATTATTCATTCATTTTTTGAATCGAAACCGCTGCTGCATTTTATCTCAAGAAATGGTAAGTGAATTAAGACTGCTTAATCTAATAATATGCTAATATTTCTACAATAAATTCCTTTCAATTTTCCGACGGAGGAAATTCAAATAGATAATGAAATTTCTACGAGTTATTGGAAAAGTAGATAGTACGATAATATTTTATAAAACTATACATACGAGATCTTAAAAAGAAATCATGATTTATAATTTGTGAAATTTCTAATAGTTTCTTCTATCCGTTTTCAATTATTCTAACACTATGTATCCAAGAAAGATATCTTTGAGAGTGAGAAGGTAAATCTAGATGAAATAAACTTCATATATCGTAATTAATTTTATTAATAAATCATTTAACGAACTTCTTGTGTTACGTAAATATTCTATAGATATTTCTGAAATCCAGTCAAAGCATTGTAGATTTAGCATAAATTACGAAATATCGAAAAAGTTGTCTCTGTCGATCGAATCGCTTTGTTAACTTTTACATTTACATGCGTTCACATCGTTTGTCAATTTGTAAAAATTGGGACACCAAATCAGACACGGTATTCGAGTGTGAAATTCATTTCCACAGCACGTAGAAGGCAGGTTTCGCCGACATAAAGTGGAATTACATTATGCAGCCAGCATCGCATTTGCATTTGCTCGATCAACGATCATCGTGCGTGTCGAACGTTCGTTCACGACTATGATCGATATAACTCGAACAAAGCGAGAAGTTTAATTTTCGAACGATTCACATAAATTGAAGGAACTCGTGAAATCTTTGTGCATTACGTATAAAGCAATCTATTTTTTTACTAATTTATTTCGCATGTTTGCAATTTGAGTATCTTTCATATGTTTAAAATTCATTCCCTTTAATTACTGTTCTCTCTGATGAAATATCATCTGAAAATGGTAATTCTTTGTTTAGTATAATTAATATTTACGGATAAAAGAAAACAGAAAGTAGATTTTTCTTAATTTATACCAGCGAAATTTTTATCAATTTAAATTATGTTGTAATCTACACATCTAGAATAAAACCAAGTTAAATTTCATCACTCTATTTGGGTATTACGAGCAGCGTTACACGTTATACCGTGTATATTTATGTTTTTATACTAATTTCTAAATTTTCTTTAATTTACACCAGAGCTTCCTTTTATAAAGTATATTCATAATTTTCCGACAAAATTTGGTAAAAAACTAATTTTAGTTTCTTTTGTTATAATAATTTTAATTTATTTCTATGCTTTGTCTTTACAAGCTAAAATAAAATTTCTTTAATAACAATAAAAAATTTTTACACAGATGAGGTACTGCTTTGCGTAAAATAAATTTTGTTCGATCCTATTTAAAGGATTGAGAAATTTCAGTAAATAATGGTTAGCAAAGAAATTAAACTCTCCGATGTCAAGCAAATTGTCTTTGCTTCAAAAACCGAGTTTGGGAGTTTATTGAAGTGCAATTAAGTTAAAAGCAACAAAGAAGGTTACGCCAGAGTTACGCCAACGTCGTTTGTAATCTTCAATTACTCCGTTCTTGTGGTAATAAAATGCAATAAAAAATACTCGAAATTATTGATAAATATGCTTTTAGTAAATTTGTTAAAATGAAATGAGCGATTAGTGGTTCCGGTATCGACACCGTGTCCAAGTACATAAGTTGAAATACACATCAGAAATAAACTGAAATAATTCGAGATAACAGTTTCAATAATTACGTATAATTAAATATCAACATCTTTAAACATGCGATTGCAATTATAAAATATATTATTTTTATTTATGCTTTTAATA
Organism: Bombus confusus; assembly: GCA_014737475.1. Lineage (NCBI taxonomy): Eukaryota > Metazoa > Arthropoda > Insecta > Hymenoptera > Apidae > Bombus > Bombus confusus. The sequence continues at coordinate 979,745 of JACXIV010000097.1, forward strand.
GGTATAACTTTTTAACAGAAATCACTAAGACAATCTAATAAATCATCTGTACCCTATTTCTTAATTTCTTTTCTGAATGAAGCACCTCCATACATTTATAATTGAGCTCGAGATATTTATTTATCTAACATTATCTATCGATATTATAAAAAGTAAGTCGAACTACATAGTTAGGCTATTGAAATAAAGTAACATCCATTCAAAAGAGATACAAATATTTCAATTATTCATTCAAGGACTATAACCATACGGAGAGATAGAATCGATTGATCGAATTTATTCGAGCGGAAATTGCGGTGAAATCTCTCGCTTTAACCAATTAAACTATCCAGACTGTCGACAAATTGTTTCTCTCTAAACCTAATATCCGAAATGGCTACCACTTGTAAATTACACGGTCTGGCAAATGTGGTTTCCTTTGGTCGTACGTCGTAATTTTCAAAGTTCGATAAATATGAAATATCATGTAGGTATAAATAAATATATTTAATCAACCAATTCGTATGAAGAAGTGAAATACTTTAGTCCCCTTGTAGGTTTCTTTTCAAATTTAGAAAAAAATAATAACGAAATTTGTACTAATGAAAGAAAATAAAAAATTGTAAGAAGAAAGAAACAAGTTTGAACTTGAATTAAGAAAAACCAAATTTTAAAAACTCGATGTATCAACTTTTAACATATTTCTATCAAATTCTACTATATAAACATTTTATAATTTACATGATATAGCATACGAGCAATTCGGTTGTGTCACAAATTCTCAAAACCTATGTTTTTAAATCTGCCTAAACGAAGAAAAAAAGGGGATACACTTAAATTTATCCCAGCGTACACGCACCATCGATTTCGCATCAACGAAGAAAATAATCTTATCCCCGACATAGTTCCACGGTTTATCCTGAATCTCTAGAAAAGACCCACTTGGGGGATATCATTAACGCAATAAGTTATCCCAGATTAAAGGAGTCATCTCGAACAAGTTCGCTCCTTATCGAACAATCGGCACAGTGTAAGCTGCGTCGTAATCAGCCTTTAACGTGCTTTCAATGAGGTTGCGTCAATCAATAGGTGATTTTGAGTCTCTGAAACGACTAAGAAGCGCATTTCTCACGCGATTAAATGCTCGTTACACTCGTGACACGTTTATTTCCAAGATTCCTCTCAGTAACAGCTTCATACAAATTGTTGTACAATTTAGATTTCGTTTGTTACAGCACATCGAGCTAGAGTATAGAAACAAAGAGAAGAATATAATTTTTCTTTTTGTGATCGAACATTATCCTGTCTCTGGTCTTTAATTTTTATTTTGTTGTATATTCTTGCTTTTCTTAGTTTTTACGAATGGAATATATTAAAAGAATTTTTATGGTGAATAACGAAGCTTCTTTAAGATTTTAAAATGAGGAAATTCCGATGGGGAAGAACCTTGTTCGATATATGTATTTTATACATTCAGTATGGAAAGAATTAAGCAGATAAAAGCTGAGATTCAAAAGATAAAAAGCTCGTTAAGAAACCTGCTGTGGATACAGATCCTTTTATGTCGTATTCTAATAATCTTTTTACATTGAATTAATGGTCCCTTATTGTGATTATACTAAAAATTCTTAAATAAATGGAAAACTAATCTACAAAGTGCTTTCAGAAGTCTAAATATAGGAATATGTTTAAATGCAGGTAATATATAATTCTTAATATTGTTTGTTATGCCGTCCGTTTCTTAGGCTCGCATTTTGTTTTTCTTATTGAATATCTTAATCCATATACGTGTGCCAGGGCGTCAAATATAGATAACATAACTGTCAACAATTCTCAACCTTCTTACATATATTACATAATCGTTATTAATTTTTTTCAATAAAATGACTAAATAGAAAATACAGACAATATATCCCAAACGTTTTTTTTTTTTTAGATAAAAGATTATGAAAAAGATCAACGTACTATTACGTTAACTTTAATACACAAATTAATTTCCTCTAAATTACAATTTTAATACATTTCAAATTAACTATCTTCCAGTACCAACAACCTATTGTGACTCTGCACAAAACCAATCGGTCTAAAATGTCTCTCGTGCTTTCAAATCAGGACTCTTTCGTATTCCTCCGAGACGAAGGAATTCCGGCAGAAATTTTGACAAATACCGCGAACGAGATACAGACACGCTAACACACACACGCATACGCGCTCGTACATATATACATATGAAATCTATAAGAGAAATGGGGTCGATGTGTCAACGTGGAACCGCAGGGCTAACCCTCCGGCGACAGATGTCAAGGAATCGAGAAATTACGATGGTAGGCGAGTAAAAGCTCGCTGGCGGAGGGTGTGAATGTCACGTAACCGGCAGAGACAGCAGGAAAAAGAGAAACAATGGGAACTCGAGCGTGAAGCTACCGCAGAGACGAGTAAGAACAGCAGCAACCGGAAGAGACGTACACTTGCATTAATATTTATTCTATGCGCGCCTTTGGTCGGGGCTGTGCCATTTTGTTCTCCATCGTACACCTTCAGGTGTGTTGTTCGATGAAAACCGCCTTCAAGGCACGTAGCGGAATTGAAGATTCGTTTGGCGCACTATTACGCTTGTTCCGTTTCCATTGGTCGCACCGTAAGCGTTTAAAGGTGTTGTCAAGGAACTTAGAAATTTGAGTTTAAGTTTAGGTTTCTTGTTAATTGGTCTTTTACGTGTATGTTTAGTTTTAAGTTTTAGGTGACTTCGGGGGAAATGTTATACTTTTCACATCATTTTCTTTTCTTATTAATGATTCTAAATAGATGATATTTAGGATAATTTGAATCTGATTATTTTTTAAGACGATAACTTTGTTGCACTTGAGATTTCTAACGATATCCAGAATATTTTTTAATGCAAGGAAAAGCTTTTCTTTCTTAGAAGAAATACTAAATCTTTATGCATATACATAAGCTTCTATTACATCTCGTGTGTCTGAAAGCACGAAGTTGAAGGCTCGGGCTAAAGCGGATTTGTCTTTTCGTATTTTCAAAGCTAAAGGAATAAGAAAGAATTATTATTCGATAGAAATTAATTCTGGCTGACAATTTCCATAAGTTCTGCAAAATATTTGAAACCATTACCATTCAAACATTCATTACATCAAGCTTCTCAATGCCATAATATTGTATCACATTCAGACTATTACTACAAAATTATATTCGGAGTATGAATATGTCTCATGTTGTTGCAAAGAAAAGTAACGTAGCATAATTAATAGCAAATGTATTAAAGAACTAAAACAAATCCTCGGTAACCCATTTCCTGAAACTCTATATTCCCCTTTAACGTTCAGGAGCAAAAGCATAAACATTGCACAAAAAATCCAATTTCCCCAGATTCACCCTCCGATTCCTCGTTCACGTGTGCGTCACGGTTCCGTCTCTTCTCTAATCAGAATTCAATTGCCGAGAAAATATTTATCCGTCGAGTACAAACGAGCGCTGTTCAAACACTTTTTAACCTCTAGCGTCTTCTTTCCGCGCCAGCGTCGCTCATCTGGCGCACGCGGAAATTCGCGCGCTCTTACAATCGTTTGGCGTGAGAAAATGTTTCCGAAAAATTTTGCCATTCCCTTTGATCCTGTCGTCGTTCTTTGGCTGCATCCAGTATGTCTCCTTCTCTTTCCTTCTTTGATTATCCGCGTGGTAGAACTCGTCGACGACGGACAAGATTGGCCGGCGGCAAAGGCCGTGTTGAGCCGCTAAACTACGTGTCAGAAAGGAAAAAGGGGCGAATCCAAGCCCCGAAGGCATGGCCAAGTTTACAAATATGTGTTGCCTGCCGCGGTGTCGTGGCGGTTCTCCGGATCTTCCTGTAAACTTTGTTATTCCCTTTGCAACACCCTTCATCCCTGCTTCCGTGATTCTTGCAATGTTGGTACATACGTGCGATCCTACTAGAAATTACGGAGCGCATCGCTGATGCAGCGTCGCAACAGGCGACGCTTGGTGGACGCTTGTTTGCCAAGCGAGGCAACCTATTCGAAAAGTGGGTCGCGTTAAAGGACGCCTCGAAAAGCGAATGCAAACAGATTGGATGTATTTAATGATGATTTGATAATAGTACAGCTAACTGGACAAGTAGTGTACACTTGGGAATGTTGATTCGAACTAACTTGCTTGGGATCAAGGTATAGGTTAAATTATTTAACAAGTTTGAGAATTAACCTTGGGGTTAGGTATTGATAATGTTACTGTGATTCTTATTAGAGATGCACCGATTAATGATCGTCTAGTCGGTTAAGTCGAAGAAAAAGGCCGATTGATCGGTCCGAAATTTTTAGTATTATTACCGATAACTTGTTACAGCTTAGAAACTAAAATGCAATGTCCTTTTATTACTGTCATTAGTATAATTTTAATATTCTTTAATGAGTAGTATATTTACTTACTTGTAGATACATATTGATATGTAATATTATTATTACATAAGTAATTAGTATTTATTGGAATAAACTAAATAAGCACCACTCAACTAGGAACTTTGGTCATTATTTCTTATTTTTATCGTAACAAAAAACTCTCTGAAACAAAGAAACAAATAAATGTAATAAAATAAATATGGCAAGGAATATTAAAAAGTTTTCTCTTTGGGTTCGTAATATTGAACAATCACAAATTTGACGCGCTTTGTAGCGATATTTGAAAATGATCGGTAAAGACGACTAGTCGGCTAATCGGTCAAAACTATAGTCGGTACGTCTCTAACTTTTGTGGCGAATAATAATGTAATTATGAAATATGATTTTCAGTCCTTAATCAATAGGGTTAGATCGCAGATGATCAGAAGAGTTTGGTTTAGATTTATCTTGTTTAATTTTAGTTTTCACTTTCGTTCTATGTTTTATACACGTGTACGTTTTATATAGCACGATGTACTGTAAAATTAAATAACTGAAATCAAACTCTTGTGTCTCGTTAAAAAAAAAAAACATAGTTTTCAGAAAAATTTTAATTAAAACATAAAAGTACGCAAAGAAAACATCTGTCGGCCACTCGAAGTTTTAAAATCTCGCAGATTCATATAACAGCAGACGTAAATATCTTGAGTTTCCTTCATATAATATAATGGCGTGTGTCTGAGAGGGCACGAGAGCGAGCCAAATATCGTTAAAATAAATCTAAATATAAGAGGCAAGGAGCAAGGGGAAAGACAAGAGGACAAAGTATGTCCAACAGACGCCGACAATAACTGCGAATGAACTTCCTTGCTTCACGGTCCGAGTGTTCCTTCCGGGTTACATCGTATCGGGTTACGTTGTCTTCCAGACTGACCATCAAATTTTACGAGGGTGCCTCCTTCCTGGACCAAGCCAAAGCTAGAGAAAGTTATGTAAGCACGAAAAAGGAAACAGAATCTGTACAATTTCACGTCCATGTGGTTCGAGCTAGTAACGTTCGAAAATGTTTCTTCGTCGATTTTCCAATTTCACTGGTCGACATGATTGGAGTTCGACATCGACTTCGAAATATGAAGATTTTCGCTCTGAATCGTGAATTACTTTCGTCGATTTTCAAATTTCGTTCGTGCATTTGCTATATTGAAAATTCTTCCTTTTTTACTTCTTGAATTTGAAAAATTTCCTTCGTCGACTTCCAGCTTTCCATAATTCGTGCTATCAAATAAATGCAATTTCTGCAGTTGAGAAATCTTTTCCCTTGATATTTGTGAATGATGAATTGCTTAAATTTGGAAGGTTCGTAAAAAGATAATTCGTTAGTCCATAAATTCCAGGGACTTCTTTTACCGACCTACAAGCATCGAGAATTTTTCTTGCCGATTTATACATTTTCAAACTTACCATAATCATCCTATAAATTTTTTGCACTATACTATAGGCTTTTTAAGAACGAAATATTTTCTAAACTAATTATAATAAAAAAAAGAAGAAAATTATGTATAGAACTGAAATCAATATTCATCTATCTTTTTTAAGTTACTTCTTCATTCTGAATTATACAAAATGGATAAAAATTATCTGACCGTAATATAACGCATTAAACTTACAAAACCCAGTTTTTCATCACGCTAATCGCATACATATTTGCCACTCAAACTTCCATTCCGCCCGTATAACCACAAGCAGCTTTATCATGAACTTATTCAGCATCTAAAATCAACTATGTAACGGTAAACACCCACATCAAAGTAGGTACTCGATGTTAAATTAAAATATCTTCGTCTCATAAACTTTTTGAATTGTCACATCAAAAAATGCAAAGTCTGAGGATCGTGAATCTTTCTCAAATGCTTTGATTCTGCGAAAGCTCTTAATCCTCCTAGTGGGGTCCTCTCGAGGAAGCGGCAACAGCGTGTCCGGTGGCTGGTAAAAAACGCGGAAAGGACAGCCATCAGCTCCGTTTCTCGTTTCGGTAAAATATTTACGTTGTTAAAGGGCTGCTAGTCGCCTTCGTCCGAAAAAATGGACTTCGCTATTATGGTCGCGATACCGAATTAAAATGCTAATTCGCGGCATTAATTTCCATCTATCACGGGCCAGCTTGTCCTCTCACGGCCGGGCTAGTAATTTTAAATGTTTTTAGCTTTCGCACCGGGCGGTACCGACACGTTCGTTTTACATAAATCTATGGAGGAAGGGTTTTGTGACACGAACCGAGTCCTCTTTTGTCAACAAAACTTCTGTCAACATTTGTCAATTTTTGTCAAGCGCGATTTGGATGCTTCAACGAGGCGGAAAGGCTAGTATATCATGGTCTATGAATAATAATGTCGTAATTGTTCTATAATTAATGTTATTTCTGATTTTGCACATATTTTCTTGAAGTTTCAGGATAAAATAAAAAATTACATGTGATTTTAACGTAGAAATGATAGAGACTAATAAATTAGAAAATAATGATTACTGGACGATATAGGACAGTATAAGTGAAAATTATTGCTTTGCCCATCCTATTTTCCAGTCTTGACACAAACAAATTTTTAGTTATTGTGGTCACTATGAAGTGCTATGTGGGATAAGAGATTCAACGTAATGAAGAATCTGAGAGAAGATATCAGCAATTTAGCAAAAGAGCAATTAGGAGAATTATTATTGTATGAAGTTATATAATTATAGATAACATGTTATTTATAAATTATTTACAATTTATTATAAATTATTTATACAAATTAATTATAAATTAATATGATAGGTTACACTTCCTAGCGTATTAAAATTATATATGTAAACATGGTATTACTCTGGTATTTGTAAAGTTAATAATAACATTAATAGCGTTGTACAGTTTTGCGAAAACAATATTCTGTGCACAAACTTTCGATTGAAATTCCAATTTAGTAGAATTGCGGGAGACGCTTAAAAGAACAGAAATAAAACCGCAAATTCCTTGTGTGTTAAAGAGTTGCGCAGGTGGAATTCTGAAAGGTTGTTTTTAAAATACTTCTCGTGGGAGTTGCTCAAAAGAAAGTTTAAAGTGGATACATTCTATTCTCCCCTTAGGTAGCATCCAAAAATTTAGGTTACTCTTTTGATGGTCTTATGGAAACTCTAAAACGCCAGGATTTCCGCGTTTTCATTCACTGCGACGGCTTAACAGGTCATAATATTATGGCGGGATTTAGTTTTAAAAGTCTTGAGTGGTTAAGTACGAGTAGAATGCAGTTTTCGAGATTATCTTGCTATGTTTCCGAGATAAGTGGTGGAAAACGCGTTCGTAATTCAAAGAGCTGCCACAAAGGCTGCGTATTTACTCTTGTTGCCGAGTACACTTTTGTTTCGTCCAGTTTTATTCGATGTGATACTTTTGCTCGAAATACGATTTGCTGGTGCTCGGATATATCCAAGAGATAATAAATTTAGGGAATCGTAAAAATTGGAAAACTATGATCGGCATTTAAGAAATTTGTAATAAAGTATTTTCGAAACTATTTATTAGTATTTGCCAATATATTATTGTTAGACTTAATACTTCTCCTACTTAGAAATTTCTTATTGTCTCGTACGTTCTCGAAAATATCTATTGTTATTTGTGTAAAAAAGATATGGAAAGGAAAATATATTGAAATTCACTGATTTGTCTTTTTTGGTTGAGGTATGAACTGATTGATAAATTAAGATAATAATAAATAACCTTTAGAATAAAAAGGTACGAAATATACGAAAATTTTACAATAGAAGATAAACGAAGTAAAAAAAAGAAAAATAAATAAATAGAAAAATATTGTATCAAAGAAATGTATAGAAAAAATTCCAATATGTAGTTGCGAACGAAAAACTGAACGGTGATACTAACTACTAACTACTTCAAAGTACTACTTCAAATACAACTGTTCTTTAATTAAAAAGATTTTTATTGCCTTTAGCAGTATCTTCATCAAATAACTTCGTCTATATTCGATTTCAATATAATAACCTCGAATAAAATGACCCAGATTTCTTTCCTTTTCTTCCCCGCGAAATTATCACAATCTATTACGCTCAATCGCTGGAATCCAGAACATTTTTCCCAAATTCGTTAGCTGACGAAGGTACGAGAAATTCGAAATACGTAACTGGCATTTTAACGAGCGTACGTCATAACGAAACGAATCGAGAGTGGAACGAGTCGATTTTGCATCAAAAGACTGCGAATAGAATTGAACGAAATGCCCGATTACCCTCTTTAAAGTTGCTTGCCACGGAGCATGCATTTTAATGAAGGGCGGATGCCGGATTAGTTTCGTTTCCGGTGGGCTGCGATCGATTTTTTTCTCGTTCACCTCACGCAACTCGCATGCTCGCATTAAACCTCGTTGCAAGAGGGAATGAGAGAGGGATATGTGTTTACAATGTAGCCACCTGTTGGATACGAAACTTGTCGTTCTGTAGAACTTTTTCTCTTAGAATCTTGTTGGGAAGATAATTCTTTTTTTTTTTCTTTTTTGTCATTTTTTCACATCGATCATATTTATGTATATACGTTACCAGTTTTTACTAGTTATGAGTTATATGCAATGCAATATTGGTCTGTTAATTTTTAGCGAAACGTGATGAAAAATTTAATTTAACGAATAATAAGAATTTTCTTCAGTATATTATTACGATGAAATATATTATCGAGGGTAAAATTTAATTAATAATCGACTGATTATTTATCTTGCGAATTTATTCGTTCACTAGAGGATACAATCTTTGCCTTGAAACGTCACATTAAAAGTGTGCTTGAATCTTCTTAATTAAAAAAAACTCAGTTTTAATCAATGTTTTATCAGGAAATAAATTAGTTCTTATAGTAACTCCTTTTAATAAGAACTCAAATATTTTACTTCATTATTAGCAAGTTAATCGTTCTTACGGCTCGGTTGCTCTGTGAAGTACACTGGGAAGTTATAGTCAAGAAGAATTTCCAACAAACCGTCTACTTCAATCGCTCATTGAACCGTTCGTCCAATTAATTACGAAGCACGAAAACACCGACTTTTGAGTACTTCATAAGGTAAGAAAAGTACCGACAGAATGCTTATGCCGTTATAATAAATTCGAACTATACTAATGAATTTCATAGAAATTCTTTAATAACCCTCTACGTTTCCATTATAAAAATGCTGAGCTATAATGAAGTATATAAGTAAATCACATAATTTCGAACTTCCAACGAATAAACTTACAATAGCAGGGACCGTTGAAAATGTTAGCTCGTAATATGATATGTACATATTCCTTGGTCGAAATAAATGTCTTTTGCTTCTGGTCAGTGCTAATTAACGAATTGAAGATATCTTTGAAAAGTGAACTATTTCCTACCTCTAGTTCTAGGATGGGAATACTATTATTTTATTTAATAAGATTATATTATTTGATAAGCAGAATATCACGATTCAAGAACCGTTTTATCCCTTATTTCTATAATAGGTAATACGCAAAAATTATATTTTTTAGACTCTCGAAACTTAAAGATTATTACCTGCCTAAATTTTAAGAGCAAAATACAGTGCCGTGAATAATTATAAACTCAATTCTATTTATAATTATTATATATATGTAACGTAGTACATAATAATATTATCGTTATTATATTTTATATATAATATAATTTTTAGGTTTTTCATGATATTCAAATTAAAATTGACAAAATCGATTATATAACGTCATATTGTAATGTGAAGCAAAATGATACAGGTACAACAAACAAAAAGTTTCTTCGTTTAAAGCCTGGAAAAAATAAATTTTTTCTTAAAACTTTACTACGTTTTTTTTCAATATTTAGTATCTTCCTTTATTTGTTATTACTTGCATTAATCTGTTAGGTAGGCTATCCTGTAACTTATTTAAAGTTTTGTTTTCAATATCTGTCAACGCGGATTCTATTCACTTTTTAAGTTCGATAATAGCTTCTCCTGATTGTAAATTTTTCTTGTTGGAATTCATCACAGGACTGAATGCTGGTCATGATAATAATTCTATCCCGAAATCTTGAAAACACATTTTTGTAGTGGCTTCTGTATGAATAGGAGCATGGTCTTGCTGAAAAATTGTCTTTCTCCCCTCTATTTCAGTTATGGAAGATAATAATTCGCCATGCAACATCTGCTGATATCCTGTAGCGTACAATTGACCCTTTATAAAAACAATTTCACTTATCATATCCAGGCTTGATCGAAGGTTTCTTGAAAACGTTGAAGAAATAACGCAGAAAATGTGTTTGAATCTATAATTATTCACAGTACTATATCTTTCTATCGTTAGACCCGAAGAACTTTTTTCATCAGTCGCGTTATGCATAATTTTCTACATTAGATATCTATTTCAAATTAATTCCTTGAAAAATGTATTTTCCTTAATTATATCAACCTCTAAGCAAATCAGCGACATGTTACAGTCCACTATTAAAAAAAAAGTTAAGGATCATCGTGTTCAGATAAGCTGAAATACATACAGGCTTTTCAAATTTACGGTTGACACGCATATTTCTCGTCGGATGAATATTCTCTACTCTAATCCCAGTTTTGAAATTAAATTAGAATTTCAAACTTGCACGGTCTGCTAAATCGATTACGCAGGTTGTTGCAAAGCCCCGGTGCAAACTACTAACAAAACATTAACCACTGATAACAGTAAGCGAAAAATTCAAACCCTCTCGTCCAAGGACTATAATATACTCATATTCAACCGGGGCAGAATAGAGGGTTTCGATGTAAATTAACGACATCCTCGTCGGTTATCTCATTCCGAATGAAAATTAATGAGATACAAGATTACTCGATTTAACCTGTTGTAATCATCAATTTAATATTCTCATTCGGTTGCGTATTAATATGCGCTACATATAAAACTAGATACTGTTTTGTTAGCCCAGAAACCTAATTTCCTAATAGATTATAAAATAGAAAGAAAAAATGTTCAAACACGATAAACTGAAATCTGTCATAAGCAATAAATTTAAAATTATCAATTATATTTCTTCGTGTAAATAATTTCTTTTTTATATTAACTAAATAATCTGACACATTTTACAATTATACTACTGAATAAGAACTACTGTAGTAATTTAATTTTCATTTTCTTTATGGAGAATAAACGTATGTCTAATGGTGCCTTTTTAATTGTTAAAGAATGGTTCTGGATAATATATTTTTAACCTTTTAAAATCTGTTGGTGTTTTATGGTACTACTTATGTTAAAGTACCATGGATTACATACTTTATTCTGATTTTCCCGAGCGTTAAATGCATTTTCCGAAATCGAATTAATCAACACGATAGAGGGCAACGATGGTGATTGGGCGTGCGATTAATCCAAAGGGCGCAAATTATTCGCGACCGCAAATTTTACAGTCGATCGATGGGAACTGCTTCGCTGCGAGCGAACCTGAACTTTCGCGTGGATTCGAACAAAGTAATTTAAAACTTTCCTCCTGACTGGGTGTCGAGTCGTGAATAGAGCTGTCTACCATCGACGACGAGAAGTGTCGTGACATGTACGCGTAATAAAAATGCTAATTACATTACTCGACGACGAACGAGAGCTCGATGCCGAAGTGGTTCGAAATTATCGCGAAATGAGAAAGGAATGAAATAGTCAACCGAACCGTTCCTCCCTCCGTCAACCTGAAAATTCATATCGTACGTTACTATGGATACATTCACTGGATAAAAGATGATACAAAATACGCGTGGTACTTTTACGTCGGAAAGTCGAGCGATCGTGATCGCAGTGAAATTGAAGTTTTATTAGACTGGAAGAATGCAGTTCCACTGTCGTTTCAATTGAATTTCTATTGTATTTTTACTTAACCTTTTTACAGTGTAGACTGGGAAAGACTCAGACAGGCTGTCAAATATGGTATTACAAATTTCATGTTTTAAGTGTCATTATACGTAATGTAATAAATTAATATTTATGTCTTATACAAAATTGGAAGCATGTATTTTTTATATATACTTCCAGAAATGCAAGAAATTTCGAGGATAAAGAGAATTATTTTCTTCGTCATGTTATTATGTTCAATGATACAAAAACAATGAATGGGAAGTGACTTAGAAAAAAGTGTAGCGTACCAAAAATTGAAAAGGAAATCGGCTTAAGATTCTATTGTCTTCTTTCAATAATTGATCGGTCAAAAAAATCACTATTAATATTTCTAGCTTTAATTTCGAATTAACGATACAATTGGATGATTTGATACAGTTGATACAGCTGATGATTAGGTACAACTAAAAAGATAGTTTAAAATATTTTGCCGATAGTGCACATATAAAATTCAAAGAGAAACATAGATTACAATTTCTATTTTAATATTTGGATACAAAATTTGTATGCAGAGTTTATTCACAGCTAGCTGTCATCACTGAGAGTAAATTTAAAGGCAGAAAAAAAGTTCCTCTCTCAGCGAAGAGTTTTTAACGTCAAAACTGTTTTCCACGGCGGGACTTTAACTGCCCGTTAAACTATTTTCGTTTCCATGCTGCTTGTTTCTTTTCGCGGACAGCTTCTTTCTCGTGGCGCGAGTAATGCTTAACTCGTCGGTAGAAACACAGAGGGGTTGAAGTATCAGTGCAAACATCGCGGAGATGGCGACTGGTAGACGTCAAAAATATATTAGGCCGTGAGTCACTGCAATAAAATAAATCAAAAGGAATGTTCAGTTAAATAAATAAGTCAATAGAAATTTAGTTTTCTATTAAAATTGATATATATTGATGATATATATATATTTTTGATATATATTTTATGCAATTAAGAGTTATAAGAGATTGTTAAAGATGCAAAAGCATTAATACAAAAGCGTACAGAATATTATTCCGTTGTCCATGTAGCGTTCGTTGACCGTCTGATAGTTCGTACCTGTACACAGAATAGTCGATTTTTGTATAAAGTAGTGTAAAATATCAAAGAATTGTAAAAACCGTTTTGACAAAGTCAAAGGCTCGTAAAAATTGCATTGTTGTGCAATGCTTTGAGCGTATCGCTAGAAAATCGAAACCAAATTGCGTATTTTGAAACGAGCAGAAATGATTTTTTTATTGATTTTTCCTTTGCTTTTTGACGTTGCTGTTTATTTTCCTCAGTAGACTTATATTTGTTGCTGTCGTTTTTAAAATAGTAAGAGAATCTGTGATTTATTAAAATTTTATATTCAGTCACATCCAGTTTAATGTTTGAAATATTTCAAACTCGTTACTAAAATTATTATTATCAGCCTTAGAACGTGGATTTTTATTCTATGTACGATAAAGTTTGAAAAACTTGAGTTATTTTATAATAATATGATAATAAATAATAAGCTGCCGAAAATAAAATTTCTGTAAAATAAAATTGAATTATCAAGTGCAGTACTAATTATATCTTCTGGATGAAACAAATTTCCATATAAATTCCATTTCTTTACTTGCGTTCATGAAACTATGCAAGCACATCTACAGTTTACTGATAAAACATTCCTGCACCTCCTGCCTTCTGATTGTTCGTTCAGTGTCGTTCGATGATTGTATTCCAAACTATTAAAAGGTTTTCTCGATTGTTTTGGAATCTTCATTTTCCCGCGATTCCCGCGAACGTGGAATCGAGAAGAACGTGTTTACGAGCCAGAGCCGGCAAGTTGGCGGAAATGGAGCCGTACAAGCTCGTCGAAGGAGACGTTGACAAGCGGCAGAAATGAGTTCACGTTCGTCGAGGATGACAAGCAGGATCTCGCTCCCCAAGTTCGTTCGATACGAGGCCACGAGCTGCTTGGAAATTTTCGCCGCTTGGGATTCCCAGTTTCTCGTTGTCGATCACAAAGATTACGCGTGACGTGCATCAAGTATGGGCCTTGGTTCGTGTAAATGTTGCAAACGTCGACCGGATGGAAATTTTCGACCTCCACCTATTCTGATCCCACCATATTGTATCGTGTCACGCGTGGATATTACGGAACAGCCATGGAATCATGGTAAATCAAATATCTGGATATCACAGCTCGTGATGAATAAATGTTGAGAATCATTTTGTATATTGTAGAGTATAGTATGCAAAGAAGAGAACATACGATCTGCATCATGTTAATGTAAAAATTTCGGCTAGTATGTCTGCCTATTTTATAATTGTACTAGGTCTATTGGAAATAATTAATAAGAAACGCGTTTCTTTGTTTAGCCATTTTCTCATTTTTGCATTATACAGAAAATTTACGAATTCGTGGGACCTTTTTCGGGGATCGATTCTAAACACCGAAACAAACATGAAAGTTAATATGCCAAAATGTTGGTTAAGGCCTATTTTTCATGTTAGGAACAATTTAACTCTCACTAGACATTCTTCCCTGTACATATGCAAATTACCTTGCACCACTACACAGATTCTGCCGAACGTAGGTAATCTTCAGTACTGTATCATAGCCATAATGTTGCAAGCTATGATACGGTATTTTAAGTTTCAATGTAGAAATAACTTCAGCTTTTAAAATTATTAACTGTTTATCCATACCACATATTTTTCTAACTGGATATTAATTCTTAATTCTTTCTGCGAAACGAAAAATGTTAATTGAGATATTTTTCTTAAGATTATCCATTTTCAAGATATTCACTCCACGGTAAATAAAATTTTATCGCCATTAAAGTTAAGCAACAGAAACATTTGTCATAATCAAGATAAACAAATTTGTAAAGTCGTAAACATTTATTTATTTGTCTTTAATAAAAAATTATCATCTATACAGTTTTGCTCCGAACAAAATTAAAAACGAAACAATTGTTCATTAAAAACTGATCGAATCATCCGATACACCGCTCAACAATCAAATATAAAATCATCCATGCAGAAATTTCTTTCTGGCTGCGTCCACAGTTAAAATATTCGTAATTCGTGAACGATTTCGGACGAAAAGAAAAGAGGAAGCAAAAGTAGGTTAATGCTACTCGCTAAGCTGTTTCGTAGGAAGAACGAGACAAAACGTCAAACAGTGATGAAAGAGGCGTGCGCTTGACGTCGCGATAATGCAAAAAAATTTACTCGACCGCATGATTCGAGGATTGCACGATTTTCACAGATTAACGTCCCTAGTGTATCTATTGGAACAGAGAACGAGGTATTTTCTCGTCGTTGCCTTCGGCTTTGTCCTGTATTTCTTCGACCTTCGTCTAATATTCAACCTTACCTTTTTCTCGCGCTCTTTTAATTTCGGCTCTCCTCTGGCATTACGCCGCTTTATTAATTACTAGCCGGGAGGCGAGCATTCTCTAGAGAGAGAGAGAGAGAGAGAGAAACTCTTTTCCTGCCTGAATCTCGCTCGACGCTGTGATTCGCGAATTGACACGAGCACGAGCTTCCTTTGAAGACATTTGCTCGATGAATCGTCGAGTTGAAATCGTAAATGATGCAGAATGCAGAAGCAAAAGTTTCCAATAAAAGTAAAAATTGCATTTTTGTTCACTTTGACGCTTACATCGTTTATTATTAGACTGCGAATTTTTATGCAAATATCTTTGTGAGCATAAAGAAAGAAATTGATTCTTAATAGGCATTTATGCAACCGCATTTTGCAACGATGTTACATGAAATTTACATTCTTTTCCAATAAAAAATAATTTTTTATTTTATCATCTCAATTTTTTAATTGTTCTTACGTCGCTCGCGATTTGTATACACTCGAACGATTCGAATTTTCAGTGACATAAGTGTTTGCACCGAAATAGCTCCTTTCTAAGGTCAATAATACATTTACCGTGTGTGCAAACCACAGTGTATCTGGCAGGGATGTCGTTCAAGACAGCGCAGCGGTTGAAACTTTAGTCGGATTCACAATTACTGGCATACGCTTACGTACTATACACGCGAATAAGCGAAGTGGCAGCGAGTTAATCCTTCCCTCTCAATAAGATATTCGTCGCCATCAATTTACCCTTCTAATCCATTCTATATGAAATTAAAAGGCTGCTTTTTAATGGAAGTAAATAATTAATACTCTTCATGAAATTTACACAATTGAAAATAACAAATTGGTTAATATAACTACATATATCTAATTTTAAAAATCTTGAAACGAAAGGTGATAAATTGAACGAAATTAATTATCTTCGAGTACTATTACATCAATTAAACATCTTTTTCGATCAAAAATCTCGGGAAATTCAATTATTTCTTCGTTATGTCGTCTCTTCCATCTCAAAACCTATTCAATCAATCTCAAAATCAACAATCATTTCGCCATAACCCACAACAATACTTCCCTTTTAAAATACAAAATCCTGTCACCCAATTCACTTATTCCCTGTTACATGTCACCCATTTCACCCCTCAATCTCCACAAGAACGATTTACGTGGGAATCAGTTATAAAACGAGAAAGGTGAAAAAGATGTACTGGATTTCAGCTCGATAGCAGGTTAATGTCGCGTCAGACATAAATACGTTATACGGTGAAGGGTCATTCTTCATATTTTCGATAGGGTATCAAGGGATAGCATTGACGTGGTCACGGAAAAAAGGGAGCGTCGAGCAGAACTGTTGAACAAACGATCTCTACTGTCCAATGGCGAACAATGAGCTACGGGGGCACAATGACGGGGCAAAGGCCGACGTGTTCGGTGAATTGTATCGCGTTCGCGGTTTCGAGGCCGCCTTTATGCTATCCCCTTCCTCCGCGAGGGTGGCTGCTCCTTCGTCGCAGAAACCTATACACCGTAATAATACAGGAGTTATCAGAATGTCCGAGCTGTTTGCCCTACGCGTTTCCAGCTGTTACAGTTCAATTTTCTTCTTCGTGAATGCGTTTGCTTCTGAAAAACAACAAGGTGATCGTAGAATTTTCTAACTGATAAAATTCTCGTATACTTATATTTGAACCTCTCAACAGTCAAATTAATCGATTCTACTTTTTATAAACTTCTCAATTTCATTGTCTGAATACGTTGAAATTGATTACTATCTGCCTGATTACTATCGAAGTTTTCAAAGAAATAAAGTATTTATGTATCTATAAGTCTGTAAGTTTACTTATTACAAAAAAAAGTTACATAAATAATCGCGAATTTTTAGTTAGAATTAAAAAATTGTAACATTCGACATATTTTTCTTTATTTTTCTATTTGTAGAAAAAATTATGTAATCAGCGCAGTTTCTGGACAGAACATATAGTATAATGTTTAATGTCAAAATAAATATCAATTTAAACATCCGCAGTTTACTTAGGATAATGGCGATAGGAGTGTAAATGTTTCATGTTTTAGGGGAAATAACTTTTATTTATATAGAGAGTTGTCCACGCAATTTTTTCATGTCATAACTTCGTTTTCAGTGTAGTTAGAGAAAAATGTCAGGGAGAAGATGAATGGTTCGGAGAGTATACCACATTTGTACATATTTTTTTAATAAGTGCAATGGTGTACGTACATTCTACAATTGCATTACTTCTTTTAGTGTAAGTGCATATTTTTTTTTTTTTTTTTTTTTTTAAATCGAAACCTCTCTTCATATTTTAACTTTAACATTGTAGAATATATTATATGAAAATCAAGAAAAAAGGAACATAGTGGAATACTTTAGGCTTTTATTTTATGCTAAATATCATTTAAATTGATCATGTTTTCACCATTTCACCACTTTTTCACATAGAATGGCGAGAGGATTCGATCTACAGAAACAAAATATGCATAACCATCTAAAAAGGTAATGCAATTGTAGAATGCACACGTACCAAGGCACTTATAAAAAGAAATATGTATTGTTTTTATAGACCAAAAGCTGAAGATGGTGATTGTGCGGTAAGAAACAACAGAAATTTACAAAATATTAAATTACATCATATCCTATCACATCTTTGTCAAATAAAAAATTCCATTTTCTCGAGCAATAAGTTACGAAAATTATCTCTTTCCTTGATATTTGTTGCAATTACGAGTGTCTCGAATCGATACCCTCAATTATGTCAAGCACGTGGATCTCCGTTCTAATGTCGAGGGACGTGGTCGGATTCCAAGCAAACATACCGTACTTCGAAACCATTTTAATCCATTCTGGTTAATTGAATTTTCCGCTGCAAACGGAGCAACCGCGTGCTCTTTCCCGCGGTCTCATTAAAACATTTTGTCTTCGCGAAATTCCCATTGTTGAGCAAATTTGCTTTTCGATTCAAATTTCGAGAAGAACATCTAACACGAACAGATTTCATATGTAACGCGAGTAGTTTAACGTTTATGGTTTTGGAAAACGTAAATGCGCGTTTATATCTGCGGCGGTTAACGATTTAACATGACAAGGATCTCTTTGGGAATGTTTCCTGTTGCTCGAGAATCGTAGGAAATGTTTTGAAACGTTCGCTGCAAGAGTTTCGTGGAATCTTATGTAAGTTCGTAATTGTCCATTTTATTGTGAAAGGAAACAACTGTTTTTGAAATTATGGTAATGTGTTTTATGTCTTTGATTTATTTATTGTACTTCTGTAAAGTATATATTATAATAATTCATTTGTAAACATGAACATTTTATGCACGTTTATTGTAACATAGCAAAGTGAACCTCAAAGAATTCCCAACGGTAACAAATCAAACATACTGTAAACTGAAACAACATAAATCGATTTTGCGAATTCGTATAAATAATACTGCAGATTACTGATATATTTCTTGATACAATCTGCGTAAAGAATTTGAAAACAAACAATTTAAATGTCATAACTCCCAACCATGGAATTTGTTCACTTAATGAAAGTTCTACTTCTGTCACAGTTTGTCCAACCGCGATTTAACCGTGTCTGAAGTTGGCGGAAAACATTGGTCGGACATCGAAATCCTTTCAACCGGAAAACTTGGCGCTGGTTCATATTTTTTCCTTTCCTCTCCGCCCTGCGGATCAGAATTCACTGTGCGCGCGTTTCCGTGACATCGTGGATCTCAATTCGAAATTAAACTTTCTGGCGCGCTGTTAAAAAATTCATCCGCCTGAGCTAGGATTGGATTTAATCTGCGCGTTGCATGCTTTGGCAGAAACGATTAATATAAGATGAACGGTTCAGAATATTCTACCGACAAGAGATTTTCACGGAAAGCATGACACAAAACCGAGCTCTGGCCTGGTCGGTGACCGAGTAAGCTTGAAACGTTCGTTTGCGAATACGTTTTCGGATAAAAGCAACAGAAAAATGACGCGTTTCCCAACGCAACGGTGGTAATCTTCTCACGGGAACATCCTGTTGACCGTCGTTTTTACGTCCTGCTGTTTGGAATTCTTTGAAATGTATTGCTGCAGAACTTTCGTGATACCGTTGTTCATTGCTACACTTTTGTTTGCTCGCGAGTCTAACGAATTGTAACTTTGGATAAAATTTAACATCTGCTTTATTGGATAGTTTTGAATGTATAGTTGAACGCATAGTATATTATCTATTGTATAGTTTGGATAGTGTTGTATTGAGTGTTGATTCTAAAAAGTGGGATATATTGTGCCATTTATCACAGGTGATAAATTTAGTGTGATTTAACGAAATCATGAAATTAATTATATATGATGAGAATGTGAATAATAGTTGGATTTTCTGCTTTCTATATTGCGGCACTTCCGCATCGATCGGTCTCTATTCATCCGAAAAGAAACGAATAAAACATTCAGATCAACGTAGTATTACCACAATTGGTTCATTTAGTCCTGTTTCGCTTAAAATTTCTACAATGGCATTATCCTCAGGAGCGTAACGATAGCTTTCATTTTATAGGATTTCAACATGTCTTTCAATTACATTTGCACTCGTTGCGCATCACTGTTCATTACGGAATCCATTCTAGCGGCGCGACGTCGAAGAGGTATCGTGAAAACCGAACAAATTTCATTAAAATAGAGAGAGAGAGAGAGAGAGAGAGAGAGAGAGAAAAGAGAGAAAAAAGCAATGATAACAAAAGGAATGGAAACAGCGCGGTTCGCACCAGTTTCACAGCACAAAGACTTCGCGGCTAAGTATTTCGCGACGTGTGGAAAAATCGTAACGATATTCGCAGTCAGTGAAAGGAAAGAGATGGAAAGAGGAATAGAGAAGGAGAAGAATGCACACGAGGTAGAACAATGAATCGTCGTGGAAAAATCCTAGGAAACGATGGCGGTAAAAGCAAGGGACTCGAATCACGTATCCAAGCCGTATATGAAAGTATTTCTCTATCACGGCACGTCTCTTAATTTGCGGGCATTCATAGTGTCTTTTATAGTAGAAAAAGGCGAATAAATGCGTGAATAGACAGGAAGATGTAACCGAGTTAATGCACTTATAACAGCAAAACAAACGTGGATAATAAAAGGATGTCACCGAGTGAAATTCTAAAGTGAATAAGAAAACGAGAAGACTGAATGAAGATCGTCATCTGCGAAACGTTCGATTTATTTGACTTTCTTTAGTGAATTTGAAAATTACATGTAGCAGATCTGTCTCGATTATAACGAATTCGTTTTGATGCAACAACTTCAATACCTAGAAAAAATTATTAAGAAAATAAATAAGAATTAGAGAAAATTTTGGTTGGTTGATAAAGTGAGGGCTGAAAAGGAATAAGATTTAATTTGAGGAAACTAGGAATAGAATCAAAGTTTAATAAACATTACAACATATGTATGTTTCTGAAAAAACACAGTTACGCTATTACTTCACTGAGTTCCACAATTATACAAAATTTACATTCTATGTGTATATGAAAACACATTTTCGAAAAGACTGTCGCCATAATGAATACTACATAAAATTTATGACATACTTTGAATAGAGAATGCAAGGGAAACCTACGTATGTCTTAAGAAATATTTTCAGTTTTAAATGTTTCGTACATGTATCACAAAATATGAGATCATAATTTCCTAGTTACGTGAGCAGAAAATACAAATACATTTCAGATTTCTTCGTTCCAGATAACAGAATAATTTACTGAAAATGCTCTTGTATATCACGCACATTTTACGAAAATTACTGTAATCTCATATTTCACGTTACGATGTATTAAAATATATTATAGTACATTTTCTCTTGACAAGTTAATGTATTTGTGAAATGTCAGTAATTCATTAAAACGAAGATACAATCTACTATCAAATACCCAATTTGTCCATTAACACCTTTTTGTAACTAATACCAGTTTCATTCCATCTAATTATTGATATTTATGTTTCTTTAAATACTAAGAAATTCCTGTAAATGTTAAACTATTAGACTCCGGATGTTTAACATAATTACATGAATGTTGAAAATGGAAACTACATTAAGATCTATATCACTCGTTAAATACTACGAGTACTTTACCTCGTATATTTTATGTATTTTTTGCATATTTTGCACTTATAAATTTCCTACAGATACGTAAACCTCCACAGTCTAATTATTATATTTCCCGAAGAAAAAATAAGAAATTTTCTCTTTTGTAATTCAAGTAACCTCAAATTCCAAGAGACATCAAAACCGGATATTCGGAAGAAAACCGATCTAATTTACGGAATTAAAATACGAAGCATATAGTCAAGGAAGTCTGACTATGAATGCTTACCGCACTGTGAAACACAATACTTGTGTCGTTTAATTAAGTTCGAAATTCGACGTGAAGTATGGTTTCACATAGAGCAAAAACTAGTATTTCCTTATAAGAAATACGATATAGCGATAGAAAAAAAGTTAATTCGTTTCACGAGCAATTTCCTAGAACACTGTTCCATACTTTTTTTTTTTATTCCTGCAATGCATTTTCTGCGCTGTAGACGCTGATAGGCTTCGAGCCATTCTTTCTCGAAGGACAGAACTCGGTTCGATGTCCTGATGGAAGAAATATGAAAGGAATGATGCATAGCGGAATTATCAACAGACGGGAAGTTACCGTCCGAATCAGTACTAGGCATGCTGAGTTATGGACACTCGGTTAACGTTATTAAAAGCCATTATTCAAAATGCAGCGCACACGTGCCATTATCAAGATTTTTCGAGAGTTATACGCCGCTTTGATGCGATGCACGACCGTCTGAAATGTGATAAGCGAGCTCGATATCGAAACACACGTTCCACGAAATGCTTGAACATTTCATATTTCCTTCGATTCCTGTATTTGTAAGTTCCGCATAATGCAAACGTTATATATCGAAGCTTATGAATAAATAATATTCCGCGATTCGATAAATTCATTCTCAAACATCAAAATTTAATTATACGGGACGATTTTATAATTAAGTGGAATGTTCGTGTCGTAGCTTTGCAAATATCGAATAAAAGCATTGTTGACACAAATATCGTATAATACCGCTAAATTTCATTTGTAAACGTTACTTAAGTTATTAAAAGTATATCTGTTATGAATATATCTTATAATGTTATGTTTTATATATAAATTATAATTGCTACTTTTTAAAACCATTACATTATCGCTAGTACCTCTAATTCAATTTCTATTATATTTAAGAACCAAAACTGAATACGTCTGACAAAATAAATACGATATTTGATCAAAAATTGTCTAAACTGCATCTCAGTGTTCAATAAGTGACGCCAGAAATGTAAGACATCTTAAGGAAAAGGGCATAAATGTTAAAAAATTGTTCATTCTTAATTCTTCATTAATTTATTACACTACCAACGATTTAAATAATAAATGGCACTTTTATAAGGTATACTAAAACTTTTATGATGTATGTACCATTCAGGGAGTGAAATAATCGCACTATCAAACCGCAATTAGTTCTAAAACAACAAACATATACCAGATCTAAAAAAGTATATACATTTCTTTTATCCAGGATACATTGACAAAATCGAAAAACGTGTGGTTTTAGGTATCGTACTCTGATAGCTATTATTGTTCTTGCCTGTCTCAACTTTTGTGCGAAAACCAGGAAACATCAGCAGCGGTGATTAAAGGTCGCAGTTTTCATTTCAGCGTAAAACTGAAAGATATTGAATCCGCGACAGAAACGTCGCCATCCTCGCGACAAAGCTCGAAGAAGGTAATACATTTACGGGCGTGTATTCCTTTATGATAGCACCGGTAAGCCACGGATATCTTTCATTTCCTTTGTGCCAATAACACGCTGGATCGGTTATCGATTTCGCATGGGGAATAAAAATGACACCGAGATGTTTACGGACAGCGATATCGAGAATTGCTTGCTATTTCTCTGTGACACGGAGTTCCTTTGACGAAGATACTTAATACACGCTTTTATATCGTTACTTGAAAAATGGAAGTCGTACAAGGAAAAAATTTAATTAGGTAGGACTGAGAAAAATTAAAGTGTTCATAATTAAAACGAGCCTTGTCTATGATCGTCCCTTGTTAGAAAAGCGAATGAATCTCTAGCATATTCAATTTCTGTTCGATAGATTTCAAATTTTTATTTTCGCCTTGGAATTTATTTTTATTTCAAATGGGACGGTAATTTTGAAATAATACGTGCTTATGAAATATTACGGAGCTGCATGAGCCTCTGTAAGTTAGGAAACATATATGCCATCTTGATGATGTTTGGAAACAAACTCGATGCTTGGGTTGAACGTGGATTGGATTATTTAGGTGTATCTGAGGCTGTCGAATCGTGGCTAGTTACGCCAATACCATGTGTATGTTCTTGATTTAGCGGGATGGTGTCTAAGGAGATATTACACATGTATGTGGGTGAAGATGCAGTATAGGGGTTGCGTGTACATATTTGAGTTTTGTGATGGAGGGGGAGCGAGGCGAGCTGCTTTTGAGTTTCATGATTATGATTGCTGTTAAACTTAACTCTGGTTAATGTTTATTTACAATTACCCATGAATTTATATACGGATAAAACCCTTGAATATTCACATTAGGATGCAAAAGAACAATTCCATTAATAATATTCTCATTGTTCAGAACGAAGAACGAAATCAGTATTTTAGTGAAGGGAATCGTTCGATTCTGTCATTCGTCGAAGACTGGCTGTCACAGGTGAGTTTTACGGTGTCGATCAGTAATAGAAATTCGAGGTACCGTTACAACGCCACTCGGACGAGGATAACGTCATAAAATGCGCCCTATGTCTACCGCATCGACGTCCGAAATATTGCCCTCGAATGCAGGCCGCAGCTAGAACCTGGGCAAGATCAACAATCGTAGATGAAATAGCCTGCAGAAATTATTCACGGCCGCAGGTTTACTGTTTGCCTCGAATGTGCCGATTTCGAGGTTTCATTAGATTGGTGGAACGATTCAGGGCAGAATCCTTAGCTATGCGGGATCGTTAAGTAATTGTTGCCTAGTTAGGTGGTTCTGCGAACGATAGAGTGATTTCAGATAAGCTTTCGGAAGAGATTGTTGGTCGACATGTTACCTTTCACGATGGATCAAAATATATTTTGGACATATAATATATACCTCCGTTTTTTTATATTTAATAGTTTAATAAAGTTAGTTGATAATTAATATTGGACAGTAATAGCTTTAATAAGTTTTGCTTCATTTTATCGTTATTCTAAAGAAATTTCCGTTTTTAAATGAAATATTTTCCTCCTATTAGATGAAGAACCCTTGTAATTTTAAAATGCTCTGTTTATCTAATGAGAAATAACAACTGTACTGGCACTTCCGTACATTACTTTCATTATGTCTCGTTGCATACGGCAAGTATGAAATACGTATATAGCGAAATCTGAAAAATATGTCGACGGTGGTAAAAGACGGTGGTATCAGTAACACTAAGATAATACATTTACTCAATTATTTTGCATAAATTTGATACCAAAGTTTAAAGGTTTAGTGTAATTCTGACCACCATTTCTAATAATTATAATAAATACTTCTATAATCTGACAGACAAGATAAAGCGTAGAGAAAACCTTATTGCACTTCGAAATTAATTTACATTAGAAACTTATGTACAAAGTAGATTAAGGTTAGTACTTTTTTATCGTAATAATGAAACTTCAAACTGGTAATGGCATTAATATTCAAACTAAAAATCATTTTATAGACATTTAACTGAAAATAAGACGTTGTGAATTAATTAAACCTAAGAACTGAAAATATAAAGCAGCTTAAATCAGAAACTTAATTTAAGATATTATTATATTACGTTGCATTATATTACGTCAAATTATATCATAACACATAATATTATATTACGTTATATTGTGTTACGCTATATCATATTACATTATATCATATCACGATATACTATTACACGTTATATTATATCACGTTGTACTGCATTACGTTATATTATATTACGTTATATCTTATCACGTTATATCATATCACGTTATATTATATGACCTTATGCTATAACGCGTTATATTATATTACGATATATCATATAACGTTATATTATATTGCGATATATCATATCACGTTATATTATATTACGATATATCATATCACATTATATTATATTAGGTGATATAATATAAAGTGGTATAATATAACGTGCAACGTGTTAAGAAATAACGTAATATAATATAACGTGATATGATATATCGTAATATAATATAACAAGTAATAGTAGAACGTGATATGATATAACGTGATATAGTATAATATATTTACTTCTGTAATCTGATAGACGAGATAATGCGTAGAGAAAACTTCATCGCACTTCGAAATTAATTTGCCTTTTGAAGCTTATGTACAAAGTAGATTAAGGTTAGTACTTTTTTATCGTAATAATGAAACTTCAAACTGGTAATAGCATTTGTATTGAAACTAAGAATCACTTTATAGCCATTTAATATAAAATACTTCGTTGTGAATTAATTAAAGCTAAGAATTGAAAATATAAAGGAGCTTAAACAAGAAAATTAATTCGAGCTAATGAATTTAAGAAACAAAGTTTTTGTCTCGTTTATCAAAAAAATATCAGGAGCATTATTATTCTTCCGCTACAAAAACTTCCATTCAATATTCGTCAGGATGCTGGAAGCTATTTTTCATTTTTTGCTTGATCCAAATAAGCTATAGTAATTAACGTGCGGCATCAGTGAGGTCCGTTACGCGGGAAGTATCCGCTAGGCGCACGACTTCAATGTGGATAAATTGAATTAAAACTTATCATACCGTTTAATTAAAACAAGGGTAGTTCGGACAGCCCTGGAGCGCAGCGTCCAACCTCTGGGAATATACATATTTCGGTTCCGTTTGAGTTTAACACACCTATGTATGTGACGTATCAATTACAAGTTTATAATAAATTTCGCAGCAGAAAACTCGACAAGTTTTAACACGATACGATATTACATTTTCCAAATTACTATGATAAAATAAATAGGATAGAAATATCATTTGAATCAAATTTTTTTTTGGAAAGTTTCCACAGGTAATCTCCTTTATGGGAGCGAAATTACATATACAGAAATAAATCTGAAAATCTTCCTTAACAATATTTTCTATGTTCTCTTTTTTATTCTTTTCTTCCTGTGATATTCAACGAATTTCAACCCAATTATTAGATTAGATGGGCAACGTATGAAGAATACAGGAAGATAGCGGAAATAACGGCGATGAAACACGAGTCAAAAAAGAGTAAACACAAGTTTTAGCCTTGTTACATAGTGCTGGTATTCGTTGAACACATCGAGCGTTGGTCGTAAACTTCAAACGTGCGCAGACACACAGTAACAAGGCAAACAACCTAGACTGAAAGGCTCGATTCGTGTGTAAAAAGAATGCAAAACGCCACGTTGTTTCATTAGGGCGCGGTAGGTGTTTCTGTTTACATACGTGTACGGATAAGCTGTGAAACGAAGACAAAGCGGCTTATCGTATCTCCGCACCGATCAGGATAACTAACGCGATACTGTACCAAAAAAAAAAAAAATCCAGCTGCTGTATCAAAGTCATTCGCATGCAACAAGTTTCAGTTACGACCGTTATAGAGAATATGTGAAACGTCAGAGATGTAGCTTACACCTTTAACGAACAGAACGCTGAAATATGGCACACGATAGTTCGTTCTCGTGATATTTACGTATTATAGCTTGTGGTATATTCTTGTCCTTTAGAAAAGTTTTCAATTCATTCGTGGCTTTTGCTATTTATAATTACGTATCGTTTTTGCGTTCTCGTTGAACGAAACTGAAACTTTTGTAACTTGTCGATTAACACATTTAGTGCTACTGGAACGCGACTATTCTTCCATGGAAGCTGTAAATTTATTTTCTTTTCATTCAAAAGGTTTGTATTTTAATCTTGTATCAGTAGCATATTCTATGCATAAAATTGGAAGAAGTATATGTCTTCAAAGTTGACTGAAAAGTTTATCTCAAAAAATATTAATCGTTAAAGTATGCAACATTTTTAAAGTCCCTTAATTACGAAAAATTAAACATTTCATTAGCTTCTTTTATAAAATTAATTAACCACATAAAATTTTTACGTTTACTGATTAAAGCAAAATTTTAATTACGTTTTAACATTGTATTAATCAAATACAAAATTTATAGATATTAATGTTAAATATCACAAAACGTAAAACGTACATACCATTTATAATAATCATTTAATAAAATTATTTCATAATGAATCCATCAATATTCCCTCCAAATCATAAACTGAAAATAAGCAGAGTAACAAGGAGTTAATCCAATTTCCATATAGCCTTGTTTCGCTTTTACTCTCCCAATTCGTAAACTTTCACTAAAATTGTCGTTCAATGGGGTAATTTAGGAAACTACGAAATGTTAATAAACAACGGTGTTATCGATGCTCGTGACTCTTCCTATCGTTCGCACCGAATTCGCTAATTTCGATCACATTATTAACATATTATCAGGATATTAATAATGGGTTTACGTCTATTACAACGTGGTCTACATAGCATTGTATACGAAAGATAACATAAGCCACGGAAATATATTTCGCGGATTTTAAAACCTTCGACCCGCGAATCCGTGTTCATTAAAGCCACAGCAAATGAAGATCGAACGTGTTTGAATGGTCGCAGGTTAATTTCGAACATTAATCCTGAACAAGTTTTCCCAGTTGTAATAATGTGACGAATTGTCGCGATTTATGAAATGAGCACGTGTTGAATTTGTAATTATAGGATTACAACGTTACCGATATGTTGAGCAACAAAACGTAAGTGGTAGAACATTAGAGACAAAAGTTCGGAATATATTCTATTGCTTCTTAATTTAAAATAACATACATATGCTACTTGTGATTAGATAATAAAAAAATCTAAATGACGTTTGGACAACACAATTTCGTAATTTGTAAATGGTAAACATTTTATTAAAAAATGAAATTTTGTGTTTATCGTATTTTAATTGAAAAGATATTTGAAACCCTATTTATGAATTCAGTTAATCTTCTGTAATAACTTTAAATCCATTTGGCCGCAAGTGAAATTTCATTATTGAATATCCATAAATATTCCAATTGTTATTTAACAATATTTATTGAAGTGTATGTAATAAAAGAGTGGGCTACCAGTGAGTGATCCAGAATTTTTTTAGAATTTCTGAAAACGGAATATAAAAAAAATTTAAGATGCATTTTTTAAAATGAATGTCAGGGTAATAAATATTAGCAAAAAAAAGTAGGATAATTACAGAAAATTAAAAGAAATCAATTTATCGACACTTGAAGGTTTAAAAAATATAGCTTACATAATTTATTAATCACGATTTAATTAAAGATCATGATTAATCAATATTTTCAACTAGGAAGTTTCTTTAGCAATGATCGTTATTGTGCGAACTATAAATGCCTAATATCATTCGTTTGTTCCTGTCATACTGGAAATTGGTATTTCGAATGAATTTCACAGATGACCATCAATACACACACTGTTCTGCTGCGTGGAAGACACTGACAAATGATGGTCGATTCGAAAGACCGACGATAATCGTGTCAATCAATGTCAAGGATGCCTGTTACTCGAGGACAACAACAGGATTTTCTCTCATTTGTATAAATGCCCAAGCATTTCTTCATGAACAAAATCAACTTAACATTGTTCGATTGAAGTGAATTTTATTTGCAAATCCAAATTCGTATATTTAGTATATTCGTATATTTACCACGGAGCGCATAAAATTTCATAGAATTTTCGTTCTGCCTTCACTAAATACCAATCAACAAAGTGCACAAAAAAGTAGCATTTCTTCTACATAGGGTGACAAATTCTTCAGAAAATTATTTACAAATCAGACAGGACGCGTAATAAAATTACTATATTTGAGTAAGGTTCTATTAATCCAGGAGAGTAGCGTCGTGATTCATTAAATTATTCTCTTTAACACAACGATCATTGTCAAGAGTTTCGTCCTCGAGGGAGGTAAGATGTATACCTACTACCCGCGTGTTTGCCCGTAAATCCGCGTTGTTCTCTCCGAATTAGTTGTGCCAGCTAGCGTATCCACTGTTTTTCCAGTGTCGCGAGAACGTGACTGCGCGATTCACTGATGAATATGGAATGCAGCCTGGGGGCTGGATTAATTATGATTCGATTATCTTAAACGGAGCTGTGTCGTGTTATACGAAACAGTTATTAATCGCGTGATACGTGACACGCGGAACAACGTTAATCTCGCTGATAATGAGGAGCGATGTTGAATGGATCTTTTGCTAATGGATTCAATTCTATGTTTAAATCGTTATAGCTCTGTCAAAATTGCTATGGATTTCTATGGGAATACGCTATGAATATTTATAACATGATTGGGTAATAGAATTTTGAGCGTTAGGGATATGAGCAAGGATCGAATAAATACCTATACAGTAAAACTTCGTTTATGTTCATATGACTCTAAAAGGAAACATGTAGTTCACATAACTTTATATAGTAGAGTTCAAGTAGTATAAAATTGCTGACTTTCCGTGCTGATTGATTTTTCATTCATATAACAGAGTTATATGTTCGTGTTCCGTAAAATGTCGCATATCCTTATTTTCAAATGAAGTTATTTTTTCACATGAAATTTAATATACTTGGACCTAATCAATTAGTATGTATATGCTGTAAGAAATACATAAGAGCGTCAATATTTTTTGTAGCTACCGTAAACGAAATTCAACCGAATTAGAGATTCATGGATCACTGGAAAAAATAGATAATATAAAGATTATTTACATACATATATGCATCAGTTGACATTATATACATCAATAATGTCAACCATAACTCCACCACCCGTGTATATACACCGATTCCTCGAGATTAATTCAATCTAGTTATTATAATATTACTTGTTATAATGAATGCAATAATTTATTTTAACCCTCCTGTACCCGATACTATCTTACCACAAAAACTATTTCCCCAGTGCACTTTATGATCGTCAGTATAATCTAATGCTCACTTCTCTCGACTAAATTTCCACGAACTTTCAGCTACGACGCGAAGAAGAATCTTCGCGGTTACGAGAAACGTGCGACGAATCGTCGGCTACGCGACGGAAAGAAACGCTTCCAATAATCTGTTTTGTAAATCTACTACGGTATATACGTCGGCAATGGTGGAAACGATTTCGATGTAGATCCGCGCCTGCAAACATGAATAATGCAGCCCCGTCCCTGCAAAGTCTTCAGGGTAATCGTCCTGAAACGGTTTCCGGTTGTAACCGGAATCTCTTCTCGACGAAACACAAGATTGACGGATACGGTTTGAAGATCGCTCGAGGAACCACCGTGTCCTAGTATCGACGTTCCCATGCGCAAAAGTCGTGGACAAATAAATGGTTCGAGATAAGAGATGAGGGAAGAGAGGGAGATAAGCGACTCGTATCCACGGATCGCGAATCCCACGATCGGATGTTAGCCACGATAAGCGAATAAATCGCAAATGAACATTTGTTTGTGATCCCGCTCCTGTGGGATATTTGGAAACCAACATTCCGACCGGCTTGATAGATCAGAGTTTTATTGGAGACATCCATCGCATGGAAAAATATTCAACTATAGAATCGTTTTTAAACAGATGGAATGTGAAATTGTGAAGCTTGAGTGGAATCTTTATTGAGAGAGATTTTGCTGATTCCTAGTCAATCAGAAATGATATAATTAATCTTTGTAGGAATAAATTTATTGAAGCAAATGAAAAATAAGTATATATTTTCATGAGAAAAATAATGTACACTTAATTATGTGCTTGTTAGATATCAAGGTTATTCATAAAAATATTTTATGCTCTTAGAAATATTTATTCGTAATAATATTCATTATATCCTTCGGAATCATGCTTAAATTATAGAAACACTAAATGTATATTGTATACACCTTCGTTCACATAAGCGTTGAAACTTCTGATAGTATTGTATGTAATGTGATAGTCGATTAATTCTTAAGGAAACTATTAATTGGTTAAAAGTTTGCATGTATATGAATCGAACGAAACTAATGAGTTCATAATTGTGTGATAGAAATCACAATCTTCTATTATGATAAACTATAATAGAAAATATATGATAAAATATCCAATAGAAATAAAATCGGAGAAAACGATGTAATCTTATTATATGTCCCTGATGAAATTTTTATTGCTTTTATTAATTCTTAAAAGTTTTAATAATCACATAATACTTTATCAAATGAACTTTCCTTTTCCACAATCTACGAATGGGGCTATATTTTTGTTTATTAATGTCCAACAAATAAATTATAAGAATATAATTTACTTTTTTTAAAACACTGTTACTTTTGCACAACTCTCATTTTCGAATATTTCTGAAAACAGAAACATTTCAAAGGCATTGTGCACAGTGCCAGACTGAAATCGCAAAAGAGAAATATCGCATCCGTGTAACCGTGCACTTTGAGGCGATCTTGGGGTGTAATTTCATTAGACAACAGCCAACTAACCGCGTCAAAGGAAACGGTTAACCCGAATTCTGGAATTGGAAAGTGCGGTCGGTTCTCGCGTAATCGAGTAGATTCGATTGAAACTCGGTGTAAGTTACTGCCACTGTAACCGATAAATGCACGCAAAATGCGACCACTTGAACCAACCGGCGATCCAATAAATCACAGAAAATCAGTGCGAAACTTTCACTTTATTTAAGCGAGTTAGCGCGCCAACAATTCATGCCCGTGTATTTAATCGATGACCATTTAATTTGAAAAACCGATCTCAAATTTTGCCTTGTCGTCTCACAAATTTCTCTATTAACCTCTATAATCTCAATTAATTAGAATAATTTCAGAGGAATTTACGCTTCCTATGGTCGATATTGAAATTACAAATTAGGTACATATAACATAAAATTCCAATTTAACTTTGAGCAAAATTTCAAATGATCCTCAATTTATAGATAATGAAGAAAAATTATATATTAGAAAATAATTACACCGAATAATTTCTATAACGTTTCACATCACCAAAGTATTTTTAATTTTACAACTATTTTCAATTATCAAACAACTGTACGAAACAATGTGCCCCATCAGCCTCAGAGATGAAGTTTCTATTAGTTACCTATATTCGTGGAAGGGAGGTCAACCTAACAAAGTAAGCGTGATGAACATTCGCTGTTACAGTTTTACGCAATAAATACGGAATATTCCGCGAGAGAATGTAAATACTTCAGATTTTGCTGGAAACTTTGCACAGACAACGTTTATAATCATTACCAGGATTTATGTATTTTTACGATGGGATCGGCGAATAGTTCTTTAACTCTTTTTGTGAAAAATAATGAAATTTTCCAGTTTCGAATTTAAGATATTTTATTTATAAATATTTTACTGCTTTAAATTACGAGTAAAGTGTGATCTGATGTATTAACTCCGCTAATGACCAATCTTAATATGGACAGATTAAGCGATAAAATATAAAACATTGCAAAAGTAAATGAATCTGCCATAAGTAAAAAGAATTAATTATCGAGTCAATATTTTGTAATTGGACATACTTCGTTTGCTGTCAATTTATCTTTAAAAAATTAATCACTACTTCACCGTACTAAATAAACATTTAAATAAATTTAAATAAGTATTATACCATGTTAATTAAGAAAAATAGTAAATAAAACATATCACGTATAATATGAATACCAAACTTTTCATATATTTTAATATTATAGTATCTTCCAAAATTACAATTATTAAATTCCACCAATATTTCTAATTACAAGATTTCTCAATTCTTTAAATTTCACAAAACGATAATAACCAAAAATATCTTTCGACTTTAGTTATTTCTTTCCTAATTACTAATATCATAAGTTTAGCATTTTTACATTGTTCAGGGTATGTTGAAATATTTGAAGTTCCTCTGAAGCTTTTGAACTATAAGTCTCTATGGAGATTCCAAATGCTTAATAAAAAAATAATAAAAGTTCAATTTTTCCAAATGGTTCAAAGCGGCTGATAGGGTATTTTAAACGAGGGAGACAAAATAAAAGAATCGCTTTAATGAGATAATTTAAAAAAAAAGTTATTTCCTTCTTCTATCTCTAAATGCAAGTCGATGCTGTTCAACATGCTTAATATACTTTCCCAATATGCGAGTCTGCTCTTGCGAAGATAATGGCAAGCGAATATTCAGGCGAAAAATTGCTTTCGAAAATCACGGACAAGTTGTCTGGCTGGGATGTCAGCAGAATCGATACCTCAGTCAACGCGTCGATACAAAATCGTTGGCGGGAAAAAGATGAGGCGGATGAGAGACGTCGGCGGATTTGCATGTCGATGGAAAATCGATTCGGTTGGAAGACCAATGGCCACCACACCATAACATCCATTATAGCGGACGCAGAATAAATAACGGTCAAACATTCTACCGTGATGAACTCGTTTGTCTAATCAGAATGCAACTGTCAACTGATTCAAGGCCCGCTAGATATTCTTCTCTCTTTTCAAATACAACCGGAAAAATCACGCGGACTTTGCGATTAAATGCGCCAGAAACGATTGGAGAAAAAAGAAGGACATGTTATACGACGTCTGTTCAACGTCAAGCCTTTTCCGAGGATGTTTATTACTGTTTGTTCGAGAAATTAAAATAAATGAATTTACGCGAAGAATGTAATGTGAAAAAATGTTGAAACATCTGTAGTATGTTTTAACTGAAATGAGAATGATATACTAAAATATGATTATATTTATTAAAACGTTTGTGCAAACAAAACTGCTATATTTCTTACTCTTCCTAGCTTTCTGTATTTATTAAATATAGTACAACAGAATAATTAATGCTATTTGGAGGATTGTTTAGAACAGTTTGCTTTATAAGCAAATTAGAAAAAGTAAGAACTTTACTCATGTTACGTATATACTTCACTTCAATATTTACGAAACGAATATTGTAATTCACTTAGCTATTTTCGAATTTCTTACGATTCGTATCACTTGAAACATCTCATTATACCTAATACAAATTAAGCAAAATAAAAATCCCACTAGCTATACTTTCCGTTCGACAATACCTAAATAAAAGCCATACTCCAATCTTCAAAACTTTTCTATTTTCCCTTGACTGTACACATATCATCGGTACTTTGAAACAATTCGCGCCATCAACCAGCTAAAGGCCCATCTCCATCAAAAACCAATGCAATTTGGAAAAACTAGGAACTCGTTCTTCGAACGAACACCGTACCACAAAACCGTGTACGTACATTGTATGTACACGTATATATATCTGCAAAGCTAAACCATCGGGACGCTCGAATCGTATCGAACATCGACTGGGAGATATTAATCCCAGAGCGAGCGAGTCCTGGAGGCCGATATCGAGCGGGTCAAAGTATTGTTTTTCCGACGACATTGCCGCGGCCGGTTAGAGGAACCGAGAGAGGCCATCGAGTTTCCGGTGTAGCGAGTTTTATCCCCGCGGAAACGCCGCATCGAATAGATTTGCTGAAAAATTCTATGGGGGCCCGTTTAGAGGCTCGTCCGTTTAAAGAGAGGGTCAATGGTAGACGAGGGTGGATTCAGACCGAAGTAAAAATAAGGAACGACCGGTTTCGGCTGTAAACACGTTTACGCCCGCAAAAAAGCTCTGGGCTCAAGTTCCGATATTGATTTTCGATCGGGTGCAGAGCTCTTTTATTTTGTAAAATCGCGCCGTTTTTACGGCCGCGCGAGCCACCCTCTCTTTCTTTCTTATTCTGACCATTCTCCGAAGAAATGACGCGCGTCCCCGATTTATGGCGACAATAAAAAAAATGCTCGATTCGCTGCGAGAGGAATCTCTTTTACTTTTTCTTCCCTTTCCTCACCCCCTTTCTTTTCTCCGTTCCCTCTGCTTTTTCTATTTCATATCGTATTTCGTCGGGGATTACTTTCGCGCGACGACCACTTTACGCGCGATAATATTCAGAAGCTTTCAAGGCTATGGGATTTTATTTAACACACGACTTACACACACACACATTTACACACGACGATACTAGGAAACTTTCGATTGTTTAGCGATGTAAATCTAGTTTGTCGTTTGTGGCGCGATATTGGAATATTTCTTCTTTACTTTATTTTTGTAATTAACTCATTAACTCACTCACAAGCAGTGTAACATTATTAGAAAATATAAATAAATGTGATTTATCTATTTTGTTGTCGTGGGACAAAACATGTATTTAGAAAATAGATACTTTATTGGAGGTCTAGTATGCAAATAAATGGCATTAAAAAAATTCAATTAAAATTTAAAAAATATAGTTTATTATAAGTAAGGCAGGATGTAAGCAGGATGCAAGCAGAAAAAGAGAAAGACATCCAGAAAGATCTCAGAATCTCGTTTGATAAAACGTAATTTCACATTTATTGAAATGATTCCTGATTATTTTAGTTGAATACTCGGATGTTTTTAATGATAAATGTTCGAAATTCCTTTCAAAAGGCAAAAGCACTTTAGAATACTGAAAATTTAACATTTTGTTAATTATTCGATAGGTGTATTATTTCGATAATCACGTGAAAGCTACCGTAAGTGGTATTGATTTTGTAGCTTTCGTAGAGAAGAGATCATATGGCTTTAATCTTCCATGAAATTTTATTACTCGCTGCCGAAACTAATAATAATATCCATATTCTCTGATGTTACATCCTGAGGCAAAATCGATCGAAGAAATTATAATATGTAAATATTCTACAGAATATAACATGTAAATATTCTACAGAATATGACATATAGAAATTCTAAGTTTTTAACAACTTCTACGTTTTTTAAAATAAAAAAATTATAAAATATAAAAATAATTTTCTCATCTAACTTAAACATTCAGTGTTAAAATATCTTGCATAATTCAACACACAACAAAATTAAGAGATAAACACAGAAATCTAAAAAGAATTTCGATTTCAAAAAGCTACATAAAGAAAGCTCCTAATTATATTGCAAAGATAATGTATTCTCCCCCAAAAAACACTGTCTATACAAATTTACATAAGTAACCTCTGTATAATTAATTGTTTAACGAACCATAACGTAGAGATCAAATACAAACTACTACTTCCTTTCGTCTACATGCCAAATAGTTTTTGTTACGATATATCACATACGTGACATGTTTTTAAACGTATATGCTCAGACGCCTAATTGCCTCGGTTAAATCCACGTGCTGCTCTCGTTTGTTCAGAGTCACTACATTATCTCTTGTTTTTCACCCCGAGGGTGTGTATGCTTTCGAATTTTTTTCCTCCACGGGAAAATCCACTTCCTCCTCCTTTTTTTAGCCATCTCTTTATCGAGAATTTCCGGCTGTATTTCTTGAGTATGTAAGATCCTTCTAACGTCATACATATGTCGGTAGGTTTATAGTTCCATTCTCGTTTTCCTTCTATTTTTTAATGTTTGAGGATTACTGCAACGAATTTCATCAGAATTGTTTGTGCTGCTGAAGATTATCTCCCTATATTTATAATTTGTTTATTTCTGTTTAAAATTTTCTCGTAAAGTTAATGAATAAATGATACTCGAATAAACTACAATGACGTTTTACATTCTTTAATGAACAAGTGAATTTTTCAAATCAGTTGCTCGTAAAGTTCAATGGACGTTACATTTCCATTTCCAAAAGCAGCGACGGTTGAAAGCACATCGATTTCGTTTGCATTTTTAATTCGTTAATTTTCGCCTGTTCGAACAAAACGCTCTTGGTTAACATATAAATCAAGCGTATATAACAATGGAAACAGCTTCTCTGCCATTTTTACGCTCTTCCTTTTTTATTAAACAAAGAATGAGCTTCATGCGTTCCACCTATATCTCGCACACACGCCAACTAGAACGAATTTAATCGATCGAATAATTTCACGACGACAGGAAATGATTAATGATTTTCGGTTCATACAAGCCGTTAGATTGTTTTCTAACGATCCGGCTGGCACGATGATCGACTACCTCTTTATCTCAATATCGCTCAATGGGCCGTGATATTTTAGAATGAAAAAACGCCGCCATTAATTTTACTCTTAAAATAACGCTGTCACTGTAAGAATAATTATATCACCCGAAAATACGAATAATTGGCGGAACCTCCGAACATTTGAGAAAGGAATTTATGGTGAATTTTGCGCAGAAATCTTTGTTTTATTCATTTAATCAAATTCATGAATTTTATATCTCCTTCTAAAAACCTAAACGTAATATAAATAATTTGTAAAATCTGCTTTTAAATTCTAAAATATGAATATTTATGAGAGAAACATAATTTTGTAGGATAAGTCTTAGGTTTGATAGGTTGATTAGTAGTGATAGGTTATTATCAGCTGTTAATAATCAATCAATAATTACTAATCAAAAAATATCTCAAAAGAAATCAGAAATTCAATAAATACCAAATCAGATATCTTCGTCTTTATATTTCACGCGCAATTGCGTGCCACGCTAACGACATAATACCATTATACTCCACAGTCACATAATCACATGCGATTCTCGTTATCACCAGATCACCAAAAACGTTCGTATGAATGATAATGAAATTCCTACGAAATGTAGCAAACTTAATAAAATTGTGAAAATTGTTTGCGATGACGGAAAAGCGCGTGTCTTGCATTTTTACGCTACATGACGCTGGGATCACGTAGCCGCTGCCTGCGAATCAATGATCCACTGCTGCGCGTTAATTACCGCAACGCCACGGTCATGTAAATTACGCGGTTACAGATAAATTTAATGAATGTTTACCGCAGCCAATGGCTTGTCCACAAAGTTTCTCGTAAATCGTAGAACTTATGCACCACAACGACATTTTTCAGTGACAAAGCATTTTTGGGAGTAAATCTTCTGTATCGTAAATGGCCTGTTTTTGTTTGCCTTAAAAAATTATTGTATAGTGAAATTTTTGATATTTGGTTAATGATAATTCAAATATGGATTTCACAGTCAGAATTGCTTAAGTTAACGAGAGTTTGAATCTTTTAAATTTGTACGTCGTTTGTGAAGTATAATGCAATCTCAATTAGAGCGAGGGTATTATTCATGGTAAATGTAAAGGAAAAATTAGACTGAATATAAATTTAATAAATTTATTATTGATATATATTTAATAAATAATCGGTGGTCGCCTTTAATTTTCGAGATAGTCGCAAAAAACTGTCGATACCATTGCAGTGTATTCTGCTAATAGCTGTTTGTGTGACGGCGTATTGGACAGTATTAGTTGCCTCAATCCAACTCAAATTTATCTCTCGTCTTCTGTTCATAGTATATATAAAACGAGATTTGGGATAGGTTAACGAGTGCACAACTGCATATTCAGTTTTGATCTAGATTAGTTTTTTCAATCCGGTCATCGCAAAGCGGCCGGCGGCACTTACGCAAAGTAAAAACAAATTAATTACAAAATTAACCGACGTATGAATAACTGATATTATTTTACAAAATAGACGAATTGTTATTGTGTTACGCCTCGCGGCGATCGGATTGAAAAATCTAATCCAAAGCAAAAAACCCAATACATTAATGATATTCGTTTTTAATTGAATTAGAACAGAGGTTTCTTACAGTCTCGCATATACAGCTGTGCACAGAGCATTATGCTTGTCCAATTCTCACTTATACGTGCTATAAACAGAAGATAAGAGATAGATTTGAGTTAGATTTAGGTAAACAACACTAACCCATACACTGTCAAAAACGCACAATTATAGGCAAAATGCACTGTAGTGATACTGCTACTTTTTCACGAATACCTCGGAAAGTAAGGTCCATCGCCGGTTATATGTATGGGTAGAAGTTGTTCAAAATGTTGAATTTCGAGAAATCGAAAGAGAAGTAGTCTTTTAACTAGATTACTCAATATTGTCAATATTGTACAATGACGATGGGAAATTTGAAATGTTGACAATATATTGATAGTCTGCAAGCAGCCTTAGGAAATTTACGGAAGGAATTCTACGACAGTTTTAATTTTGTTGTTTCGTCAAAGCTATCAAGATTATTATTTATATTGATATCCCTAGAAGATTCTATCTGTAGATCCTCTATTCTTAGTGCGGCATTCTTTGATATTAAGAACATCAAATCTGTATACAGGATGGTTGGTAACTGGTGGTACAAGCGGAAAGGGGGTGATTCTACGCGAAAAAAGAAGTCGAAAATATAGAATAAAAAAAATAGAATAAAGAAAATATAGAATAAAAAAGTCGGATAGTAAGTTAATAGGTAGGAAAACACTTCGGTCACATTGGGTGTTTATCAACGTAACGTCAATCGAGACAATGATCTACAGTGAGATCCGTTATAACGAGACGTGATAAAGTGCACGCGTACCGAGCGAAAATTCAAAGTCGATTTTCTCGAAAACAAAGCCTCGAACGAAAAATTTTTATTCTATATTTTCGACTTCTTTTTTCGCGTAGAATCACCCTCTTTCCGCTTGTACCACCAGTTACCAACCACCCTGTATATCTTCAACTTAAATTTAATATGTTTCCATTCTAATACTTAGATAGCAGACATTAGCATACGCTATTGCGTAAATTTGAACCAATACTAATCGTTGCACAACTTGCTGAAACTTATCCAAAATTTCCGCAGTTATATACCGAATATCAAGTCCAAGAATATCCACAATCACCCCTGTATCTACTTGTTGCTATAATCCCTATCTATAAAATACAGGTGTAATCCCAAATCCTTAAGTTCTTATCGCGAAACGGCAGTTGCCATAAGTAAGTTACAAATAGTGATATTTGAAGGATAACTGGCGGGATCTTTGTCTCTACAGAGGAGAAACGAAGGCGAACAAGTGAGCGAACAGTGAATGGCTGATTAATGTTGGAAGCGCAATTATCTTTGTAGCCTGACGGCACGAATATGCAGCATTGTCCCGAGAGCGTCGTGATTAAATTCACTGAACACCAACACTGACAAGGATTTAGCCCCTGGACCTAATCACTATCCGGCAGTGTTGAGGGCTTAATGGCTTGCACTTGAAATACTGTTTCGCCGTGCATGAGAAGAGTTAACTGGCATCCCTGTGCCGGCTAAAGAGTTTACCGCGCGGCGTTACATTAAGCTTTGTTTAGCAGTTTCGAGGAACGATCGCCCTGTAATTTTGATCACCAGTTAGCTCGATCAACTTCGATCAGTGAAACCTGCACCATGACCTGACGCGTGGTATAAATAAATTTTGGTGCTTTGGTATGTTCACGTGTGTTGGATCACAGGATGATTGAACGAAACTCAAACGAATAACCTTGTTACACAGATACCGACCATTAATGATTCAATGTTAATAGATAAAAAGATTAATTGGATCTCGACATATTATTTATTGTTTAAATATGGCATGATTATTAATCTATGATCTATTAAATTAACTCGGTAACAAATTAATAAAAATGAGCACTTTCGGGAAAAGAAAGAATTATGTATAAGCTTTTCTGGTATTTCAAGTATTAAATTATTTTGATTATAAAGATGAATCTTTCCCGAGATCTGATAAATAAACATGAAACTAAAATCTATAGTTTGTGTTTGATAGTAACAGAAATGAAAGCAGTATGCAAAAGCTAATATAATAAATATTCATTGAAGTATGTATAATATGCCAGAATTTAATTTTTAAACTCGGCACAAATATGTGTAACGGGCAAAATCGCTTATAATTATGAACTGAATGATGTATAAAATTCGGAAACGAAGGTAAATTAACGAACTTCCATTAGGGAACTTCAAATTTTGATTAAAATACATAATTACAATTAAACTTTGTAAATATATAATTTTATGAACCAATTCGCATGTTACGATAACATCAACAACATTATCCTCTATCTTCCTCCTTGTGCATAACATGCAACTGAGTTATACGTATGCAAGATCTCATTAGCAGGTCTAAATTCTACATATTTCAAGTCTAATGAGATCTACCAAATTCTCAAGCAAAGAAGTGGAAAGAAGTTTCAGGGTGCAAGTACAACGAAAATTGCCTACTAACATTAACCTGCTTATTTTTGAAAATCTTCCGCAAACACCAGTTAGAATGAATCTTTACACGTAGAAATATCGTGTATGTGGCGAGGTACGGTGTACACGATGAGCTACATGATAAGCCGAACGGTCTTATATGTAACATTCCACACAGCCAGCATCGTTGATTGCTACGAAATAGAACAGAACATCCATGCTCTCCGTAGTAGTTCTCAGCGATAGGTTAATTTCGCGTAACAGCTATGCTTACTCGACGCCCAACGGCCAGTAGGACTGTTGTAATATGTGTCTACAAGGACTTGCAAGGACTGCAAGGCTCGCGCTATAGCAGGAAATGCAACGCACGGACTTCCTTTCTCGAACCGATTATTTCCGTTTCGTGCCATAGGAGCTGATGTGTTGTAATGGACCTCCGCCGCTTACCGTCAATTTTAGGCCGATAGATCGATCCATCCGCTTGCCTCTGACGTATTCACGTGGCCACCGTTGTCGTTGATCGTAGATTATTAACGAACATATTGCTTTATAGAACATTAGGTAACTACTGCTCATGTAGACATATCCGAAGATATTTTGAATTATCTGCAATAACAACGTGTGAATGAAATGTCTAAATCTATGAAAAGTAGAGAATAATTTGCTAACATATTGTTTTCCTATGGGATCAAGTGATTACATTAGAGATTATATTAATTATATCAAGAGATTGTATTAATTCCACTTATTTATTAAAAAACCTATAAATTGTATATTGAAATTAAATTTACAGCTCCCATTGTAAATTTCAATGTGGGTACGTATTAATTTTTACTATTGCTATACAGATACGTCTATTAATCACTTCTCGTGGCATCACAATTAATTTAGAAGAATACTTTTTACCTGACAAATAGTTTCAAAGCTAAACAGAGTACGGATAAGAAACTTCTAAAATAATGTAAAATTCCATAACATCTAACACTCACAGATGACAATGGCGTGGATTATTGCATTAATGCATCCATTAATTAGAAAAAGTCAATTTTATCTACGGTACATAACTTCAGTCATAATGAAGGATCAGATCATCGTTGGTTCTGTTATTTGTAATTTTGTAATCGAAGAACATTTTCTCAAGACTAAGAAAATATTCGGGTGTTTCTGAGTGACAGATTCGGGAGTATTTTACGTGACATTTAGATGATGCTACTTAATTTATCGAAACTGATTTGAGATCTACTGAGATATCTTTTGTATGACATACTTTGTACTAAAAGCTGTGTGTTGCACTATATATCAAGTATGTAACTGTGATAACGTATCAGAATGGCAATTCTACGGCAAGTTAGCCTCTTTGATGTGGTAACTGACATCGTTGACTTGTCGGCTTTGAGCGTTTCGTCATTGACAGAGATGGGTTGGAAATTGAGTTCTGAATTTTATAGACGAAAGTAGAGAGGGTGTAGTAAAGATTTCGATGTTATCGTGAAAAGCGTTGAAATTGATTGAATTTATAGTGTACTCGTATGATAGAGAAGTTTTACAGAAAATGGAGGTTCGAAAAAATATTTCGTAATTCTATTTGCGTCGAGTGGCAGCATCGGTTAATGAAAAACCACG
Source organism: Bombus confusus (assembly GCA_014737475.1). Taxonomy (NCBI): domain Eukaryota; kingdom Metazoa; phylum Arthropoda; class Insecta; order Hymenoptera; family Apidae; genus Bombus; species Bombus confusus. The sequence continues at coordinate 1,023,075 of JACXIV010000097.1, forward strand.
TTTCGTTTCTGTGTATTTCATAACATTCTTTGTTGTACACAATTAAAACGTTGGTTGAAACAGAAAACCCGCAAAGTAACGAAGAGCATGTAACGCTGGCAAACGTTTCGTGAGCTCACGGAAAGAATTCGCGGAACAACCGCACGAAGTTTGCAAACTCGAGAACAAATACGCTTTTACACTTGCAACGTAGACCCAACTTCAACAACTGCGATTCTAACGCTTCAATTGCCATGTATACTTTCTGGAAAATAAAATAAATAAATATATATATGGATATTCCGAAATTGGTGATACAATCCAGTAAAAAGTGACTCAACATGAAAAAGAAATATATCAAAAATATAAAATAAAATTTTGTCATAGATAAAGGCTTTATTTCTGAGAAAATTGTCTCCAAGTATTTGCAAATTAAATTGAGTGAAACGATCTGAAGAAATAAGGCTTCTCAAAGAACAAACTAATTTCACACGTTTCGATAATTACAACTCTATTATTTCATTGACATCATATTGTATAACTTATAGTATAAAATACTAAAGAAATTAAGATTTGTTAGAATTTTCCAACAAATGTAACAAGTAGATATCCTTGTAATACTTAAAATATATGAAAATATAATTTTATTATATTTACCCGAAAATATATAGTGACACACAGAAGCATTTGCACTCCCTAATTACTGATTTTGAACGATTCATATCTTTTTACAATATAAATTTCAAAATTCGTTTTGTAATAAAGTTTATATCAATCGGAAGCTTGGTTATTCCCGTTCGTTATTCAGAGTTTAAAACGTTCGCGGAAAAAGGTGTTTTTGATCAAAAATCGGGGAGTACCAATGAAAAATTCGCTACCTAATTTTTTTTTGTTCGTCAATCGCGTCGATTAGAGGTAGAGTAGGACTGATTGAGGCGGAGAACGGTAATCGTGGGTGATTGAAAACCGATCGAGTTAGAAAGGGAGCTAAGTGGAGCGTCTAGAACCTAGACGACTGTGGCCGACGAAAAAGATGCCTGGAAAAGGGAAACTTAGTTGGCGGGAACAGAAATCGGTCTTATTTCGTGAGAAGATGAAAAAAGGAAAGCTTCGAAGGATGATGAACAAAAGAAATCAGAAAAAAACGCGTTGTGATTGGCGATGACGAAGCTATTCGGGATCAGCTCTTCGATCCTTTTGATACGTCAATTTTCGGAGATCAACTTAAAAGCACGTTTTTCGTTAAAAGGAAGAAAGAATTTTTTCGTGAATGTGAATCGACGTATACCAAGACTTATACTTATATTTATAGATCGAGAAATTTATCATGGGAAATTTCTGGTTCTTTGTAACACGAGAATATTGCTGAGTTACGGAATGAAACTATAGGGTAGTTACGAATGAAGAATGGGTAATATTTCTGTAAGGATAGCACAGAACTTGAATTGGAACTCACAATTTGGAGAATTAGTGTTATGATGGATTGACAAGAACATAGGAGAATTGAATCGTTATGTCGTTTGATATATCATACCTACGAAATTCTGGTTTTGTGATTAATCTTGCGTAATCGCTATTTTAAAATCAAAATAATTGAAATAGGTTTTAAAGAAATTACATTCGGTTTCTATAACTTTCTTTTATAATTCAATTTTATTTTTTAGCGATTTGTGAGTTATGAAATAAATTATCATTATTATTAGGTAACAAATATGAAAATATCTTCTGACATGTTTTTAATATTAAAAAAGTTATTAAAGTTTTATTGAAAGAACCTTCTCGCCTTTTAAATGGTAAGATGTATTGAATTTTTTAATTACTGCGTTATATTGTATATATATCTTATTAATTAAATGATAAGATACCTTTTAAGCTTCCTAAAGGATATATCTGTGAGAATCGTAAAAGTCTAACAGATTTTTATGAAAACGTTGCTAACCTACCGGGAAAGGGAGTAAAAAATTCCAGCGCTCTGAAATTCGAGAGCTGTCTTGAAATATGCATTTTAAGGCGATATACCCTTTTGAAAGGAAGGATGGATAAGTATTCGTGGAAAATTATCTTTCTTTTCCAGAAAAATATAATGTTACCTTGCTTTTATGTTACGAATAAATGTAGTCAACGTATAGTTTTAAAGAATTTCGTATTCTTTTATGAACATTAGACTAAATTGAATGTAATAGAATTAGTACTTATTATTGTCTTGACAAATAAATATATATTTTCTTCACTTCTGAAATCTTTACAATCGTAATCTTTCTGGAAGCTTAAGAAATTATAGATATGCTTCGAATATCAATTTGTAAGAAGATTAAAAGAAACCTATATATATATATATATACAGGTGATCTGCTACAGAAAAAATTTACGTAAAAAAATTCAAGGAAAAAGAAAGAAAAAATTGAGGATTTTTAGAAGAAGAAGTAAAACGAAAATCAAGAATAAAAATATTTCATTTTTGGCTTCGTTTTTTGTTATCAACATTTAAAAATCGGCCGACATACCCCTTTGCGCACGCAACCCGCCTTACACGAGCGAAAGTAAATCAGCGTGAGCAGCGAGGTACACAGTGATCCTGTGTGTGAATTTTGTATACATATCGTGTATATGTGCTTCTGTTTATTAATTATTTATGTTAGCAAATGATTAGAGGATACATTAATCCTATTTACTCGAAAATTCCATAGGACGACTTTGATATACTATTATAGATTTCCATGAATAGGCAGGTTTAATGTTTAATCTACGATATCTCTGACAGAACGTCGTGCAGGATGGTTTACGTCTCCGAATCCCACAGTCCCCTTCTTTACCATTTGTACGAGGTAAGCCGCCGACCATGTGTCGTTCCATTTGAGCATCACTGTGTACCCCATTGCTCAAGCTGATTTACTTTCACTCGTGTAAGAAGGTTTGCTTGCGCACGGCGATATTTCGGCCGATTTTTACTTGTTGATAACTAAGAAGCGGAACGGAGAATGCAAAATTTTTATTCTTGATTTTCGTCTTATTTTGGCTTCAAGAATCATCCCTTAAATTTTTACGCTTGTAGCCGAACACCTGTACATAAATTTAATAATTATTTATTTAATTTATGTTATGTTTAATTATTTAATTTATGTTTAATTTATTTTATTTAATTTAATAATTTTAATAATTTAAATCTTTTTTTTTACATGAAGGGAACCTTCAGAGGCACCCAGCGCTGCCCAGGGCGGGGACGCCGGGTAGTGCCGGATTCTACCGGCTAAAACCTCCACGATGACTGGCCCTAGCGCGTGCGGAGGAGGCCCTGAAACTGCGGAAGAATACTCACGAGCCCCCTGCGCGCTTTTAGTTACCTTCCCTCTATTCTAATCTATCCTTTGATGGCCACGCCATCTCCACGAGACGGACCTTTCTTCCCCACGCCGAGCCCCAGACCAGCACCAACGTGTCGTCTGCGTAACAGGTCAGTGCCGAATCCGGTGGCATCTGTGTCCTGAGCACCGCGTCGTACGCTGGGTTCCACAGAGGTGGTCTTAAGACCGACCCCTGAAGAACCCCGCGTCTTATGGCCCTCCTTATCACCTTTCTCCTCCCGGCCGGTGTACAGGATGTATCGGTCTCAGAGATATGCCCGGACAACTCCCTGTAGATAGGGGAGCACGCGATGGAACTCCAAGGCCTTCACTATCCTAATAATTTAAATCTGCATTTCGCTTATTATGTCTCTTTTTGCCTTCAGAATCACTAAAAGATATTTTTCTCTAAAGTGGAAGAATTCTGAATCAGTCTATTGCCATTGTCTTAAAATTAGCTATTTAGTATTTAAAAACAGTAACCATTTTTAATATTTGATGTTAAATTTTAATAATATCTCATCATTTCCTTGCAACTTTTTTTCTGTAATTTGAATAACATTGTGATTAAACTACAGAAATTATGAATTGCATATGAAATTCTAGAGCTGTAAATCAAAATCTACCAATTTTTCTGTTCGCATAACATGATGAGACGCCATTTATTTTCATGTGAACTATTCGCTTGTCTATTTTAAATCCGTTGGTTAGCCGAAAAACTTGTGTATATCCCTTAAGCCTGCTTCGCGGAGTTTCCGTTAGAAACTTAAAGGAGATTAAGCTCCGATATACGTGACAAGTATTTGGCGTGGATCAAGCGAGTGCATTGTGCCGCCAGCCAAAAATACTTTCCACGTAATTCTTGGCCAGCCAACTGGAGCAATTGAACGAAACCGAAGTTCTTTGGAAGCCTTTTGTACAGTTGAACGAGAGCCACGTGGAGATTTTAAAACGAACCATTACTATTCCGACGAGGGAGGTTTAAGTGCTCCCTTTTTTATTGCTTGTAACAGAAATCTTAAAAAAAACTGTTTGATCTCGACCTCGTATTCAAACTTGGAACATTTCAATTCCTATAAAAGAGTTACCGATTTCGTAAACTGATCTTTGTGAGTCACGCGATTTCCTTTAAAATATATTTCTTATTACTTTTATAAAAGTAGGAAAGTTAAAAAATTTTTAAGCAAAAATTGAAATAATTTGATTTGAATACCATCTGTAAAAATTAGTAGAGTTATTATTAGTAGAATTATTAATACATTAAAAAATTAACACGTAGTTTTACAATTTGTAAATAATATCAATTCAAAGTAGAGTAAAACAAAGTAATTTTATTTATTTATTATCACTTAGTCCGTGCCTTTCGGCTTTGGACGAGCTTTTCGGTTTTACATCTCGTTTGACATATATCAATCTTTGGCGTTATCTCCTTATTATCTCTACTCTTATATCTAACTAATCTCTTTTCTATGTCTACCTCTCTATGTAACTACCTCTTTTCTTACATGATCTATTATATTGCGTTCTATTCTCTAAACTAGGTAACTTTTGGGATTTTTGCCTCTTTGCTGTGCTTTCCTCCCCGTGTAAAATAAAGTAAAATAGGAACTAAAATAATTAACACGTTCGGTTCCTATTCCTCTTTTGTCAGTAAATTAAAGTATCATGATACAGATTATATTGAAATATAAATCAATCAGAAGGAAATCAATTGCTATTTTGATTCAATGTAATTGTAATTTAATATAAAGAAATATAAAGAAATATCATAATTATTTCGTTCACGAAACAAAAAATATTTACTATTCTTCTGTCGTTGTCAACCACGTAGAAACGCAACTTTTAAGTGGAAAAGCTGGACACTTTCGGCAATCATCCAACGATATATCTTTCCTCGGCAAAGACAAGGCGCTTATGGGATATATCGATTTCTCGTCGAAGTATTGTGAAATCCCACGATTTATTATCGTAACGGTGGCAGGATTTTCCGAACGGAACAGACGTTTCCTTACACCGACGTGTTGTCATTGAAATATCCATAATGGATGGATACTTGGACCAACCTCAATTTGATTATTGATTATGAATGTCCAATGAATCGATCAAGGATCTGAAACCCATTGCGTTATTCATGGAAAATTTCGTATTTCTTTTCTTCCTACTAATAATGTTGGATCAATAAACTTTTATAGTTTAGTATAATAAATAGTATAATAAATAAGTAGCATCCATTTTCTAAGTTCTAAATGAACAAATTTAATAATGAAAATTTGAAAAATCAGAAACGACCGCGCAAATTACAATTGAAATTTGGAAGTTGTTAAGTACAGCACAAAGAAGTAATTTATTTTGCCGATGAAAGACATTTATCTACCAACAAACAGCATCTTTTTGCAAAACAGAATTTTCATTTAACCGAAGCATATTTCTCCATGTTCCGTGGTCGAAAACAGGAACTGCATGATTCACGATGATGCATTCACCGCGGTCCACCGAACGCGTAAAGCATATTTTCCCAAAACATTCCTCCATCAAATCGGAAACAGAAATCGTAACACGCAGTAAATTCTCTTGCTATTTTTACCCATAAAACAAACCTCGTTACGCAACTTCAATCAACAATATGGCTGAAGTATTTTAATTAAAGAATCGCAGAATTCCACGGATTCGTTCGAAGCTGAGGAACAATGAAGAACGACTAGTCAACTAGAGAACGATAGTGTCTCGATAGAAGGAGAGGTTTGGGGAAGACGAAAAACAAAATCGAATGAAACAATATCTGGATAACAATATCTGTCGAACAATAAAAGACGTATAATTAAATACGTAACTCGATAATTTCTCCGGCAAACCGCAAATAATACCGGCACCGGTTGGGTCGGGCCAGGTGCGCCATTATTCATCCGTTCTTCTTCCTGCTGAACGTAACGCGGCCTCGTAAATCTGCGCCCAGGTAAGGGAACGAGGACAAAGTTGCCAGCAGGAGCCGCAGTTTCTCAAACGTAGCGACGCCAAGGATTGCGTTCATCGCGTGAAATCCTCTATCTTCGAGCAACCGATACGAGATCTGACGCCTGAATTCACCCCAATACTCGTAATTCCACTGGTTCGATGGAAAAGTGTGGGGTTGGGACGCGAATATTGATCGACCGTTCTGTTCCTGTTAATGACGAGATGAGAAAAATGGAGCAATGATTTGTAAATTATGCGTCTGCATAAAGTAAATCTTACGATTACGAAATGAAAGATAAGGTAACTGTTGTATATCTCGACAAAAAATTGACAAGAATGTCTAATTACGATAGAAATACAAAATTATAGAATTTCTGTAATTAGTGGAAAATAATATACGGGTAGAAACAGGTTCTTGATAGAAAAGTCGCTTATCTTTATAGCGAATCGGAAGAAATTAATTGTCTTCGAGAATGAACAGGTAATTAATTGGCAATGTAATTTGTTGAAGTAGACCACAGAACGGTTATTAAAGTGTGGTTGTTAAATCAGTTTCGAAAGTGGCAAGAAACTGTATTACCTCAGCGCTGCTTAAAGACCAAACAAGATTTCTACAGCAGAGTCGGTGTATCGCTAATTAACATCAGCAGCTCCGACGATATGGCACGTCGGCTTTAGTATCATTTTCATAGTATTCATAACGCACGGGGCATTCACTGAACTTCCCGTGATGGAAATTTCCATTTCAGTTTAATATAATTAATATTGCATCGATTAATCGTGTCGCGCAAGTTTCACTTTCTGTCTACCTACTGTAAATTATCGAACACAGTATAAATTTAATATGAATTTTATATTACAAGAAGCTTTAATAGCCTGAACTTAATAACAATTAAATATAACATTTTATGAAGAATATTTAGAATTTGTTCATCCATAAGAATTTACTAAATATCACAAAAAGGTGTATGAACATCGAAATAAAAAATATAATATGTAAGTTTGATATTAGCTAGAAAAATTGTTGGATTCATATAATTTATTACCTACGTGTTCTATACTTCTAATAGAAGTAGACATTAAAAATTTTACAAAACTATTTAAACGTATAAATTTCATTTGTTATATTTTAGAAAATATCTAGAAATATTGAAAGTTCTCACACACACGCGCGCGCGCGCACACACACACACACACACAACTTAAGCTTACATTAAATTATATTAGAAAATTATTCTTTCCTAGTGAGAAACCAATATAATCTTTACCTTAAATTCTCTATTATTAACCAGCCTGTTAATTAACTGCTACCAATCAATTTTTTCACTAGTAAAAAAACATTCATTTCGACCTTACATTAGTTGTAATTCTTGTTAATAAGCGAGTAACAACGTACCGGTTTCCATTGTAGCTTCCATATTTCGCACGATTTTCAGACACTAGTATTGCAGCCAATCGTGGAAGTAAATTGCAAACGTTAATATGAAAGAAACAGCTGGCTGTGTACAAGAGCGTGCTAGGGAAATTAATTTTAAATTCGATTCTGGTATTCGAATTTATTACGACAACTTCCGTAATTGCAGAAGTTAATTCAATTGAGCTGACCTCATAACGTCAATGTAAAACTGAATATTTATCCAGTGCATCCATTATATCTTTCTTCATTTTCTAATAAATATAATTTAAATATTACGCTGCGAACTTCTCCCAAAAGTGTTTTACAAAAAAAGAGGAGGGAAGAAGGAAATTCAATTTACCTAGAAAACTCTCAACGGTACCTGTATCTATGTATATCTGAGACTCTGTTAAAAGCATGTATTTTTATTAATACGTGGAAAAACGGTGCTCAATTTGACGTTTATTTAACTTCTGCATACGGTCCGCGGTTTCAGCGCGAAGATTTTTCACCGCAAGAGGAATCTCGAGAGCGACGCGAAAGGAAAAACGAAGAACAGACGAGCGGGAAGGCGCCACCGAGGGAACGTTATTAAGGTCGCATCGTGTGACACGGAGTCTTGAAAAATTGGTGTCTACGGGAAATTAATTTCTCCTTATCCGCCCGCACGAAAGAATCGATAAATCTGGTCAGCAAGGCCGGAACGGAATTTATGATCACACACTTTGCTACAATTCTTATCATCTTGATTTTTCTGTACGCCGTCATCGATGTGGATTTATTGTCCCGTCTACAACGACCGTCGAGACATTTGTCGTTGTAATTAGCTTTTACTCGTCGATCGATCCCTCGCTGAACGCGTCCATTAATAAAGGAATGTTCTGCGTTGAGGAACAGATCGAGGGTAAATAGCCTTGAAAACAGCTATTCCCATAAACGCCATCCCTCGAGAATTTCTGAAGCTTCGTACGTGTAGGGAATGAGATCTTGCTTTTTCTTTATTTAACACGTTCACCGCGTACGATGCGTATTCGCGTCGGCATATAGTTTTAGATTATCGACTTGAATGTGGCACGTGAACTAAAAATCCGAATATTATGAAAAAGTATTTCACAATATAAACTGTCCAGGATTTAATGTACTCTTGCTTCTGAATGCAAATTTCTCTCTTTTATGCATGTTTCTTACTTAAGTGCAAAAGGTGGAATGCGTTGCTCGATAAATTATTCTGGAGTCTCTGGATATTATTGAAAAGAAATTCGTAGTTGAAAGGAAAGCAAAGAGACATATTGTCGTAATTTATGATATATTCCTTCAAACGGTGTATTAACATGTATTAACTTATATTTCAATAGAGATGTTAATAATAACTGGAAGCAAAGCAACTAAAATCGTGCAATACTTTTTCGTATACCTCAATATTTTTTTCTTAATAATTCATATTTGATGCTTAAATATTTGCGTCTTTTTCCAACGATTGGATAGATATATTCGATGAAGAATATTAAGTGATGATAAAATTAATAATATTATATTAATATATTATATGATATTAAATGAGTAAATCTTTCTTTCAAATTCATTTTCTCTTGAACGCAATTTAAATTGAAATTTAAATAGCCACAAAAAGTAAAGAAAACTTCCTGAATTATCCTTACGATCAATTTAAAAAAAGATTTATTCATGATAAATCTTCTCTAATGATCACCCCTGTTACAGTGGACCATAGCAAATTCAATAGGGTCCCCTGCGGTGTCGCCGAAATACTTAGAATGCTTTGAATCGTTCATTTGAATACAGAGAATCCATAGAAAATTCCTCAATGCTAAATTCGTTTCCTACATGCTACGCATTACCAGCTCAGCCTTCAAAAGAAATCATACAAATTTTATAAACATTTCAGCAAAGAATAACGTTAAATGGCGATTAAACTAAGCGCTACAAATATATCTTTCCTAAAACTTTAACGTAGATAACTTCACTTCGTTAAGTATATAATTAATTCATGAATAAAAGGAGCAAGTTAAATTTAAATAAAGTATGGTTCCCCTTAAATAACAATCTTGATTTTACCTCTAATTTAAAGACAAAAGGAAAAGGATTTCATGGCATCTTTTTGAGTGATAAAATATTAAAATATTAAAGCGCCGACAAATTCATAGTACTTTCGTTATAATATTAATTTTGTTGTTCTTTTATTTATTTATTAATGTCACATCAGCTCCTAAGGCTATTAGCTACACGAGTTACAAATTCGTATTACATATGCGTATTACAATATCTTACATTTTTTTAAATATTAATTTTATTTTTATCCAAAAGAAAAAATTAATATTAGTTCTAACTTTCCATTGAAAAGTTTCTTAACTCTCGATCTAACTAACAATCTATAAAATTCGTCGGGTATAATATTATGCTCGAATAGACGACAGACCAATAATAATCGTTCACGTCGATCAGGAGGGAAGGCAATTTTTTATACGCTGTCGCTTTAACCATTCGAATTCGCATTCAAATTGCGTAATAATCAGGCCGCGATTGAGACGTAACGAGGTGGGTGTTGAATAGCAAAAAAAGAAGCGACCCATCTTCTCTACCATGACGGTACCGTAAGACTCAATTTCATGCTCGAATACGCGCCACGACGCCGGCAATATTCCGACGCGGGTGTCGGGCTAATGCTTCGTTCTCGATTTCCGTGGCACGCCAACCCGATAAACTTCATCTCACTGATTTATATCTTAGATTGTTCTAACGATTCCTCGACTCGTTGCGCTTCATCGAAAAATCAAATTGCCGATGAAAAGCTGAACGAATGTGAATTTCTCGCGAATTATTCAGCGAGAATTCTCACGACATTTTACAGAAACTGGGTTATAGGTACTTAACCGTCAAAGGAAAGAAAAAAGGATCGATTAAATTTATGGCTTCCTATTGAAATCAGAAAAATTTGTGACGATGATTTATTTGAAACTTTTCGTGGAGAAAGCAAATATAACTTTGAGATCTTTTTTTACGTGTATATGAGTATTATATGTATATGAATTGCTTAAATGCTTAAATTATTTGTGAAGAATATTTAATCGCTAGAAACTTTGGTTCCAGCTTTTTAAGAGATAGTTTTACATTATAATATTTAAGATAGCGTTAAAATACTATCATCATTATTATTATTGCTACAACTATTATTACTACCATAATTACTAAAGTTACTATCGTTAATGATAAATTATCAGTAACAGTGTTAGTAGTTCTCCATCAATGAGATATGACTTTACTAAAGCTGGTGAAACACTTAAGTGAAAGCATTAATACCATGTCAGCCTTACTATTACAGATAACAATTTGCTATCGCTCACTGTGTCATATAGCATTATTTTACGAGTACTAGTAAAACTTTGAAATACTTTCCTGCATTTTAATTTGCTGAAACATAAAGATATGAGAAGTATGATAAAACTAAAACTAGTATTATCATAAAAAATAAATAAGTCATTCGTTCAATATCGAGTTACCAATACTTGTTTATACTTCGATTATAACATTACACTTGTTTCATTCATCTTTTACAATGAGAGGAAATTTCTCTGAAAAAAAAACTATCCTTCATGGAAAATCTCTACTGTTACACAAATTTTATAAGACAGACGATTGAGTAAAAGAACTCTATTTAAATCAAAATCTAATGTTTATTTGACATAAGAGTGACAATTTAAATATTTTGTAATTGTTTTATTATCATCAAATAAGGAACTACGAGAACAGTTTCTTCGTTCTGAGTAAAATCCGATTTTCCAATTTAACGTACGTTATCTCCTACTTGATTTAAGTAAACATAGAGAGTTTAAACACTTTGTTTTGCTTCCGCTAGTGTAATATCCGGACGCTTAACCCGGGTTTCCCGCTTCCGTTCTTCCTTGTTACCTTCTGGGACTTCGTAAGACGTGGAATATTATCATGGATGAAAATAAGATCTCTAAGAGGAAAGCATCTACTCTGTTTAGGGCGCGTCCCTCTTTTTACCTCCTCAGAATAAGGGAAACTTGAAAGTTCGTTAAAAACTGTCAAGGATTGAGAATCTCAGTAAATAAGATCCATTTGGAAAATGTATTATCTCATTAATTTCATTAAAAGAAGTTTCAAAGACCGTAATATTATTTATATATAATCAAACAGATGATGCAGGATAAAATAAACCTTCACGGATGTTTGGAATGCTTAATAAAAAAAAAACTATAGTATAAGTATCGTAAGAGTATAGTATTTCTTAATTAGTATTTAATGTTTAATGATCTTCAAAAAGATGAAAAAATTTATCGAAATTCACAAAGTGAAAGTAACTAGGCGAAAAAATAGCAGCCAAAGTTCTGAGATCTACTCTAAAATGTTCGAATTGAATGAATTTCATAAAAAAAAAGAAATGAAACAACAGTAGCAACTGAGAATTAACTAAATTCGATTTATTCATAACTTGTAAATGTAAGAACATCAAAAATAGCTATCAAAGTCTTAGGAAGGAAATTTTTATTAAAAAATCTTGAGCACAAAATTTTCATCAAATTTTAAATCACATAAATTTTAAGATCTAATAAAGTAAAAATTCCAAAGTAACGAATTTCCTCTCGATAGGGATCGATCGAGTGGGAAAAATCGAACGTTGAATATAGATGAAATAAAGTGACATGTTGGAAATTCAATCCACGGAGAAGTTGGCGCGAGTTTTAATAATTCCGCCGGCGAACTCGCTGATTTATCGGCGAAATTCGCGGATTTTTTATTTAAGCACGCTGAAGTTTCCTATCCAGATACATACTCATGAACAATTTATGTAGCCGGAATTCGGTAAAGTTTCCAGGTGAGAGTCCTGCTCGAGGAAGACCGCATGGTATTCGCGAGAACGGAACTACCGAACGAATACATACATATGTATATCGATTCATGATTTACGAGATCGTGTCAACGTGAATATCGATTCTTTATTGCAATGCCGAAAGAAACGGCTGAAATTAATCTAATAATCAATTTCGTTCGAAGGGTAGTACGGGAAATATGTCGAAGTAATATCGCTTCGTACAAGCAGATTTCCTCGAGAGAATTATTTAATTGATGTCACGAATTATATTTAATCTTATAAAAATTTTGCATAACCTACGGTTATTAATACATAGCATTACTATTAAATATTCTTAATTAAAACAATTATAAAAATCTACGTTCGTTCGTTTAAAATTACAGCAATTTTATTCATTTATTTAATTTCCTTGTTCTCTCGTTACGTGTATTTTCTCATTAATCTAATTTTCTCGTTAAGATTAATATTCTTATTTTCATTAAGAATTTCATTTCCATCGTATTTATTGATAGATATTCAGATAGATTCTCTTCAAAGATGAATTTATTAATTTAAAAGCATGAGAAAGTAATCATTTTTCAACTTTCTGACGAAGCTAATTTACATATATTTATGTGACTATCCGTGAAAAATCTTACATTTAAATCATATCTTTTACAATCACCTTGAATTATTAATTAAAAGGAAACTACGCGTATGTACGTGCTATTATTTCTAGATATAGATTAAAAAGAAAGAAGGAAGTATTTGCACATTATTTCTTCGATATGCTTTCGCGAAACTTTCTAAAAAAGAAAGATTGCGAGTCAATAGCTAAATTATTGAAATGGGTGACACACGTGTTTCCACCCGTAGAAAAGACTTCCGACAAGAATGAAAGGATAACACTAGTTTTCAATTTGCTGCAGTGGGTCGCTTTGAAGCCGGCGTTGGCAACGTGTGAACATCCTGGGGGATGTGTGGTCCACCAGAATCCTACCCTCGGCCTCGTGCGACGTGAAAGGACCTGTCAACCGCATACCGGCAGTCTCCAAGGCAAATAGATTATACACATTGTAACCCTGTGTACTTTTCGGTTTCCCCTGGCTGTGTATCGTTGTTCCACCCGTCGAAAGTTACAATCGAGTTAATCCCGCGCGAGCTGAGTGGGAAATTCCGTAATAGTTCACCACAGATGAACGAGTCTCCTGGCGTTTTTGTAAAGAATAGACTACGAATTGCATTCTGCATACGAATTTTAAATGTGACATAGACGCGAGAAAGTCTTACATTGTGAGATAAAACAGTCTGTGTTAGTATTTACCGTAACACTATAAACAGTATGCATAGATCATAATGTAAAATTGTTGATTCTCAAAGAGATTAATATTATAAAACATCTCAAAGAATTTTTCACTTTGTACAATTTTTGTTTCTTCGATAAAAGTTTTATGTATATGAATACACAAAGAAATAGGATTTCCGTAGAAAATTCGAAAATCGGGATAGAATTGTTTTAAAAAATTCATAACAGGAATAGAATTTCTTTGAAAAATTAAAAAATAGAGATGGAATTCGCTCGAAAAATTTGGAAAATCTGCAAAAACCGCTGAAAATAATGAACAAACTGTGAAAATCGTCAGGAAAAGCGTGAAGAGTTTATCGAGCAGTATTCCATTTTATTCTAATGGTCTATTACTCTGAAGTCATTGCGCATGTTCATCAATCGCTGGAAAGCAAAGCTGTGCTATGGAACGGAAAGAGTAACAACATGGAAACAATTATCTATGCACTTAAAGAAAACCATTTATCACATGGCACTTCGTAGACCCTCGTCTATAATCAATCAATATTCCATTTAATAGAAAATTTCGATGCTTGACACACAAACTTCCCCTTCTGATATTGAAACGCCGGAGAATTTAAAACAATCGATGAGTTGCGTGGAAAATAGATTGATTAATATCAGATCCGTCTTTTAAAAAGAACTCGAAAATTATTGAAGTATCGATCGAGTATTCTATCATACTTAATTTAATAACTTAATCACAAGAATAAATTACTATTTAATCAAATTTACTTAAAATCGCTTATATTACGCAGTCCTTGGAAATTTTCAATTAAAAATTATTAAATAAAAACTGCGAACTTCAAAGTTGATAAAAATAGCTACCTACAACTTCAAGCAACGTATAAAAATACGTATTATTTCGTTTCAGTTTTGTGCCAACTTTTACAACTTTTCGCCTGCTGCTTCCCTCAAACCTTTCTCCATCCCCTTTACGTGTTCCTTTTTCAAATACGGTTGCGTTTTGGTTTCGCGGTATTTTCGAGGTTTACGAGCTTCTGCAGCGCGCTGATCGGTGCCAGCGACCTTTTAACTAGCGAAGCTGCAGATGTTTGTCGTGTTTGAAATCGTAAGAATCTGGTACCATATTTTATGTGAATTCCTTTTTCTTCTTATATTTATCTATCTTTATCGTTAGATCAAACTTATCTTAAACCGTAATATTTAAGATCGTTCGGGAAATTTGTCGCATTACGACAATCAAGACTTTTGTCTTGAATATTAGTTGGGACGTTCTATCCAATTCAATACCACTCGCTAAATCACTATCATTTAATCTTTGTTTTTATACAATCCTTTCGATGATAAAAAATTAAATACCCGAAAGAGTCGCAAAACTTGAACTTTAAACAACTGCTGAATTTATCTAGAAAATTTGCACAACGAAAAAAGGAATTAGCGGAAAAGCTAGCTTCCAGAGTCAACGAAAATAATGGTAGGAAATTGAGTGGACGATAAGAACTAATCAAGAGTGACCATTGTGTCAATATCGAAGTTTCGCTTCGTTCGGTAGGGCGTGCACTTTGTCGAATGGAAAAAAATGTCCAAAGCAATCAAAGCGGATGCGTTGTTTGCCCTGGCAAAAATGTTTGTGAGGGGGTTGCTCTCATGCTCGGGCCGAAACGATATCGATTGCCGTGCGATTTTACAGAGCGAACATTTATGTTATTCGGTCGATGCCGAGAGGCGAGAGTTCCATGCCGCTTGCAAATACCATTGCGCTATTATGCAGAAATCCAGTGGAATCCCGTGTCGTTTCGTTTTATCCGTGACACGCTGCGGACATCGTTACGTTCGATTTGCTTGCTCAGAGACTGTCGTCTCACCCTCCATGGAACTGATCCTCTTCAAGTATGGGAGATACCCTCCATGGGAAAGTGGAATGTGTGTCAGCATGTCCTTGATTTCTCAGGTAATGATACCCACAACGAACGTTTCCGGTACCATCAACATTCCGACCGAATTATCTCTCTGAATACTGAACTATCAGCCTTTGGATCTGCGATAATCCGACTAGCTTTGACGCGTCTATTTCAGAAACTTCCACAATTTTTTATGACGGAACTTGGGTCTAAAGTGTATTGCAAGCTCTTGAGTAATTTCGGATGGTATTGTTACTTTTGAGAAATTATCAGTTTATTAAAATACTTACATATATTAGCCGTGACTCGTTGAACATGTTAAGGCTATTGGCACATTGTTGTATTTATCGTACATAATTGATTATTAAGTTGAATAACTACATAGATATTCAAATCACATTCTTCAGTACATTTGTGTAATATTTATCTTATTAGGTAATTATTATGAATCTAAGTGAAATGAAATGTGTTATGTCGGAGTCAAACTTATCTTCGCCGTAAGAATTAATCAAAAATTCATGATAATTTAAAAATTAAACGACTTCGTGTACCTTGGTACTGAAATTAAACAATTTCAAGCAAACTATCTAAGTATAATATTAATACTTCGCGCATAGTAGATACATCCTCCCTTGCAGGTAATAATTGATGTCTTATAAACTGCGATAGAATTAAGAAAGATATTCCAATGAAACAAATGACAATCAACAAAGATCAAAAAACAATCGAAAACAAGATCGAAAACAAAAGCCATGTTCGAGGGAAAGAAAAAGTGTGAGTGAAAGAAGAGAAAAAGGTAACCACGGGGATGAGGATTTTCATAAGAAGAACGAAACGCATATTCGAGAGCAATAATGTCCCGTTTTTATGAAATTCGGTGATCTCTCGGTTGTGAGCGCACTCTGTGCCGTGCACATCTGAAGAATTCATCTCGGTGATATATTGCAGACCACCGACTGATTATCAAGCAGATCGCGACATCAAAGAGCGACCTGATAAAACTGGATTTAATCTCTGATCTCTCTTCGCGATGGCTTCTTTCGCCGGTTTCCCTTTACGTCTATTTTCCATGTCAAAGAATCGACTGGCGATCATCGAGACAGTATTAAGCAGAGATGACGGTCACCTCCGTAATCACTATCGGAGATCAATGAAAATTTCCTTTCACGTTACTATTCTTGGTCCATGGGATTAATCATGGATAGTAGCTACCTTGGCCACTCGGGATTATGACGAAGAGGATGCATAATATGTTCTGCATTATTACTTATCTGCGGATAATTCGAATAATATAAGAAGATTTAAAGTCTATTTTAAAATGTCAAACAGTTAAAAGATTTTCTGATGTAATATTTTATATTAATGTATATCTAAATTGAGAGGAAAAGAGGGAGAGAAAGAGAGTGGGAGAATAGAGATTTTGGAATTTGTTTTACTTGCTAGATATTTCAATATCACAAGGAAATTATATTAATCACAACTGCATTTAACTATTATGAAACAAAGGCGTATCTTTATACTTTAATCGAATCCTTACTCTCTTTTCTATTAAATTTGTTTTCAAATTATTTCATTCGATTAGAATCAACTTACATCAGTAGTAAACTAAATAAGTAAGTCACGCGTTTAGTTCCTGACAGAGACAAAACCGAAGTGTAAGAGGAAAGAGAACGATAAACTGCGTCAAATTAAACGTTATGCGATTAAACTTAGACATTCTTAAAAATTTACAATATTATTCTCGTTTTAAAAATTAATTCACATGCCCCAAAATGCACTATTTTCAATATAAAAATTCTATGAAAAATTACTCTGGTAGTGTTACTACTGTTGAAGACACGCATCATTAAGAACCACTCTAAAACAAATAAAGAGCTATCAATCTTCAAAATTAAAACTTGTTGAAGCTCAAGGAAACTATTATAAGCCACTGTGTGTCGTCTCCATTTAATTCGAGACCGTCTCGTCCAGTTAATTTCACGAAGACGTTCTCAGCTATCCAACTAGATATGTTCTCTAAATATTTATGAAAGTCCCGTAACAATTTTTAATCCACTTGGCCGACGGTAGCATCGTTCCACCGGAAAACTTCTCCCACCGGACAGGAAACGGAAAGCGAAGGAGAAACGCGGAGGAAATGCGGAGCCGAAGGAAGACGGAGAAAGAGCGGCTAGCCTGATGCATAATTTATCACGGCCGGAACACGAAGAAGGTGTTTCGCAGCTCGGACTGGCCGGCCCGGAGATGGAAATCGCAAGGCGGAATTTCATTCGTCGCCTATATTTCCACGCACGAATAGAAACTTGCGTTGTCATCTCGTGTTCCACGCAACGTTCGTTCTGGAATAACTCTACGATTCTTTTTGCATTTTTCTGTAAATTCGATATTTCCATCTTTGACGGTGAATGAGTTTAGAAGTTAGTTTCAAGGTTTGTACTTGGATATGTGTGAAATGCGAACTACACAGAAAACGAAGTGATCAATTCTTCGACATCTGAAAAATTAAACTACGATCAATTCTGGACTCTCTCGTACAATAGATTGCTAGCTAATAATGCTAACTAATAGTAGCGAATTAATAAGATACAGTTTATATGTTCTAGAGTTCCATTTTACGGTATTATATCCTTAGGAGAAATAGAACAGTTAAATGACTTGTAATTTGCAAAAATTAATGTAATTTATGAAAAAACATTGGAGAGTTGAAAATTTTATGCAGATTGTAAATTAAATTATTTTTCTCCTTTTAGTTAAATTCTTGTACGGTAAAAATATAGTGTACGAAATTTAAATTTACGAATTTAAAGATTAGTTGAAAGAGGATTCCTTTCTGAATTGATGTGAACCATGAAAATTAATTTGGAAGTTCCCGTTGCGAAGAACTGCTAGCATATTTCGCAAGACCAATTACAATTTAGAACATCGTGGAGCTGAAAATTCCTCAAGATTGTGAATCTGATCTATTTTCTTCTTTCAACCAAGATTTTCTACGATAAAAATGAGATGTATGTTTTTTGGAATATACGAAGTGCGAGCTCCCGAAACTTCCACAGAGTTACGAAACTTTTTAGTTGTTCGGAAGTTTGTTGCTTCTGAAGTAGTGGGTTGCTCTAAAAGGGATCAAAAATGCTGTCAGTAAAGACCATGTCTGTCGTTCTAGATTTACGATACATCACAGGTACTAAAATTTGGACGCTTCAACGATGTTTGGACGTGTATGTGATGAAAACTTTTGGCAGAATTCGCGACTTGCGCTATAAATCTGATCGCTACCTTGTTGTCTTCATGACTTGATACCGCAAACCCTTGCTCGAACGATTACCAAACTTCCAACTGAATCTCAATAATGTTACACAATAAAATGATTGAAATTTTGCATAATTAAAAAATTCTAAAGTTACCAATAATACAGAGAAATTTAAGAACTGGCCGCTTTACTTCAAATATAAAAATATACGTTTACAGTTGCATAATTATATAATTAAAAAATCAGTTAATCCGACATAGAGAATGCGATATGATTGTGACGTGGAGAGATGATGAAATTTAAAAATTTTTGTAAACCAAGTCCATTCTATGGCCCTCTGAGGACTGGGATTACAATAAATGCTATTATTATTACTATTAATTAAAAAATCATATCACTTTTATATTTTATTCAAACTACTATTTCTTCAAACATCTCAAAATTCCCCCAAAATAGTCCTAAAACCTCGTCTCTAGCCTTCAATGTCTGTCGATGCGATAAAAGCTTATTGTTGCAAGATTTAATTAAAGTAAAAGCATTTCACAAAGCATGTACGAAAGATCGGTTTCATTGCATTTTACCAACAGCACTTGCCATTGAGCAGCTGTGTTTCAAAACTGTTTGTTCGATTAAGAATATGCGATGTATTTGGAAAGCAATGAATGAAAGTGGGGAAATCACTAACTTTAATCAGCTTCAGTGTGCACTTAGTGCTCGTCATCGCGTTCGTGAACCACCTACGTGCGAAACTTTCGGCATAAATGTTGCAGGGCTTTTCGTGATCGCCATTTGCAAAAGGTAACTACGAAAGGCACGTCGCATTGCATTTTCCCGCGTGCAACGAAGTTTTCAAGCAAAAACAACGCCCCGGCCAAAAGCTGGCGTTTGCATTCGAGCGCGTAAAGAACAAATGAAAAAGCACTGGAGATACTCTCTGTGAAAAGTCGCGAGATAAAAGTTCCTTAATTGAATTCTTTAATCGCCGTGCAACTTTAACCACCTGGACAACTTCATCCGAATGTCGTTATGATAAAACTTCGGGGAAATCTTATACGTCGTTCGCCTTTTTTAATAAATTTCGTTTAATTGGCGGAAATTTTGGAGTCTGTCTTTCAACGAATATTAGAATATTTTACTTTTTGTTTGAAGATCTTCTAATTACTTAAATGAAATAATATATTTATTTTATTTCATCTAGTATAGTATTATTTGTAGTAATAATACCCATGAAATTCGTAATTCCAGTTCTTCTTTAGTTCTTAATTTTTACGAACAGATCCACTTGTAATTGTCGATGAGTTAATTTAATAGTTGCATCCTTGTAATTCACATTTTACTCCCTTCTGTTTCATTTCTGAGTCAATCTTCACAACCATAAATCAAAATCTATATACATATATTGTATCACCATCTTGTGAAACGTTCTTTCCATTTCAAATTTTATATTTCCATTTATAAATTTCAAATTTCACATTTGAAATTCCAAATCTTAATTTTCAATTTCCTAACCTTAAACTCGTGCTTAAATTATTAAATAATTCAATCAGCATCACGCAAAAAATTTTCTACAAAATACATACAATGTATCCCAACAAATCAGTCAATCCAAGAAGCTAACGAAAAAACGTCCAATCCCTGCACAACACCAATATGCATAATTCTTTCGCGCATCATCGGATAAAATTTTGAATCTGTAAAATGGTCTTGGTGACGTTGTTTCTGATCGGAAATAGCACGTTCATCGGTGTGATTTGTATTTATTAATGTAATCCTGGCTACCGATGCGTCTCGTTAATCTGCAATTCGAGAGTTTGCGTGACGTTCGATACAAGAGCCGGAGTAAACGCACCGTTTATGCGTCACTCCAGCCAGAGTTATTGGCTGAATAATGCATATTAACCGATTCGCCGACGAGCGAGACCCGATTTCCCCTGGGAACAGAGCTACATCGTGGATGCTTCTTTTCCGTTGAATCGACGACGATTTTCCGGCAACGGACGCAGGATTTCCGCGAAAGCGATTGAACGGAAGCTCAACCGAGACAATGCAGCCGGCTATTTTTGGGGTCCTGTGCAAACGCGATCGTTAAATTGCTTCTTGGATCCGTCGACATGGAATCGATTCGAAATGCCGCAACCATTTTCCCGTGTCTTTCTGAAACGATGCGCACAGTGCGAAAAACGATGAATTTTATCGTGACGCAAGAGCCAATCTCGATTTTTAATGGCCCTCGTTTTTCCAATAAATGATTGGTATCTAGGGTGTTTGAAAAAGTGTAATGAGTTCTTGTGGTATGGTGAAATTATTTTATATCGTTGTTCAACATGCCAAAATGAAAATTATGGTCAAACACGACATTTTAATTCAAGAGTAGAAAGGAAATATTCCGAAGACGTTTTGACGCGACAAGAGTTGTTCCAAGTTACATGCTCTCTTTTTGGAAAAATTTTAATAATTGGTAATGATAAACAAGTAATGAATATGTTGTCTACTGTATCTGTTTACAGTCTACTTTATATTATCTGTAAATATACATATTGTAAGTATTATGTATAGGAAAGGACTCTGTACTTTTAGTTTTGTGTATTTGATTTCCTGTCTTTATCTTCATACAGTTCCCGAAATAATTTATTACAAATTTATCGGCAATATTGTTATATATGCATATCGTATGTGAAATCATCATAGATTTAAAAAGTAACGCACATTTTTCAAAGAGATTTCGAATCTCTGAAAAAGAAGATTTTTTAAATTAAACCAGCTGAAGGGGATGTCAATGACACTAGCAAAGGATATTTCAACGATTGAAAGTATTTATGTTTTTAAAGACAAAAATGCCTTATTTATAAAAGCGTAAAACGTAGAATATTTGTTTAAGTATGATATTATCAGTTGCGTCGTCAGAATCTTTTAATAAAGAAGTAACGTAAGCGAATAATGAAATTCTCTTTCCGGCTCGGAAACGAAGGTTTCGCAAGCGAAGATTTCCCTCTTCTGAGATGTTTCCCGCAACTTCACCCTACCCATCGTAACAGGACAAGGAAGACGAAACCGTGTCATAGGAAGCTTCAACAGGGAAAACTAGAATCTCTTCGTTGGAATTCGAAGAAACATCGTTCCTTTTTGGAGGAATCCTTTTAATTCCGAAACTTTCACGAAGTTTGTTTAATCCCCCGAATATCCTTTCTCACAATCGCAAACTTTCGAAACATGCCGTGACTTTTGACGTTGCGTTGTTTCGACGATCGACGCGGTTACTCGAAGCTGTTTCTTGAACTCCGATAATAAGATAAGCATCTCGTAGTTTGGCATGGTTTCCCTTCTAATGGAGCCGAGTTTCAGCGACCGTTCGAAAGTTCATACAGAATTGAGTTCGCGTACCTCACGACTAGAAATGTAATTTGTGCGGGATACGTCATCAGAATAATAATCAACGACGCGGATTTTGCTAATTCTATGATCTTTCATATCTGTATTCGAAGAAAACTGTCGTCTAAGTATCTTTAAGGCCCTTTCCAAGTTTCTTAGTTCCAATCGAAAGCGACACAAAAGAGTTATGGTAATTGTTAAAAGATATAATAATTGGTAGTAAATAAATGAAAATTGCTTTTAGTATGCAAAATGTTGTATAATTTTTATTATAGATCTTAAATTTCATCTGGTCCTATTTTCTTTTTAATTTATTTAATTTAATTTTTACTTCATTTTAATTTAATAACTTTTTATTTTTTTCGTTTGTGATTCAAAAATCATCCTCGATTTAAATATTCAAGGTAAACGCTAACAAAATGTGACATGAAATCTATTTGCAAAATAGTGTAATACAAGAATAAAATAATAAAAAAAGAAACTTATGAAAGCTAAAATAAGACACCAACAGCCCGTAACAAAGTCATCTATATTAAAAAATTGATATTATCACTTCTAAGTAAATAAAAATATTATCTATCAAAATTGTACTATCCAAAAAATTATCTTCTATTTTCTAATGCTTTATATACAATATACACTCACAATTTTGTTTCTGAAATTACCAATTAGGCGCTAGAATATTATCTAACTAGTGCATACGATTCCTCTAAAGTACCCTCGGCGAAAATTTAATAGGCGTGAAGGGAGGGAAGAGAACGCGAATGGCGACCAGTGTCCCGGTTAAGACAACCTAAACATTAGGCGAGCTTTTCATACGGAAAATAATAAGTGGGATAGAAGATGGGCGGAGGTTTGGGAGTGGAGACAGAGAATAGAAGATACATGGATTTCTTGATGCGCTGCACGAAGCCGGCAACGAAAAGCCAGATGAGCGTAGAACGCAGCTTAAAAGTCCTGGATAAAGAAGGGACCTGCATAATGGATCCTCTGAACAAAGAGCAACGGATGAAGACCTCTGTGAACGTTTATGAGTCCGCGGCCATATCGAGCTCCCTCGGCTGAAACGCGTTGCTTACCAATTCGAATAGAAACAGTTTTTTAATTAACAGACTAAGCTCTTATAAAGTTCGCGCCGGAACAGCGCCGCTTAGCGAAAGGATTTTCCTTGCTCCTTCGCATTAGGCACGCCTCGACGAACGGATGTTACTGCAGATTAGATGCAGTTACAGTTAATTGCTTGTTCTTCTTTCTTCCAGCTTCCAGGAACTTTATGTATGAAGCGAGTAATGCCGAAACGTCGTGAATTAAAGGGAATATGCGAATTACTAGAATGACCTTCCAGAGCAAATTTCAAACTATGAGAGTGTACGTTTATTACCTTTGTATTAAAGTAACCGTGATCGTACAAGCGTAGGTAGTTTCTTTTTAAGAATTTCTTTTCTTAGATTGTTTCAATCTTTTACTTTTGAGTGATAAGATATTTCGAGCCATGTTTGATACCATGTTTGATATGTTGTAGTACGTTTATTACCTTCGTGTTGGTGCAGTTATGATTATGATTATAAAAGAACAGTTATATCGTTTGTCTTTCACTTTTGGATTACGAGAAATTTTAAGTTATATTTGAAAGTATTATCTTTGTGCAAAATAATTGATGACTCCTCCAAAATAAGATTAATGACCAAAAAGATATTCTAAAAAATTGTCCAAGAAACAACTTCCATTGCCATGAAAACTTCCTGCTAGTTTCTCGTATTCAATAAATTTTTATCAAAAAAATTTAACTCAGTTTTCACAAAAATATTTAGACGAGAAGATTTCACTGATTCATCAAGCCAAATTAGTCTCCGGAGAAATGCTGGTCGCGCGAAGTTTTCCCAAAATGCAGGGATCTTGTAGCTCGTTGTTGTTAATTTGGAAAAGGAGACCAAAAGGGTTGGTTGAACTCGGCGAATCAACGGGGGAGTCTTTTGAACCAAAGCTTTTTGAACAAAAGCTGCAACTTTTTTGATATGGGAAACTTCTTGAAAGGGATCTCATTTTCTCCGTGGCACCTCTGCTGGTTCACGTCAAAATTCGCCGAATTTCCGGCGACCGCGATTTTCATCGCGCAAACTTCTTGCGATCTTCGCGAATATCTGTGTTCTTCGATCGACAGCCAAGGTCTTTAACTTCGGAGCTCGATTTTTACGAAATTTTTTGCAACTTTCCAGATTTCCCCGACAACGTTTTCTCTCCGTGGATAATGTAGGTTGATGTCGTGTAGAGAATTTAGGAAGAAGGTTACAAGAAAGAAAAGTTGAGAAGGGAAGTTTGATAAAATTACGAAGAAAAATATTAGTCTTGCGTGGTTTATCTCGGTTGCGAGATGAACGGAAAAACGGTTTGATTAACGATAATGGCCAGATATTTGCAGTTTTATGATAGTGATCGAGCATTTGAAATTTTCAAACATTGGAGATAAAGTAATTAGGGGGAAAATACGGGAAAAAGTTTGCTATCTTCAGGATATAAACTTCGATTGAATTTTTGTATCGTAATTAGTATCTATAGAGTATACATTATACAGCATCATACTTTTTCCAACGAGTAATAAGTTACTAGATCTTGATGAAGATTAATACGAAATGCCGTAGATCAATTAATATCATGAAGAACTTATTTTCCAAATTTTATCAACACACAATTTTGTTATCCAAGGTTTCCAAACGTACATATGTTATATCTATAAGGAACTACACATAAGTCTCTCAGAAGTCAATTTAATCAATTCGTTATCAATATTCGTTATGACTTTCAGTATTAACTTTTTCAATTGTATTTTTAAAGAAAGGAACTTAAAGGGTTTTTTTTCCTTCCTTTTGCTTCAAAATTTCTGTAATAGTAAGACAAGAGGTGTACGAAAAAGCTATCTTATCCTGTTGAAATAACGTGAACACGTTATCGTGTTTCAAAAATTCCGTGAAAAAGGAAGCTAAGAATGGAAGAGCCTCGTTACTTTGTTTACAGAACGGTGAAAGTCGCGATTCACAGTACAAACGAACTGGACAAATCTCGTTACAATTGCCAGGTTAGAGCGAGACCGTGAATTCCTCGAAAGTAAGTTTTACTCGTTAAGATTTCGCATCTTTTTGGAAAATCTCCTCTTTTCTATCCACAATTTTCTGTCTCGGAAAACAATACGATACAACAAGCAAAGGATTACGCTTGAAACCACGAACGGAGAAAAAAAAAAGGAAACATTTAGAAACAACGAGCAAGATAAGGTCTGGTTTGCCAGAACCTATAAAAAGATTCGAATATCGAACAAGAAAAATTTCATTGGTCAAGGACTAGGATGGTCTTGTTTGCAACGCCCCAGAAACTTTAATCTGCAAATAGAGAAGCAAACGTGATAGGGAAATGTGTAGTAATTCGCGAAAGAACAATTTTGAATGGCATCTTTCGGAATATAGAACGAGTACTTTTCCTATTTGAACGTTACAGGTGAAAAATGTGATACGTTTTTTTACAGCAGTTTTAAAATTCAATATGTCATCAATCAATTTGTTAAACCTATATTTCCTTTTGGTTTTAGGAGTAATTTTCGGTTAGGATTAAATTATTATATAGTGTAAATTCTATATATATATAGATTGGTTTCAAATTTTACCAATGTAATTTTGAAGTCGTGTCTTGTTATAAAGTAAGTGAAATTTTTAAATGTCTTAAAAAACATATACCGTATATACATAAAAGATTTCTATGGTATAATATTTTCGTGAATTACAGTATGTGTTTTTGTTATTTTCTTGTCACCCGCAAAAAATATCAATGACGTTAGTTATGCAGACTAATATTAATAACACAAGCCAGAAAATCAACAAAAATGAATTGATCATATTTTTCTCTTGTGATGATCTATTATAAGCCACGTGAATTTTGAACAATGAACGAATTAAATTAAGATTCGATAGCAGACAGTCGATGAAGCATTACGGTTTCCTAATTAAATTTTGCCAATTCTGTACGAACGTATGGAAACGATATAAAAAGACGACGAAAAAACTGAACGAACACCTGGGAATGTCGACGTCCTCACTCTGAGGACACAGTCGATAAACAAATTTGTTTCGCTTATAGAAGTTTAAAAATGATAATAGTACGCCAAACGAACTATTATATTCGCCGGCAAATGAATACGAATGCGTGCATCCTCATTATTACTCTATCAATCGTACTCATCATCATGTTTGACCGAAATAACGACTGTAATGCAAATTCTTTCACAACCGAGGTCTCTCTTTCTATCTTCACTTTTATTTCGCTTCTTCGATCGTTCGAAGGCATTGTTTCGCGATCGTGAACGAGTGCGTGAATTTCAGTATCGAAACAAACAGCGAGCTCAATGGAGGATATATTATTTAATATTCACTGACGCTATTGCCTGTTCATTGTATATTAACGATAATGCTCAGCGATATTTCGGCCCGTTTATTTATTCATGCGCGTTATAAGAGAACACCAACACTGGATTTAGCTTTAAACGATCCTCTGTAGTGGTAATTTTTAATTCTGTTTAATTTACTTATTTATTTTCTTTTCTAGCTGGTGATTGCATGTACACGGAATATTTTTAATATATTTTACGTTTTACCATGGCAAGCTACGTGGAAATGATCCGCGCGTATTCATGAATTTAAATTGCGATACAGATTGAATGCAGCCGTTGTAACTTAATAATGTAACAATCGCCAGTGTATCAGTAATGCTCGTGCTTGTTTAAAGTTTAATGAAAAATGGGGAATAGGATGCTGTAAATATAATGAAGTTTCTGACTTACAATTGTGCTATTTTACATTTATAATAGTTGTTTATTGTATACCTGCGATACCTTGTGATGAAAAGTGAATATTTACTGGAAAACTTATAGTCGGTTTACCAACAATTCCTAAAATGTCAAATTAATATTTTATATTATTCCACGGATATAGTCACAATATTTGCTTCAAAATAAATAATAAGTGCAACAGTTGTGCTTCTTTTCTATGGTAGAGTTTTCTTAGAGCATTCTTCTGATCTTTTTC
Source organism: Bombus confusus (assembly GCA_014737475.1). NCBI lineage: Eukaryota > Metazoa > Arthropoda > Insecta > Hymenoptera > Apidae > Bombus > Bombus confusus. The sequence continues at coordinate 1,050,469 of JACXIV010000097.1, forward strand.
CTTTCACGCTTAAAATAAACACTAATAATAACGCTAATAATAATAAAAACGGAAGACAATAAGGCTTGAAGAATTGAAATATTTCCGAAACCCATCTGGTAAACAGAAAGTCCACTTTTTCAATGACAATCTCTAATAAATCTCTAGCTATGTAAAATTTGAAGAGTGTGAAACATAGGTTTGCAATTTTTTTAAACACATCTGGTGCATAGCCTGTTCGCTTCCTCAATACCATAGCCTTGTGTCGTAGATTTTTTTCGGAATAAACTCTCCACTACTACATTGCCATGTTTTAGACATTTCGAAGCAAGAGGCTGGAACAATTTTAGAAAAACAGAATCATTCCGACAGTCGACGAGGAACTTTCAAAGAACTGAAAATATTCAATTAGAGTGTTACTTGGGTGTATTGTGTGCGCACTGCGTGTAGTGCGTAGTATTGCGCGCGTAGTGAGTGTTATCTGCAGTGTAGCAGTATTTACATTGTACATTATTATATTTATATTGTACATTTATATATTTATATTACATATTTATTACAATATGTATAAATTTGGAGAACTTTCGGACATGCATTTTTGCTACGGTGTGGCGAACGGCAATAGCACAAAAGCGCGGAAGTTTATACGCCGAAAAATATCCCAGTAGTAAATATACCTAGCGCAAAGATATTTTGCAATATAGAACAACGATTGCGGGATACCGGTACGTTAAAACCTGCGAAACGTATTCAAGAAAATTCAAGAAAAAGAAATCTTTGCAGATGAGTGAGTCGGAAAATCCAACGCAATCCCAATTTCCTCGTGTGGATATTATTTACTGATGAGGAAACATTTAATATATGTGGAATAACAAATATACGTAACGAACATTTCTCAGAACATGAAAATCTACACGCATTAAGAGATGGTTCACGCAGGACGGTGCAATCCACATACCAACGCGTACACACATTTTACCAAGTGCAAGAGCACTTGACCGGCTCTTTTGGAAATAAGTGGATCAGTCCAAGAGGACCTGCGCTTTGATCTGCTCGGTCCTCAGATTTAAATCCTCTCGACTTTCACTACTGAGGACACATGAAGACACAATACGGAAAAATTTTATGCGAAAAGACAGGCACTGTTTACAAGAAAACGGAGGACATATCGAACAGCTACTGTCATTTGTTGTTGACACTCGCGGCCGGGATAATCGTGGTATGTGTGTGATTTTGCTGTGGATACTCGCGAAGACAAAAAATTACAGGAAACATTAATCCTCTCTACTCGGAAATTTCATAGGGCGGTTTTCGATATGTTATTATGGATTTCCACGAATAAGCAGGTTTAATGTTCAATCTACTATTTCTTCTGCAAAACATCGCGCATGATTGTTTACGTCGCTGAATACCGTGGTCTTCTTCTCTACGATTTGTACGAGGTAAACTGCCGCACGTGTTTCGTTCGGATTGACGATCACTGTGCGCCCCGTTGCTTAGGCTGACCTTTCGCTCGTGTAAGGAGGGTTGCTCGCGTGCAGGGATATTTTGACTGATTTTGTCAACAACTAAAAAACAAAGCCGAAAACGCAACTTTTTATTTTTGATTTTCGTCTTATTTCGACGTCAAGAATCACCCATTAACTTTTGTAAAATCAGTAGCCAAGCACTCTTATAATTTAACGTATCTTTCTACTTGAACGTAAGCAAACTTTATTCAGAAATCAAAAGCAATCAAACATATTGCATAACGCGGTAATCTTACTAAAAGAATTGGAAAATGAAAATTTCTAGAGACTCTAATTCATTAATCAAAAAATGTAGTAGTTTGCCATACAATTCAATAATTATTTAAGGTAATCGTAATTTTATATGGAATTTCTTGAAAAAGTTATGTCTCCTAAAATAGGATCTACTTTCCTTTATACTGTATGTAATATTATAATATGTTCCCTTTTTCTCTTCTGGGTTGCTCAATTTGTCTGACCATACTAACGATAAATCAGAGTATCGAACAGCCACGAAAATAGTTTTACCCACTCAAATTCAGTACTGTATCGCAAAGGAAATCAAGGGGCGTTCGATCGTTCCCTCATCGCGCTATCAGGCTGACCATTTTGCAAGAAACGGCTGAAAAGATTGGACGAATTGTCGATACAGAAGCGGGGTCCTTATCTCCATTCTCCGCGTGATTTATCAGCGAAAGATGGCTCGTTTCTCCGAGTTCTTGCCGTTTAAAGGGCCGGTGCTGTAATGAGGGAACCCGACAAAGAGTCAGTTGATCGTAAACTTTGAAGACCGCGCATCGACTGCGAAAACGAGGCGACGAAATACCCTGGCACAAGTACTTACTTTAGACTGGTAATCCTGGTCAATGGGGTGGTTCCACCGGGAGTAAAAAAGAAAACAGGTCTGATAGAGGTGAATGGATCGAACGATGCTTTCGTGGTCGAGAACGAGAGAGGGAATGAGCAAGATACCAAAAGAATTACGGCTTGACGACTCTAACAATGAAACTACGAATCGGTAGTGACCTCCGGCTACGAATACATACTACATATATGTAAGACACAAAGTAATCGTGGAAAGTCAAATTTGTTTCTTAGAACAAAGATATTCTCGTGATAAAAAAAAAAAAAAATGCTTACGTTTCCCGTATCCGAATACTTAATTTTTTGTTATGTAATAAATGATTACAAAGAGTAGGATGTATGTATAAATGAGGAAAGTATATCGTGGCATTTTAGATTATCGTCTTCCTTTTGTGGTCACGTTTCTTATACCTATGTTTCTTTCTGCTGTTTTCAAAAAAGAATCCTAATGTTTCTTTTTTGTTACATTAATTTGAAAATAATTAAAGATCAAAGATTAGGGAAATAAAAGTCTACTAGAATTTTAAGTAAAGAATTCTACTTACGAACTCCAATTAATAATGTTGTCTGACACTTGCTAGCTGAATCATAAATGAAACTCACAGGTAATGGGAAGAATCAGTGAACTTCTCTCGTATACGATATCAAGTTACATGTCCGATTCGTTTTCTGATGGATTCACATAAATGGAGTTCAGTGTTCTACTGAATTTCTACTTTATTTTACTGAACAACAAAACTCCACTTATCTCAATGCATCAGAAAACAAATAGAACTTACATAGCGATGAAAAAAATATATTGTTGCATGTCGTTTTTAAACATTTTTAAGATATAGTAAATTTTTAAGAAAAATACATAATTGATTCGATATTAAGATCGTGACAAGAAATATTATTCGTACATGAAAAATGTTCGTTTCATATTGTTAGAGAGAAATGTAAAACCCCAAAGAATAAGCCACAAAGCAATTCAATTCTTTTATTCATCATGTAGTCCGCGTACTAGCGTTCAGATTAACAGTTCTATAGAGGCGAAGGAGCTTTTCTTTAGAACTGATAAAGAAATCAACGGCTCTTAGCAAGTGCTGAATCGGATTTTCTTTCATCCCAGAAACTCATGATTTATTTATTCGTTTTCTAGGAAGTTCGTGAACTATTTCTGTATTATCGATCATCGTAAGACTTAAGTAGCACTTAAGGAAAAATTCGTATTCCTACGAGAAACTCAAATCTACACCTTTCACGATCCATTTAAACGAAATATAATATAAATATGATAAATATTTTACTTTTACCGATTTTTCTTCTGATTTATTACAGACCAATTAAATTCGTGTTTAATGCGAAAGGAACAATCTCTATCTAATTACTGGCACTGAAATGAGATATCGTATAATTTGTAAGTCGAATGAAAAAATTTTTTTAAAGCCAATTTACACTCACAATTTTACATTACTTGTCTTCAAAAGTAATCTAGAATAATCATTCGAATTATTATTCTCCATGGTGCATCGTAATACCCATGATATAACTGATAACAGGCGAATTGCGCTTTGTAGATTCACGTTAAAACTGAGTCGCTACGCTTTCATGCCTGCAGGGCGTTCATAAAATGCCAATTATATCCCTTGGCGCCATTATACGTAGCATCGCTAAAGAAATGCATAATATTTCTTCCTGTTCTTAGCAATTAGCTATAATTGTAAAGTAACAGCCAAAATTGCAACACTGACCCAACTTTCCCGCAGAGGAATATTTTTAAAGTTAATTAACGAAACAACAATTTTGCGGATTCCGTTCAAAATTTCCAATACGAAAATTGTATATTCGTAAATTTATAGTACAAACTATGCTCTACTGTATTATCGGAAGCTGCCGATAAAATATTTCTGTTTGCTCTGAAATTCGAAATTTAAGAAAATATACGAAAAAATGTTACACGTGAAAAAATTCAAATATTTATGGAATATTTATAAAAAGATAAAAATATATCGCCGATGTGTACTATCTTTCTTACAAATTATTTTTTGTACTTTTCTAAATCTTCGAAACTGTATCGAAATTTATTTTGCATTTAAACTCATCTAACGAGAACGGATTGAGAGAGTTTCCGATGTCAAAACTATCGAGCAACCATGGATAATATCCTGCAAAACCTCCCTTATTTCAGTGGCATTTTCCCTATAAAACTAACGGCTAATTACATAGTCATTAGAAGCTAACTGCTCGTTATACGAACAACGATAAGTGATTACGCGTTAAAGACAATTCAAAGTAATTACATAGGATCCGTTGGCCTCCGCTGAAAATAAATTCATTAATAACAAGACTGGTTACAATGACGGGCAATTACGTGGGTGTGGAAAAAAAATTTTAAATCGCTCCTCAGGTTAAATCATACATAATATGTAGAACCATGTCATAGTACTTAATTTCATTTTATAATTTAGACAAGAATAGCTACATTGAACTTATGAATTATATTGAACTACGTATTAAGTTGTCTGGAAAGTTTCTTTCGTTTTATAAGGAACCGAATACTTTGATTATTTTGCTAAATCTTATTTAAGAAAGTATAAAATAAATAATAAAAGATTTTGATGATAACTCTGACTGTAAAAAATTTTAAATTATTTGTCTTTATCGATCTCACATCATTTATTTTATCTTTATTGTTATTGTACAATAACAAATTTTTCATAAAAATGTTCTAATAGGGATAGTAATGTTGAGTTAGATCTCAGGTTGGTATGATCAGTAGTTTCTACATCCAGGGTTGGTACAACTGCTATACAGTCTTTTGTTTTACCCGTGCGCCACGTTTTTTCTTTCTCTTTGTGTATCCGGTGGTGTACGAACGTTCGAAGAGACGAAATACAGTGTGTATGAAAATGATCTGAGTGAATCATTTTATTATTCAACCCAAAGCCTATATAATAACAGGCTTTGGGCCCAGCACGGTGAACTGCGTAATTAAAGATATTTATTTGAGAGTTTTGTCCCGTAATTATCCAAGAAAAGACCACGTCATGACCGACCAGGAGAAGATGGGTGATACGGACAGAGACATGAACCCGATCCTCAACAAGGGCAACTATGATTACTGGAAGAAGATGACGGAAGCTTCTATGGTTTTCTTGGGTTGCTGGATTGCGGTGAATCCAGGATTGACGGCAGAAGAAAGGGCGAAATACGAGTGCGTAAAAATGGACGACAAAGCACGTGCATACATCTTCCGGCACATTCGCCCTGAATATCTTTCGGACATCGGCGACCTAACAACAGCAAGGGAGTGCTGGAAAGCGTTGGAAGAAATCCACGGGAGAGCCACATCAATGGACATTGCTATGTGCCTGCGGAAATTGGGCACTACCGAGAAGACCCCAGGCATGGAAATGCAATGAGCAAGAAACCTGTACAGGATGTAAAGGAAGACTCCAAAAGGTGCGACGAACTGTGTAGTATCTGCGTGAAGGGTAAAATGACAAAAGTGCCATTTCCAAAGACAGCTCATCATAAGTGTCAACGTCCCCTAGAAATTGTCCATAGTGACGTCAGACGCCACAAATTTAACAGTCGAATGAACATGATGTGACTGTAGTTGTTGCCCAGGACTTCTCCATGTCCCTTCTTGACCATCAGATCCGAAGTAATCAATTTTAGTTTCATCAGACCATATTACTTTGCTCCAATCAGCTTCCGTAAAATTCTCGTACTTTCTGGCAAATTCTAGTCTGAGTTTCTTATGACGCTTAGTGAGCAACGGTTTTTTTATTTTCATACGCCCATGCATCCCTACATCTCGGAGTGCGCGACGTACTGTCTCAGCACTAACATTAATATTGCAGCAATGCGTATGTAAGTGTTGTTTCATTTTTACGGCATTATCAATACTGCCATTGCGTATTTTTCGAATTATTAATCGCTTTCTAGTAGAGCTCAACTTTTTTTAGGTCCACTTTTATTTTTGAATAAAGTTCCATTGAAATTTTTACATATATTTGCTATTGTGCCTAAGGAATAATGCACCTTCTTTGCAATTTCACGGTGTGAATATCCTAATTGCAATAATTTTTCAATTTCTACTGCTTTAGCTTTATCTAGTCTATTCATAACTATACATAATAAAATATGCTTTTGAAACGCGTGAAGTTTATTTTAATACATTTAGAAAAGTAAACAGTACTTGCTTGTATATTTATATACATTAGAGTTAACAAATATTGATCACTATTAGAAATTTATAAATATTAATTTAAAACTCACAAATCTGATCAAATGCAATATTGCTCTTACTTTTCAAATAATGTATGCTTAGATCTACTCAGACATACAAACTGACAAGAACTAAGAGTTTAGTACCCAAGCTACCAAATAGCAGATTACTTGGTGTAAACAAACAGAAAAGGTCACTGTGTCTTGTTGTTGTTTTAAATATTCCAAACACTTGATCAGTTATGTGAGTCACTGTATGTTAGGATCATTAATAGAAAGAACGAGGGAATTTAAATGTTTCAAGGAATACCAGGCTGAAGTGGAAGCCTTACATCAGTCCAAAATAAGTGCCTTTCGGACTGACAATGGCGGAGAGTACACTGGGATGGAATTCGAGAACTACCTAAAGGAGAAGGGTATTTTGCACAGGAAGATTGTCCCTTGGAATCCTGAGCAAAACGGCATTTCAGAACAAGCCAAAATAGGACCTTGGTTGAAATGTCTAGGTGTTTACTCATCCAGTCAGGGCTCCCTGACTACCTTTGGGGAGAAGCCATTAACATGGCGTGTCGCATAAGGAATTTGTGCCCGTCGACTGCTATTAGGGATAAAATCCCATTGGAGCTATGAAAAGATGAGAGATGTAACCTCCAAGGGAAGATAAACAGACTGAGGGTATTAGGATGCAAAGTTTGGTACCTGAAAAGCCCAAGTGAAAAGAAGTTTGATAGCAGGGCAGATGAAGGGATATTGGTTACAAAGATGAAGGGATATTGGTTACAAAGATGAAGGTTACAATGGACAAGTCAAAGGTTACAGAATCTACTTGCCTGAGACCAAGAAAGTAATAATTTCCTGTCACGTACGCTTCAAAGAAAACGTATTTCCTTGTAAGGGTATTGGTGTGGACACAAGTAAAATCAAAGGAAAATTAGCTGAGTGGATATGGGACGTTGAGGACTTCGAAATTAGAACCAGGAGTGAACCAGTCAAGATTGAAGTACAAAATGACGGTGAAAGCGATGAGGGGGAGGGTGATTTCTTTGTGAATAATTTAATTAGTGAGACTGTTCAGGGGGAGATCAACAAGACTGTGAAAGCCAAAAAACTGTGGTAACTGTGCACACGTTGCGGTAGATTGTAAAAAACAAAATTTGTGTATGTCTATTAATGTGTACGAAGCCTTGAAGGGACCTGATGCTCAGAAATGGGTAGCAGCAATGTTATCAGAGTTAGACAATCTTGCGAATAAGGGTGTGTGGGACATAGTGTTAAAGGTACGAATGTCATTGACTGCAAATGGGTACTTGCTATAAAGAGGGACTCTGATAAATATAAGGCTAGACTAATAGCTCTGGGATTCTTTCAGCCCAATTGAAAGCGCAAAACACTGAGAATCTTATTTGCTCTGTGTGCTGAAAATGAGTGGAGCTATGAACACATCGACGTTGAATGTGCGTATCTTAATAGTCCTTTGGATGGGGAGATATATATAGAGCAGCCTGAATTCTTTGAAATTCCAGGAAAGGACAGGACTGAATATGTATGTAAGCTTAGGAAAAGTCTGTATGGGTTGAAGCAAGCTGGGAGATTGTGGTTTAAACATATAAGTGGTATCTTGAAGGGTATGAATCTGAAACCGTGTCTGAGTGATCCATGTGTGTATGTGAATGTATCCAAGGATCTAATTGTTGCAGTATATGTAGAGGATATTCTTATGTTTGGGACAAAGGCTATAATTAGCGTGTTTAAAAACTAGATATTAGAATGTTAGGTGTTGACACTCAGTTTCTGTTGGTCCATTTGAGTAAGCCAAATGGCACTACGGTTGTGCTTGACCAATCAATGCAGATAAGTCAAATATTAGAGGTATTCGATATTACTCATGAGACTGGGGTATCAACACCTCTAGATAAGGAGTGTGAGGCTGGTTTAAACATCGAGTGGGATGAATCCTTTGATCGTAAACTGTATGAATAAGCTGCTGGGCATATAATGTATGTCGCTACCGTGAGCCACCCGTATGTAGCATGTGTAATAGGAAAACTGAGTCAAAAATATACAAATCCTACTGTGTCCGACTGGAGAGCAGTGAAGCGAATATTTAGGTACCTGTTAAAAACCAAAGACTTAAAGCTTATATACCAAAGGACAGGCCAACCGTTGAAAGTGTTCTCACTCGATAGGAAATCCAGGAGTGGGTATGTTTTTATACTTGCTGGTGGTGCGGTATCGTGGTTGTGGAAGAATCAATCTATCACACTCAACCTGTGAAGCGAAATTTGTGGCAATGCAGGAGACAGCAAGGGAGGCTGTGTGGATATCCTTACTGTTAAAGGAGCTGGGCCAATTGTCATTTTATCCCGGTCTATGTAAGATTCACTGTGACAATATTGGAGCTATTTCATGGTCCAAGGATGAGGTAATTGCCGAGAGCTCCGAACATGTACAAGTTCGATATTTTTATATTAAGAATTGTGTGTCGAAGGGTATTTTAAGTTATGTTCATGTGCCAAATTCTGAGAATGTTGCGGCTATTCTTACCAAAGGTCTGAATAGAGTCGAAACTCAGTATTTTACCAAAGCTATGGAACTTGTAGAAACTACTGATCAAAGGGGAGTGCTGAGTTAGATCTCAGGTTGGTATGATCAGTAGTTTCTGCAGGGTTGGTGCAACTGCTATGCAGTCTTTTGTTTTACCCATGCGCCATGTTTTTTCTTTTTCTTTGTGTATGCGGTGGTGTACGGACGTTCGAGGAAACGAAATACATCATAATACAATCATTTTATTATTCAACCCAAAGCCTATATAATAACAAGTAAGGTTTAAAATCATTATCTTTAACTCCCCTCTTTAATTTCAATTGTTTATCACTTATCTTACCTTTGTCCTCGTTAAATAATGATAAATGTAATGATTATGTAAATAATTAAATAGCTTAAAAAACTGTAAAATCATTTATTTGAAATGTAATAATCACTTTACATACGTCGTTAATATATTTTGTGAAATATTATGTACTGTGAACCACTACTTTTTAAAAATACAGTGTCATATTCATTATGTATACAGAAATACTTTACGAAATGGAATTATACTGTATTACACAATATTATATGAACATATAATGAATGTATATTCCACTTATATTATGTGCCAATTAAAAGAAAAATCGGTTTCATATTCAAAGATTTGAAAGAATCCGGAGGAAATAAAATGGACTGGGAGGAAAACCGTTCTGTTCGCTTTTGCATGAAAACAGAGCTGAGAAGAGCAAGGGTATCTCTCTTTTTACTATGTCGTAGTCCTCGTTGAAAGGACCACAGGCGAGTGAAAAAAAGGCAGAAATGGAACTAAATGTTTCCATTAACCAGACTCCTTGTCCTCCTCTTTTTTGCTATTTTCAGCCTTCTAAAAAATGAAAGAGCACGTGTTTTTTCATATAGTTGTATACTCGAAGTTGACTCGTCTTAAGAGGGTTAGTAAAGCGGAAAGTGGAACGACAAGACGCAGATTTTCATTCAAATGTTTGGCTACTTTTCACACACACAACTATTACCAGTCACGCTCACGACTACTCTTTTATCAATAATACAAATACTTGTGAGTATTTTAATAACATAAAATATTATAATTTTGGTTTAAAAGACAGTCGAATTCTTAAGCTGTCATGCAATTTTAGATTTAATATTCGAAAGTTAGTATTTAAAAACCAGATATTTCCTATTGTTTGTTTTTCTCCCTAATTATAATATTACAAGATGATTTTTAAATATAAAATTTTCCTGAATTAAAAAGAACTTTTTATTGATTATCAAAACTGTTCAATTCAAGTTAAAGAAAAACGAATTTTATATCGTCGTACAAAATATAATGTCTTAATTATTTTGATGCTTCTTACATAGAAAGAAACAACTAATTGCGCTGCTTCTTTTTTATCACGAAGCAAATGTAATTTATGTCAATACAATAGCAATTCGAAAATTTTGATTCCCCTAAAAAGTGTATGATAAATGATTCAGAAAGTCTCGCAAGCAATAAACTGACTCGGTTTCAGTGGGGCTAGTTTTTTATTCGTGGCTCATCACTTTGCAATTATCATGACGTCGAGAGTAAATATCGTACGCGGTAAACGTTAATTTGTCAAGAGAGAGAAGCGTGGCCGTGCGTTTTAAACAACGTTGGTAACAATTGTTTCACCGCAGGGACCCGTTACATGTGCGAATAAATCGTAAAAATTGAATACACTCTGCAACATAACATTTATCAATGACACACGCGTTGGAATTGAACACGCTGTATCGATATCGGTAATTAACAAAATATTGCTTTTTATCGATGTTAAAGATGGAACAAGATACAAAAGAAACATTTCAAATGATATAATTGGAAAACAGAAGAATGTATATTTCTTTATAATTAAATAAATAATTAGCATTAAAAATGACACGATATTTGATGAATAAAAAGTTTTTAATTTCAAGAACTTAATATTTTTTATTAAATTAAATGTGTGGAAACTTGTATTTGTCCTTATTAAAAAAGAAATTTCTTTCTGACAATAGGAAATGTAGGCATATTCTTTCTGAATGAAATGACGTTGAACAATTTTTAAACTTGGGAAAATTATTACACGTAACAGCGAAGACGTTTTATCTTCTACCTTAATATCAGACACAAAACTAGAACCGAAGAAAATTATGTCTTTCGCTTAAATTGAAAAGCACTTAACGCACATACGACAACAGTTTGCTGCTGTCACGTGAAATTTCGAGAGAGCTTTAACTTGAAAGCTTTCGTCCTGGGGCATGCAACAAGTATGCAATCCCATTCAAAATACAGTAAGTCCGTGCAACTATACAGAGACAAAGTGCATCACGTTGTACGAGAAGATTTTTTCAAAAATAATGGAATAGAGAACGCTGCGTTGTAATAAAATCCCATTAGTCGTAATAAACTACCCTGTGACTTTTCATCAATCCATCGAAGTATGGTATAAATATAATTTTTAATTTCGATTTTTCCTTACAATTATTCGAAATCCTTCGATTTTTTTATATTAAGAAATATTACAATAAAATTCGATTGCCTTCGTTTTTTAACTGTCATTATTAGTATACAATCGCTTATTTACAGCATATATATAGAAAAATACCTGACAATGCCTTTATCTCGGTTAGAAATATTAAGATAAGGACAACTTCTGAAAAATCAACTTTTCATAATCGAGCTACTTACATGTTCTTTCCAGAATAATTAAATATTTGAAATATTTTAAACGAAAATTGTGGTATAATCCATTTTTATCTATTCAATATTAGGGTGCTCGGCTACTGTTTCAACATAATATGAGAGGTGATTCTTGACGCCGAAATAAGACGAAAATCAAGAATAAAAACATTGCGTTTTCGGCTTTGTTTCTTAGTTATTGACAATTTAAAATCGCAAAAAATCCCTGCACGCGAGCAACCCTCCTTACACGAACGAAAGGTCAGCCTATGCAACGGGGCGATATAACATTACGATTACCTTAAATAATTATTAAATTGTATGGCAAACTACTACATTTTCTGATTAATGCATTAGAGTCTCTAGAAATTTTCATTTTCCAATTCTTTTAGTAAGATTACCGCGTTATGCAAGATGTTTGATTGCTTTTGATTTCTGAATAAGGTTTGCTTACGTACAAATAGAGAGATTCGTTAAATTATAAGGGTGCTCGGCTACCGATTTTACAAAAGTTAATGGGTGATTCTTGACGCCGAAATAAGACGAAAATCAAAAATAAAAAGTTGCGTTTTCAGTTTTGTTTCTTAGTTATTGACAATTAAAAATCGCAAAAAATCCCTGCACGCGAGCAACCCTCCTTACACGAACGAAAGGTCAGCCTATGCAACGCGGCGCACACTGATCCTCAATCCGAACGGTACATGAGCGACAGTTTACCTCGTTAAGTCGTAGAAAAGAATACCATGGTATTCTGAGACGTAAACAACCCCGTGCCACGTTTCGCAAAAAAATGATAGATCGAGCATTAAACCTGCTTAGCCGTGAAAATCCATAACAGCATATCGAAAACCCTGGAAATTTTCCGAGTAGAGAGGATTAATGTTTCCTGTAAATTCTTTTCCTCTGCCAGTGTCCATAGTAAAATAACACACGTATGTATACGTTGCACAGAACGAGCAATAAAGAAAGTTTGAAGATTTTTAAATTTAAGCACTTGAATATTTGAAAATGTGAAACTTTGAAACTTTTGTACCTGAATGAAAATCTACGACTGAAAATTTGGCATCAGTACAAATGTATTATAGGGGAACATGAATAAGTTTCTTAACTGTTTTTCCAAAATAGATTTCAGATGAAAGGAAAAGTAAGAAAGAGAATATCAAACAAGTTTCTAAAATTCATTTTTCATAATGATAACATTAAAATACAAAATTCAATAATGTAAATAGACTGAAAAATAATTGAGAATGACGTGTTAATTGATACAAAATCTATTCACTAATAGTTTAATGTGTAGTATAATGAATTGTAACTAACATAAGATAATATAACTAACATAATAAGTTAATTACATTTTGATCAAAATACACTAGGATAAAATGAATGAAGTGTACATATATAGAAACACACACATGTATATAATTGACAAGACAGCTATAATATCAAATACTGTAATCATGAAATTTTTGTACTAATAGGTAATTAACGTTCTAATGGATATCAATTAACACGTTTCTCTGTCATTACGTTCTATTTTTACTAAACCAAAAAAACTTTTGGAGACGTCGTTTTACCAACTCGTTTTTGAATATCAAACAGCAAACATCAATGTTTCTGACAGGTGACGATATATGACAGCCATTCTGATAAAAGATAAAAGGTAAAAGAGACGGAATTCTACAGGGTTCCTATTCTTCTTTGACGATGTAAAGCGAGAGTGATTGAAGTTAACGAACATCGACGCACACGTGTATTTACCAGTTTGAAAACTAAAACAATGGCCACCGTAGGATAATGGATTTCACATTCAAATTTTTCACGTGCCAGTTTTTAATCAGTCACTGCTAGACCATGTGCAGCAATATCGCTGGGAAAAAGAGGCAAGTACTGCTCTTACAAGAAACGACGGTGTATTTTGAGAATGGGCAATTGTAGGATGTTTTTCGAAAAGCGTTAATATACATCACTGAATCCAATTCAAATGGTACCAGCACATGTTTGTGCAGAAATTTTTAGTTGTACGTGCTATAGAATTCATAGCCTGCAAATTCATCAGAATGAATGTTTTTATTCCCAAAAATATGCAAACCTTTTAAAGCGACGTAACGTAATGTACCACAACGATGAATCGATAATTATTACATATGATTAAATTAACTCACATTCATGGAATCTGATTTAAATAATATATTCTATACGCAAATCAATTTCACACATGTATGTACGATGCGTACATTTTATATATGTAGAATTCTGAATTTGAAAACTCTAGATGGTATGTGAGATTTTTCTTCAAAACGGAACATCGATAATTAATCCAACGATCATTGACTCAGGAGCCAGATCGATCAATTCTACATTCAAAACCATTCCTAATTTTATCACAGCGTGATACCATAATGTACGATTAGTGCTCGGATGTTCAGAAACCAAATAATTACGCCTGATAAAGTCGATCAATTTGACTTCCGTGTAGTTAAATTCACCGTAACTATCCAATGCATTTATTACCAAACACCCATACATACCATGCTCCATCTAATCAACTATTTCCTAACAACGTACACAACCGCTCGTCAAAGCAAAACGACAAACATAAGCACACAGACATGTTCAGCCACGCGAAACAGTCTATCCTGTGAAACCGCCCCGTCAATCAGGTAACCAGGCTCGTTTCACCCCGCGGAACGAGGGTTAAAACTCCGCCCATCCCGGTTCCGGAGCAGAAATTCATCCGGTCAAATGATTTTACGCGCGTGCACATCGATCAGCCTCGGCGAGAGGGTCTCTCGTATGCCTTCTCTTAACAGAAACGAAACGAGCGTGGCCAAAGTTAACGAGCATCGACGGTGCCGCGTATTTATCAGCTGGAAGGCACGAAACGACGGCTGACCGTCGGCGGAATGATGGATTTCCTAAATAGAGGAAGCCCGAAGCGTGGCCCTTTCACGTTCTGGCCACTCGCCAGGAACCACTCGCTGCCTGACATTTATGCGTTATTAATGCATCGGAAACATTTCACCCCGATTGCCGTGACAATGGATTTAATCGTATACCGGCGAGTTAACCTGCAGACGACGCGATTCTAGCTGGCTAGCAGCACGCCATCGAACCACTCTGTTGCCTCTTTCACTCGATGCAACGATGGAACCGGATGTCTGCCCGGTTGTGTCAGCAACTTTTTCATGCACGTTCAACCCCGACCGAGCCTTTCCCTCTTCCGACCGTTTTCCTCTATGTAACCGTCGTTCTCTGTCTCCTCTGAAACTGGGACTGGCCGTCAGCCAGAATGTTTTTATTAACTGTTCTGTATAATTAGAGCGGAGCGGATATTTCGTCGGGTCGACGAGCAACGATGGAATAGCTGTCGCGGATGCGCCCGTTGGATCCTTCTGCAATTTATTATAATTGCAGAAGTTTCAGAGCCGATCCCTTTGAGCAATTCGTTTGAACCTTTCGGAGTTCTGTTTCAGTGGGACCGAGGGATGAGGCCGGCTTGACAGAGTATCGATTGGAGATTGGATATGAGTTCAGTAATTCGCTAAACACGTTTAATAATATGTTTACGAAATGGCAAAGATTAGTGGGAACTGGTTAGATTCGAGTTGTATTTCGGTTCAATGTGATTTGTTTGGTAAAATTGTTCTTAAGGATGTGTTAGGCAATGATGTCTGTAATTTCGATGTATCGTTAAAAAAATTGATAACAGTCGTAATTTAATGAAACTAGAAGTTAAACTTGTTTGAATATTGAAAAAAATGTCAACCAACGGGCGGTTTTAACGACGTAAATTTCCCTCGAAACCAGTTCTGGACGACTTTTAGGATCTCTAAGAAGCCAAGTAGTTAACTACGAGACAAGAATATAATATAAATAACCGCGAATTTCAAGATACATTTAAAAAAAATTTATTATATCGACAGTCCTCTTCGTTTCAATTTTATGGGTTTATCAGCATGGCTTCTGAGTCATTTAATTAAAAAAAGACACGCATTTTTATAATATAATTTTCTATGAGAATCACTTCATCGTCGTCTAAGGTATCGGCATTATATTCAACGTTACCGTACTCTTATTTCCGCCGTTATTTGCCACGTCACAACGTCCGCGAAATCCCGTTCGCCCGTCAGAGCCCATTTAAATAAGCCCTGATAAGTCGGTTTCGCGTCTAATTAAGGGCAGTGGCGCGATGAATTTCATATCGAATTTCTGCCGTGGCTCTCTTCGGATATTATAATGAAATCTTTGAGAAAAGAGTATCTTCGTTCAAAGGATATTATCGTGAGGAGAGCTGCTCGCGACCGGTTTAAGAGGTGAAAAGAGCATAGAAGTGGATAGAAGCTAGAAAACGGGCTTTCATCCGCAAAAATTGAATATCGTTCACCGCCATAACTTACGAAATGACGAGTAAGTGGAGATCTCTCCAGGGGGAGGGGGAGGGGAGATAGAAAAGGTAGCGAAGACTAGTTGCAGTGGAAGGATTTAAAAGTAAAATGCAATCTCAGTTATGCAAATGCCGCATAAATCGGTAAGAATATGTAAGTAATGGTGACCGGTTGTGTGCGTTGAATCGAGGGCGTTCGCCACTCGCCAAATTCTTTTCAATCGCCCATTACCCCCTGTTAATGCACACCTTTTTCTCTTTTGACTTCCTTTTCTATCTGATAGCATAGATCTTGCATGAACACGTGCTTGTCTCTCTAAGGTCGTTTCATAGGTTTCGTTGCTCTTTCACTATCGATTATTAGTGGGATATCGCCCCCTACCTGTCAGAAACACGCTGTTGTCTGTTTTCTTAAGTAGTATTTAATCGTTGACAGATGTGAATTTTAAAAAGATTGGAAATGATTGAAGCATGTTAACTGAAAAAATTTACCGAAGAACTTTGTGAATTTTGTGAAGAACATAAAGAAGAGTTTGGTTTATTCTGATTAAAGGGACATTCCAAAGAATGTAACAGTAACACGTAAAACTCTATTATAGAGAGATGTTCACTACTTGCTTTACTTTGAAATAGACGCAAAGAATCACATGTATATTTAACAACCAAGATTGAACATCTAACAAAAATCAAAAGCTTTTTCTTCCTTTTTTTACGTTGAGGAAACCTTCATAGGCACCCTGCGTCCTCTCTCTGGAGGACGCGGGGTAGTGCCGGATTCCTACCGGCTAAAACCTCCGTCCGCAGCGCATTAAGAGGGGCTGTGGAACCGCGAAAGCGTACTCACGATCCTCCCCGCGCTGCTGACAATGCTCTCTTTTTTATGGCGCGACGTGCAAGACTGCCTGGCTTCCCAACCAGGCAGTTTAGCAACACCGCGGCATTGTACTAGCCAACGCCTAATTATTTTTACATATCGGAAGACGGGATGGCCCGAACTTGCCTTACTCGCTACTCTCCTCCGCCTCCGCCTGCCGATCCCCTCTGGATGGAAGTCTCGCACCCTTTCCCGCTCCGCAGCCGCTGTTACGACCGTTCGCGGGGAGACGCGGTCGCGGGTAAACGCGTCAACGAGAGCCGTAAATTCTCGTTACGACTTTGATAATCGACGCCACGAACCAGTCGTTCTCCTGTTTCGATTAGGATAACAGAGGTAGTTGAAATGACTGGAACACTGAATTAACAGGGTTAATATAAATTTCTATTTTTAACAATATTTAAGATTATCATCAACACGTTACAAATGATTTTGCAATGATACAACTAGCTTATTGTTATAATTCGACTCGACTTTATTGTATTTCTCGACGTTTTCGTTTGACTAAGCGATCTTAATGTTGTTCCTCTGAACCTCTCGATGCATTCGATTTCATTCCTCGTATGATACTGATTGCCCTTTGATTTTTTCTTTTCTCTTCTCTTGGAGACGACCACCACCACGATCGAGTCTCGTAACCGTTCGCACCTATGCTCACGTATGCCACATTTTTGTGTTAGTAAAATAACGGACCAAAGACGAATCGATGGTTATAAAACTCGCCGTTTGATGACAACTATGCGCTCATCGATACATCGTATATATTTCGCCGATCATGTAAGACGTTCTGTCTGCGACACTGTAATGCCAAGAGAGACGGTTAGGAACGCGGCCTATAGTAAGCCTCTGAGCGTAACAGCCTCTTTCCGCAGCATCACCCGCTCGCAGAAGGAGGCGAAAAGAAAATAAAAATATAAAACAGAAGCTAACAACTCTGGAACTCTATATACTGATTTTAGCGGTTAGACATTGTCAGTATATCCTATAGGTCTAAATAAGAAAAGAAATGTTATATAAACATAGGTCATTTATAGCTTTATTAAGGAATTGTGACAAAAATATGAAATATGAAATATGGAGGAAATAGTAGCAGACTCACGGTTACTGCGATGTGATGTAGGAATACATCAGCAATGTTTAGGTTCATTTTGTTGATATAAAGGTAATCGATAATCCATCTCAAAAACCGTTTTCACAATACAAGATTGACAGCGGCCGAAATTAGAATTTATTACCCCGTGAATTTCATTTCTATTTTTTCATTTCATTAAATGCATCATTTTGAGATGGAGAATTAGTTACCTTTGTATGAACAAAGTGAACGTGAATATTGCTGATCTGTTCTTACATTATATCGCAGTAACCGTGGGTTTGCTTCTATTCCACTTGTATTTCACATTTTTCTCATAACTTTCTAATAAAGATTTAAATGACTTACGTGTATATAAAATCTTTTTCTTATTTAAACCCATAGAATATACTGACAACTTTTGACCGTTAAAACCTGGAGCAGCCTGTATATTACAAAATTATTACTAGCGAAATAATGACTTAAATGAACTCTATCTTTACATAATAATTGCAACTTCAACATACGTGCTTCAATTTAAACAACGTTCTAACGAAAGAATTCTCATAATAATAGTAATTGACTTTATCGCTAATATGATCGACAATCATCATCTTTGAAACGCATTTTTCAAGGAGCCGCAATTTGGAAAACGGTCGATGATAAGAAACGTCTCAACGTTACTCTCCCTCTCGTCTCACTAGATATCGAAAGAATCCTTTTGCGATTGACGAGGAGACAGGATTTTGTGCGGATTGAAAAGTACGGGCAGAAGGGATGAACATTCTTCCGGAAGAATCTTGCGTTACTTTGAGAAATTCGATGGTTTGCTCGACATCAAAGAGCCGAAAGATTAATAGTTTGGCACAGTCGTTCTCGAATGCCGTCCTCAGTGTTCCGATTCGGATTTTATGCAGACGACAAATAAGCAGAGATAGGATCTTGGATACGATCTATGTATATTACGATGATATTCTAAGCTGAGTCTAACGAAGAGAATCACGAATTCGATTGAAATTTCCTAATCTACTGTGTATAATCTATTTCCTAATCTATATGATTATAAATGACTATTTGTGAAAAATAAATATAGATTTCAAGACAACATACAATTTAAATTTATGGTATTTTACATTTATGAAAATTATTATACATGTTATTGTTATATTTTGTATCTTTTTTATTGAATTCCAACGCGTGTGATTTGGGTGTGTGGTGCGTGTAGTGCGTACAGTGCATGTTGTATGTTTCATATTCGTAGTGTATTTTGCTTGCAAAACAACAAATTCTACATTAAACATTTACTATAATATAAAACGGTTGTCATTCCGGTCACGATTTTTCTATGGACAGTCTCGAAACTTGCGGTGCGTGTGTGAACTTTATTTAAACATTTCGTATGTGTTTTTGTTTATTAATTATTTATGGAGGCAACGGATCAGAGGAAACATTAATCCTCTCTGCTCAAAAATTTCATACAGCTGCTTTTGATACGCTGCTAGGGAATGCAAATTTAATGATTATGTCTACAAGTTTCCTGACAAAACGTCGCGCAAGGTGGTTTATATCTCCGAATCTTCTTCTCTACAATTTATACAGAGCTAAAAACGTAACTCGAAACCCAGGCACGCAAAAACTTGGAAAATGGCAACGTGGCCAAATGTACGCTTAATACCGCAAGCAAAACGCTACAATCGCCATCTATGAATTGTCGCTAGAACTAGAGATTTCTAGGTGAGAACACAGAGGGAGTTAGGTGCTTCTAAGGCGCGTGGCGTTTACGAATTTGAAAACTAATCATGTATGTACATTGTCGCTATTCGCATTTTTACCTTTTGACCCGTTTGACCCTTCTTCTATTTCATTCAATATCTTTTATCCTTAACGACTTGGACATTTCCTTCTATACTGTAATTTAGAATTTGTTAACGATAATTTTCTGCAAATTGACCGCTACTACGTATGTTACTCATATGTTCATTATATACGAAGCTTTATATATCAAGTCAGAATTTTTTCTTACGCTCATCTTATATTCTGAATTTGTATTTTTATATCTTTATACATTTATGCTTTTATATTTATATTTTTGTCTTTATACGTTTATGTTTATAAACCCAAGAAATTCTTTTATAGTACCAATAACCTTGTAAAGACGATGAACATTTCTTCTGTTGCTATTTCCTGGAAATTACCTGTAACGGTCAGGGACGTAGAAATTTTTCCCGTGTTTCACTTTCTATTTCAATACCTATTGTTTGAGACAGAGTACTACGTAAGGATTTATTGCAGGCTACGGTCGCTGCACAAGACCCATAAAGTACTGCACAAGTACCTTACACTCGAGTAAGGGTAACGTGATTTATCTGCAGAAGGAAAGTTATTAACACTAAACCTACTGACACTTCGTATACTCCTTACAATTTCTTATTTGACCAGTTTTTCGTGGTAATGAATCTGAATTTGTTGATAGTTTTGTAGCATGGTTTTCTTCCCGCGATTCTGTATACTGTATAACGGCGAGCTCTGTAACTGATTGGAATAAAAATTCCTGTCTTAAAATATTTTCACCTGTTGTTCATCAGCTTCAGAACAACGAATTCTCCAAGTGGAATCGAATTTTCTCTTCTCTCATCCTTTCCCAAATAGGGAAATCCATTTATTGTATACTTGCTATTGACGCTCATTGATAATATTCTCCACTTCATTATTGCTGTCTAACTCTGATTCGGTTGTAAACAGCTTCTCAAGTGTTTCCATGCTGCTTTCAGTTGCTGAAGTTTCTTGTTCATCGCACACTGAACAGTCTTCTGCTATGTCCGTTATTTTTTTTAATAATTCTTTTTTGCGAAGTCTTGACATTTTTAGGATAAATATTTATCACAGAATAACACTATGTACGGAATACAAAATTATTGTCAAATTCTATATACTTTACTCTTTTTTTTTTTTATAACCACTTTACACAAAACGCTCCGAGGTACCTTCTGTCTGAGTTTTACAGATAACAAGTTTAGATTTCGATTGTTTCACTAACAAACTGAGTTGTATTCTTGTCGAAAGGAAAGTAACAAATAAGAATATAGTCTCTGACGGCGATATTTATACAAACTATTAATGGGTGCTGGCCGTTCTCCACCAACGGTTGTCCGAGGGTGGAATTGGCCGTTGAACAAGAAACTGCTCGATTTTTAAAATGTTTGTAACAATTGATCTTAAAAAATGCTAAATTCTATGGCGGTTCCTTAGCGTCATTATACGGGTCTGATTGGCTATCTTGATCGAGGGTTCGTTTATGGTTTACGACAATATTACCTGTGTAATGGTTGTTAGTATTTGTTATTACTCATTTTGTTTGTTATCTGACTTTGACATAGCCTTTTCTTTGCACTGATTGTATTTATCTTAAAAGTAAATAGAATATTTTATCGAGCGGTCAAATTTACCGCTCACGTTAGGCGTGGCAAAGTAAAATTTTTTCTTGGAAAAGAAACAAGCAAACTAGAAATATGGTAAATACCGAAAAATATATTGCATGCATGTATTAGGAAAAGTCTCAAAATATGAAGCGATAAGATAACGTTTAAATATGGTTAAATTTAAGCAGAAATTTGAAAGCGATCAAAATTACGTGGTAGGTTTAGTGAATCATGTTAAACCAAACACCAGCCTTGCAAAGCCGAAAATGCTTAGACAAACAAATCCGCCTTTCATACCCCTTCCAACACCTTTCGTGCGACGGATTTATGAGAATTTCTTTTTGGATGAGTTAGTAGGCATTAACAATTCATTCACTCAAGCGTACATTAACAGCTTATTCATTAATTCCTTGAAACTTAACTCGCTTTCAAGTTAGAAACATTTCACACATTCAGTTTATATACAGTCAAAATATATACAAAATATAAATAAATATGTACATATACAGGGTGGTTGGTAAATGGTGGTACAAACAGAAAGGGGGTGATTCTACGCGAAAAAAGAAGTCGAAAATATAGAATAAAAATTTTTCGTTTGAGGCTTTCGTTTTCGAGAAAATCGACTTTGAATTTTCGCTCGGTACGCGTGCACTTTATCACGTCTCGTTATAACGGATCTCGCTGTAGATCATTGTCTCGATTGACGTTATGTTGATAAACACTTCCAATGTGACCGAAGTGTTTTCCTACCTATTAACTTACTATCCGACTTTTTTATTCTATATTTTTTTTATTCTATTTTTTTTTTTTATTCTTATTTTTTTTCTATTCTATATTTTCGACTTCTTTTTTCGCGTAGAATCACCCCCTTTCCGCTTGTACCACCAGTTACCAACCACACTGTATATAATAATTGTATATAAATATATACAAAAATATGTCATTCGATACCCATTACGACTACTGAAATTAGATTCGTTTATATACCTGGTTGGATATTACAACCATAAAATAGTAAAATCTCAAGTAAATGAGAACTCGAGCTTAATGGATCTTTCCTTGAACGAACTTTCTGCTTGCAGAGCAGGTTGGAAAGATGGGCAAGGCAAGCCGGAGAGGCTAAAGTTTTACGAATTATTTTATCAGAGTAACGAGGTATTTGCTTTGACGATGCGAAACAATATAATTCGAGCAATATTAAATGATCAACCTGACTGACGGTTAATTGCTGAGAACTGAAAGAGTTTTCAGTTATCATTACGAAGAGGTCCCGTCGATACTTTAATGTAATTACAAGTAGAAGGTATTATCTGTTACAATCAAAAGATATAAAAATATTGGATCATCCTATATAAGTAATGCAATTTCTCTGACAGCTGCGTTTAGACAAAGAAGCACATCGTGATGAATCTTTTGTAAAGAAAAAGGATAGAAAAGTTAATATAAAATTTAAACAAGGAAAAGGTTATCGGGAGAAACTGCATTTTACTTGTAAGATGACCTAGTAATTAAGTTTACTTGAACATTGTTGACTTGCTTTTAATCTAATTAAAAGAACAGAGAACGTTAAAAATTATTGCCTATTTCACTTTTTTTATCTTTTATATATAACTTTGCTTGTTTCATTTTGTTCAAGAAGAAGAATGAAAAAGAAAAGTAACACCTTCGCGATTTGGAATGTACTATTTTCTCAACATAATCTTTACAAAATCATAATAATATGAATAATGTAAAAAAAAAACTATGTAATTTAAATTAAAACATTCCAAGTTAGCCAAGTACCATCCAATCGAGTATCAAATTCCAATCTACGATACATAATCTCACGACACACCTACAAGCCAAAAAAATAGCAAACTTTCCCTTTACAATTTTTCATTTTAGAATTCTTAATCTTGCAAAAATCTCAACGCAATCAATTTCGATCAACTTTTGCCAAGGATCGGGTCATTATGCTAATAATAAACTAAATCTTAGAGAGCGTCGTCCTCCGTTCATTGAGTTCGTGTTATTTGTCAAAATGGGTAAAGGACTCAGACAAGAGCGATTTAGCTCGTAAAAAGCATGACGGGAAAGATGCAAATGAAGGCAATTTATCGACGGATGCGAGACGTTCGCCGCATCGATGTTCACTTTGCTTCGAACATACTTATTCATAAACAGCGGGATTTCGACCGGGTACCAGGCTCGTATTTCACGTTAGCCGATGCGGAGTTCACAGGAAGACGCACTTACGTACATCCCTCGTGCAGAATTACGACGGGGATATTTGCAAGAACGATATTTCTCCATGGGAAAATCTGAGTTAATATCGAGCCGTGCAGATGTCCTTGCGTTATTGTGCAATATCTGCAAGATGTTAATCACGACTGGGTTTTGGATACCAGGAGTTTGTAATGAATAGCCTGGCCTCTTGCTGTGTTACTTTGAATGACATCTCTTCGGAATAGATTAAATTGGATTTTATAAACTTTGTCCTGAGACATTTTGCCGAGATGAATTGAAATATTGTATACCTAGACTTCAAAGTACAATCTTATTTTATAAATTAAATTAAAAAGATTAATTTATTTCATAAATCAAATGTCGAATATCACGTATAAGTCAAATATCGTTCGATTATAAACTCGAAAAAATAACTTTGGGAAATTGTTTTTTAAAGACTGATAAGGTTGAAATTCGAAAAATTATAAGTCGTGACGTATCTGGAAGATGAATAACTTTAATTTGAGCTGCACTGATTTCAAAAATTTCTACCAAATTGCAATTTTTATTAGAACAATACAATATAATTAGTAGCATTCTAATGTCGACTATTTCAAAAATTTGTTTATTATCTTTTTATCTATAGCAAAGATAGAAACTAATGTATGTTATACAAGAGTTTGTATCTGTATATCCTATCTCCTAACAATAATCAACTTGGTTCTAAAATTTTGTACATATCCGTAAATATAATAATATCTATAAATATATTCCAATGCCATACTGTCACAACAGCTTCCTTTTTCTTTATCTATTTAATTTTTTCTTTACAATTTGTCCAGCTGGACATTTGGTAAATTCTGTCACAATAGTGATGTCGTTTTGTACAAGAAAGTACAAATACTGTTTTTGAAAGATAATACATAAAATGGAAGTTGGGTCAGCCTGTCTCTCAGAAACAAGATTTCTATCAGTTCTCGCACTTTATTCGTCTGTTTTGGTGTTTCCTATATTTTTCTTCCTTCGTACGTTAATACAGTGCGATACTTCTAAATCCATCTTGTCACAAACATAGTTCAAACGACGTAAACACCACGAAGACCAAACTGTATTCCTAGACAACAAAAGCGTGGAAACTTTTTGAGATAACGGGAGGTTCCGGATTTAACCTGTTAAGCCCGGTCATTCACCCTCGAATAAAATAGCTTGTGCGCCTGACAACTCGGTAAAAGATGGGCAATTTAGTTTATTTAGAGTTTCATATAATTAGACAGCGAATGTTTGTGCAACTTCATATTTCTATGAAAGTAATTAGAGAAATTCAACCGAAATTCGTTTCGTTCAGCAAATATTATAGCAAATATTTGGATATATTTTTGCACGTTATACGCATTCTGTATATTTGTGCGTTTTTAAATTTTCCATAAATGCATAGACAAGTGACTTCTTTTGATTTTTTGTATCTTTTATGTAAAATCGTTGTAGAAAATTAAATGTACGAATATTTTTACGACCTACAAATAATACATTTCCTGATATATTATTTGTTACGCCACAAATTATTTAGTTTAAATAAATAAAATTTTCGTTATCATCAAGAAAAATACATGCTTTATTATAATAAACAAAATACGATAATTTAATTATGGTCAAATATCTAGAGTAGTAATGGATAGAATATTATAGTGTTCGAATATTAATAAGAATCATTGCAGATACACAGTACCTCCAAAAGTTAATAAGAATTACGAATCATTGACAGGTAATCCACGACCAGCATCTACGAGAAAAATCCGATGACACTTACGTTTCAATTTTTGCGCAACACGTTTTTTTCACCACGATACGTTCGTATATCGTGGTGGGCGATAAACTGTCGACGATGCAAAAAAAAAAAAAAAAATAATGCGAAAATAAATGGAATTTTTAAAACGCTGTTGCGTTTATTGGATATCTTGTAAATAGTACATCGGCCCACACGTTTTTCCGATACTTTCGATTAGTTTTAATTTCCCTTTCCATCGGCGGTTTTCTGTCGGTACATACACATAGAAACGAACTTATGTTCGTAAATTAATGTGGAGTATAGTCACGAAACTATCTGCCGTCCGTGTCGACGTTGCCCGTCGAAAAAGTTCGTCGAAGTCGGTTCTCTCGAAGGCGATAAAATTTGTTCCCTGGCTCGATCGACAAACGTATCTCGAAAACGTTGGATGGAGTAATACGATCGTAATCCTGAACGATTGAATTAATATGAAAAGAGCCGGATAACTTTACGATCGTCGGGTAATATCGGTTTAATGACGGCATATATATCTGTCACTTTCAGCAAAAAAGAATCGCCAGTAAAATTGGTTTCCGATTGAAAGGAGGTTCACTTTCGCACTGCGTTAATTAATTCGGAATAAAATTTTCTTCTTTTTCTTCGTTTGAGTTTCGCGGTTGTAATAGGATGGGTTCTTTGGAACTTTTAAAGAAGTTAATAAGGTTTTTCTTAGAACGATTGATTATAAGATTAATGAAGAAACGAGGAAGAAATTTTTACTTGGAATCGAGCAACGCACGAAAATTAACCCTGTTACGCCATTCAGATCATTTTCGATTTACCTATATTTTTCTAGTGTTAAAGAAATTGTAACTACGATACGAACTTGATGGAAGAAGATTTCTTGTTTTAACTTTATATTGAAATTCCCGTTAAATCATTAAGTATCTTCGTTCGTTAAAATAAAAGATCGGAAGAGAAGAATTCGAGAAACTATTATAAATATCTAACTAATTCTTTACGCTAAACAGTTTATATTTTATACTCTAATTAAACTGCCCGATAAAATTTCTTTATAAAAAATGTACTAGGTATAAAAGAAGCATTCTTCAAATATAATGCACCAAAGAGTGATTCAAAAATTTTCACATGGGAGCTTTAAGAAAGTAAAAATTGTTACAAGCAATATACAAAAATATCGACATTAATGTTTATGATAATACTACAGGCGAAATAAGCTATTCTGAATTTCCTGGTGGGACTTCGAAATGCAGGAAGCTATAACCATTCGCATTACTTCCTCATCTCATCTGACGTCATACTAGCGAGTGTTCTCCTCTCACTTTGCAAAACCACATAAATATTGGTAATTTCTATGTATATGTAATGCTATAATCGTGACATAAGTTAATGTTACAGGTATTGATGAAATATTTAAAAATAGAAAAATGTTGGAATGGAATGGAGATCATAAGGATTAATATGAATAATACTATAGCAAGTGTTAGTTGAACGATAACGATGTTTCAGCGTTGCATGGTTAAAATGCTAAATTATTCTTATAGAAGTTGAGCTACAGGAATTTCGGTTCTCCTGTCAAATATGGAAATGTTAGATACAGGAAGTTTCTACGTTCGTGTGTTATACTCGGTGCAGAACTGTAATTTTGAATATGTGTCGCGACAAGGAGCAAGAGAGATATCACAGTAGAATTCGCGCTTCATATATCAGCCGCAAGTAGTAAGAATAAGCACTATCGAGAAGTCGCTTCATTTGCTAGTATCTCATAAACTTTAAAATTTCTTTGTAATATACATTATATTCATTATAACTTTACATAAGATATTTTTAATTGAGCGTATTTTTGTCGAAATTTTATTTCAGTCAATTATTTTTATACCGATTTGGGAAAAGAAGGAAGGCATCTATGTTTGACATGTATTTCTTTTTGTGTATGTTCGCCGATTATTCCAAAACGGCTTGATCAATCGGGATGATTCTTGTTGCATGTTGTACGAAATGTTCTCCGGTCGGTCCCGTTAAAAAATTTTTCAACTTGGTCATCGTAATCTATTTCTCTTTAATATTTTTACACCGATTTCGTGTATGTTCGCCGATTTCTCCAAAATCAGTTGACCAATCAAGATGATTCAGTCGTTTGTTTTTTGTGAACTTTTTTTTTTTTTTTTTTTTTAATCAAATTTTAATGTATGTGCTCCGATTATTCGGGATTGGATTGAACTGTCGGAATGAAACCTTTTGCATCTTTAATGGTTAAACTATCGAACGGTTCCATTTGCAAAATTTGTTCAATTTGATCATTGTTAACTATCGTTGTTACAAAGAATTTGTTGCTCGTCAATTCCATTTAGGTGAGTTCAGTGATTACTCTGCAATTGTTGGATTGATATCAACACGATTCCAAAGCAACACTCTGGGCGAGCACTTTGAAATTGCGTTCCTTAATATAGACTTCAACTCATATTTCTCTCGCAGGAAACATTATTCTATTTTCATTGTTAATACACAGTATGTTCGCTATTGATGTAAAAAAAATTTAAGGGATGGTTCTTGAAGCTAAAATAAGTTGAAAATTAAGAATAAAAAAATTGCGTTTTCAGCTTTGCTTTTTAGTTATCGACAAATAAACATTATTTGGAATATCCCTATGCGTGGCTAAACCTCGTTATACGAACGAAAACAGATAAGCCTAAACAGCTGGATGCTTAGGATTGACCATGAAATGAAACGTTACAGTACAACGGCTTACCCAGAACAAATATCAATAAAAGTATTACGGTATTTGAAGACGTAAACCAACTTTCCCAATGTTTGGTAAGAAAGGTCGTAAATTATGCTTACTCATTAACCTGCCGACTCATTATATCCGTCGGCTACTAAATGTGATCGAATGCTGTGTTGTACGAATCACACACATTTTGCACACAAATTACTGATCATTGCATATTACAATATTCATATATGTAATGTTAGCGTATAAGTTAGGATAAGTGTTAGATTTTAGATAGTTCAAGAGAACAGGACTATCGGTGATGAGAACCTTAAAATCAACAGGCGATGACAGGTTAGTGGCCACGTGCAGTCATTGTTAGGCATGTCAGCTTAAGCTGGGCCATAAAGGATGCATGCGTATGCTTTGCAGATAAGGGACAGTGAGTGTGAGCGACCGTCCCTTTTCCCTAGCAATAATATAATAATTCAACCTCCCGTCATAATCATCTCTGCATATAAAGGGTAGGGCAGTAACTATTAGTACCTCAGATATCTTCGAAATTATAAGTTTCACAGAAATATTTGCTAAAGTAAATTGCACAGTACGAAGGGGGTCATCCGGTGATAATAATACTTTTCTTTGCAGGTGGAAGTACTTCGGACATCGTACTGTAGACTCGTACAGTTCTAATCATTTTCAAACACATTTGGTGAGCAGCCGTTCATTTTCTCAATAGGTATACCCAACCACACTTTCATACCTGCGATTGCACCTGGCTAATTTCATTTTATGAACAAAATGAAAGCGTTGGCGAAGAATATCGCAAATATTTTCTCTGAATGAACTCTTCTCTACTACCTTGTTACCTAACATGTTTAAGTGAATTTAAAAACTTTAAATATTCCAAAAAGAAACTTTAGAAGAATTATATAAAGTTTTTTTTTTTTATTTAGATGAAATTTACAATCAATTCTCAATAAGAATAATTATATAAAGTTGAAGTTAATTGTAGATTATTATAAGTTTGTCATTTTGCTGCACATGTTTTTGGGCCTTTTCATTTTTAGTTCTTTGAACTTTTTTATTTCCTTAATTTCTGTATTCTTTGTTATTTCTTAATTGTTTTTTATTTAGTTCGAACAAAAATTATTTGGGTGTGTAGAGTGTGTAGTATGTACAGTGCGTGTTGCATGAATTGTACTTATTGTGTACCTTGTTTGCAAGAAAACAAAGGCTACATTGAACATTTACTGTAACACAAAACGATCGCTATTTTTGTTACAATTTTTCTGTAAACTGTCTGGACACTCGCGATGCGTGTGTGATTTTTCTGTGGACACCCGCGGAACGGTCGCGGTGCGTATATAAAATATGTATAATCATTGTTACATGTACTATTATTTATTAATTATTTATCGATCGCGGTGCGTGTATAAAATATGTATAACTATTGTTCATGTGTGCTATTATTTATTAATTATTTATGGAGGTAAATGATTAGAAAATATGCTTTATACTCGAAATCCCATGAGGCGGTTTTCGATAGTAGGTTTTCGATGAGTATGCAGGTGTAATGTTTAATTTACGACTTTTCTTACAAAGCATCGCGCAGGATGGTTTAGGTCTTCAAATACCGTAATCTTCTTGTTTATATTCGTTCGAGGTAACCTGTTGAACGTGTACCGTGCGATTCGAGGATCGATCCTATTAATACATCGAGCGTAATCTGTATCCGTATAGATACAAATGCTTTATTTTCATTCGGCTATTACTAAAACATTAATAAAATGTTCTTATTCATTTTGCGTAGTGTATTGCAATTTAGTGCGATTAAGTATAAATTTGTTGAGATTTGAATAATGTTAATAAAAATTAATAAATTTTGTAGTATGGCGCTCAAGTATTGCCATACCACAAGCATTTTACATAATTTAATATAATTAAATGATCAAGTCAATCTGCTGATTTGATTCCATTTGAAATTACGTTTACATGATATCGTTAGACATCAATTGAGAAGTCAATCTTTTATGAATAAAAGAGAGTTAATGCAAAAAAATTATAAAAATATGGTGTGAAATATTGACTACCTCTCGTGTTCGATTAATTGAATCAATGTCACGCAGATGCCATGTAGTTCTCAAACCCAAGGGTTACAAGAGTTTCTCACTAACCTATTAAATTATATTTTATTTAGTTTTTATTAAAGATAGTTACATATTTCAAACAATGTATTCTTATTAACTTTCGTCAAAATATTTTATTTTGTTCACCCGATTCAATATTAATTGTAGAACAAGTATAATGAAGAAAAAACATATTGTAATTTCATGTATAGGCTATTATCTCCTTATACTATTTTTGCATATAAATATACAGTAATTTCTAAGCGATCATAATGTTTTTTAATTTTAGTCAGTATGTGTATGTTTTCGTACTCGAGCTTCTGCAAAAATTTAATGCTCACAAATAATAGGCAGATAAAGAATATTTAAAAATTCTGTTAATTATCAAATCTTAAAGAAAGTTCATATTATGAATATTTATACAAAACATAACGAAATATCATTCGTTTCGTTAGTTATGTGATCTACTCGCTAAGATCTAATTTTATGTATAAAGAAACGTAATTTCTAACATCAATTCAACTTTTAGATTATGAAATTCTAATTAATTATGAAAGGCCATCATAACCTATTTTTAGAAAAATCTAAAGTTGTATTAAAAGGTTTCTTTGCATTATTGATAATCTAATTAATTTTCATTTTTTTTTTATGGAAGAGCTACGCGTTGAAATTTTCAGATCTTGTAATAAATTATACCTTTACTAATCTCTCCGGTATCATAAAGGCTATTATTGCGCGAGCAACGTGACCTATTAATTTAGATTTAGATTACACACTCGATTGTACCGGTTTCAATTATTCACGCCTCTGGAGTGAGTAAGCATTGGAAAGGGAATCAAAATTCGTTACTATCATGTATTGCAATTATTGATCACGTAGCATATGTGGTCGAACTGAGTTATGCACGCCAGCAGTATTGCCTGATTATTTACAGCTGTTTCAAATCGATGCGCTAATGAGCAAGAGAATTAATTCCTACGAAATTGAAGACATCACTGAATCCATCACGGAAACTGTTCTTGTATTAGTCTTGGAAGAACTTATGCCAAAACCTTGAATTTTTACAAAATAGAATAGTATATCGATCAATAGTACATCAATAGTATATCATCATAGCCCGCGTTAGGAGGCGTGGTCCCTCCTAACGGCCTCATCATGAGGCAATGATGACTTCAAGAACAAGAAGAAGACGAGGATGTGCTCTGGCAGCAATTGGCTTTCCTGGGCCCCGGGGCACTCCTACTATACGGAAGGATGACCACCGTGGGGTTTTAGTCGGTTTGAGTCCGACACTCCCCCGTCGGCGGGGCGTCAGCGAGGATTTCCCCACGTTAAAAAAAAAAAAAAAAAAAGTATATCATCATAGTAGTTGCAGAGTTAATAAAATATGATCAAAACATTAATAATTGCCATTCGCATTTCTTGGTTTAAATATCGTATTGGTGTGTCATATAAATATATCATTTGAATTTTTATTTTTTTATTATACAGGGTGGTTGGTAACTGGTGGTACAAGCGGACAGGGGGTGATTCTTCGCGAAAAAAGAAGTCGAAAATATAGAATAAAAAAAAATAAGAATAAAAAAAATATAGAATAAAAATATCGGATAGTAAGTTAATAGGTAGGAAAACACTTCGGTCACATTGGAAGTGTTTATCAACATAACGTCAATCGAGACAATGATCTACAGTGAGATCCGTTATAACGAGACGTGATAAAGTGCACGCGTACCGAGCGAAAATTCAAAGTCGATTTTCTCGAAAACGAAAGCCTCAAACGAAAAATTTTTATTCTATATTTTCGACTTCTTTTTTCGCGTAGAATCACCCCCTTTCTGCTTGTACCACCAGTTACCAACCATCCTGTATAACTAGAGTTCTAAACTTAAGGCTACAGACAAACTGTAGATTAAATTTCCATTTTTATTTGCAGGATTTTATGTTAACTTTACACTTGCTCTTTTATGAACAAGCGACAATTAAGAAAGTGAAACTATCATCCTTTTTTCTTTTTTCTTTTTTTTTTTTAGTTCCAAGATCTTTGTCATTATACAATTGAGAAAATTTATTAATTATTAATAATATTAATGAAATTCACATTATCAACTCATTTTTAGGTATATGTAACATTTCATTTCTTGCGACGGAATTTCCATGTCATTAGTATTTCGCATCCCTTGGAATATTTGAAACATGTAAAATACGTTTCTTAAATATTCGTTTTACCATAAATACGGTATAAGCTACTGTATATTATCTACGATGAGAGTTCTATTTAGAAGATCCAGTCTTATGGCCCAATATAGCCATAAATTGCTCATGCTAACCCTCTGTACAGCAGAGTACACAGAGTACGATACAGGTATACCTACCGCAATTATAACTAACTTGTCTTGTAATTTTCCTTCCTTGCCTTTTTCCCTTCCTTACTCTTCCTCCTCCTTTCCCTTTGCCCTCCTTACCCTATCCCCTCCTTACCCAGTCCCCTCCTTATCCTCTTTACCTGCATACCAGCATAACAGTTTTCTTCGTTAAATTTCTACACAAGAACGTTGAATCCATATAGAAAATACAAATTTTAAATCAGAAAATATAGTATTGCAGGAAACATTAGCATCGATATTATAATAACTATACGACACAATTTATGATAAATTATTATATTTCGAATGAATTTATATGAATATAATAATGCCTACATTATACGATTCAAAAAGTAGATTTGATATGTAAATCGCAAAGGTGTGGGTAGCGAAGGACCAGCACGTCGCGACGCAGAAGACGAGATCAGTTCGAAAGTCTTTATTTCATTTATCGATTCGAGTGCCGCGAATATTAATGACCAAGACCAAATATACACCGTTGAAAAATATAGCATTTTTGATCTGCATACGGAACTTCGTTCTCTTTTAACTAGTGTAATTCGCTAATAGGTTAGTCAATAATTTCACCGCGGCGCGTACTAATCCTTGACTTGATCCAAAGCAAAAGTACCATGCAACAGCACTACAATTTTATCGTGCGAGTTTTACGGTGGTAATGAGAAATTTTCATTCTACTCTCTTCCCTCGTATTTTAGAACTGCAGTTTAACAGGCGTGTTAGATTATGTTACGAGGAAAACACATGAAAGTTAAAATTCTACGATTTTTGTTAAAATTATCTTGGATAATTCGATCGATTGGTTTCAGTAAGGCAATTATCGTATGAACACAACTTTGCTTCTAATATTAGTAATATTATAGATAAATATCATAGATATTTTCGAAATTATAACATAGCAATATTCTTAATCTCAAATTTCGTATACGAAAGTTTATTCTATATTCTACGTTACATTTATATTCTATATTCTATGTTCTATGTTCTATGTTCTATGTTCTATGTTCTATGTTCTATGTTCTATATACTATATTCTATATTCCATATTTTATATTCTGCATTCTACATTAATTCTACGGTTTTCGTTTTGGTACCTTAAAGCTATAAAACGTAAATGTAGTTGAGATATTTATATATAAATTTATCTGGCATTCGTACAAATTCATTTTATCCATCGCGACAGAAATAATTTCAGCTTTTCACCGACTGCCATGGCACGTACGGAACCAGATGTGCCTTAGCTTCGTACGTTGAAGGTCGTGGCAACGTTGATGGACTCGCTTGACGTTAAGTCGCCGGGATAATCCGAGATTTACAGTCATCTAAGCTAGAATTTTCCCTCGTCGTCGAGGGCGGCTGCACGCTAGACACGTGCAAAACTACGAATACGCGACGGCTTGTTTAAGGTTATTGAACTTTTTGCGAGGCGACGTTCGTTCCATCACCGTTATAAAGCATCGTCGTTCGTATTTCTCTAATTTACGGTTTTAATTAAAGAGATACGCGAGGCAACTCGTCTTAATTAAACGGCGCGCGACCGACCGGGCAGGCGAACCATAAGTTTCTAATGTCGTACCATGTATTCGTAACGATGATGAAAAATTCAAAGAAACTCAATTTGCGATCCGTTTTGTTCCTATATGACGATTCGTTCCCGCTCGAGGAAACGAAGCTTTAAGCGACACTATTGACCTAGAAAATAGGGAAAGAATCGTTGAAATGGAAACGCGAAAAGGAAGAGAAAAAGAAACGAGACGCTGACTTCGCGTCTTGATACGAATTGATCGAGACAAAAGGCTGGTCGACTTAAATCGATGATAACGTAGGATGAAAGGGCGTAGATGAAATTGCCGACGTTGAACGCATTCTTGGATGTCAGCACAAAAATCGAACGTTGAATATAGGAAGTTGTCGAGTAACCTAAATATTCGAGCGAAGAACAAAATAGACAAGAAATTAGGATTGTAGCAGGTGTGAAATGGGTAAAAAGTTACGCGATCTGCCTGTAAAATTGTTGTACTCGTATCAAGATTAGAAGAATTAAAAAGCGAAAAACTGACCGCGGTTTTTTATTTTCAAATAGAAAATACTAGAACACTGCATTTTTTAAAAGATGTTTTCGGATTGGGAATTTTATACGTTACACTTTTATTGTATCGTCCTTTTGAATCCTTGAATAAGTTCATTTGAGTGCAGAACGCGCTCACAGCACACTTGTATCGTTCAATTTCAAAATAAATCACCGTGAAATTCCGAAATCAGTTCCAACTCCTGAACCGAAAGAAAGGGTGAAAGTGCAAATTACTGTATTCGCTGAGACGCCCGGGCGGTCAGGAAGAGGCTACGCGAGATTGGATAGAATATGAGACTGGATAGAGATTAATTCCGACGCTAATTTAGCGGCAGCTAGTAAGTGTTCTGGCTGAAGCATCCCCGTGGGTATCACGCAGCTTAACTCTCGGCCGCAAATAAAACTCGAGCAATGGAAAAAGTCATTTCCATTCGCCTTTTATTTTCGGCGTTTTTTGCTACGTTACTGTTAGCTACTGGAAGAAAAATATAAAAGAAAAAACGATCCAGCGCGTGAATAACAAAATTTTCGCTTTGGCGCGGTCGAGTCATATATCGCCACCGTTCGGTGAAGACCGAAACTAAAAACTATCTCGCGTCGTTACGCGGTTTATGTTTCAAAATGAAATAGCTATGATTTTTGGTGAAAATAAAACTGAAATTATATATACAATAGAGTACATTTTATTTGAAATATTGTACTAAATATCGATTATTTTAATACATTAATAATTGAGGTGTAGTCGAAAATTCTCTGATTGATTTAAATGCACTTCCTTCCCTTTCTCTGTATATCCCTGTTTTAACTTAGGTAAAATTTATGATGTGGAATTATTATTTTGTAATTGAATTACTATATTATTATTTTACATATCTTAAATATAAAGACGTGACTAATATAAGATATAAATTGCTAGAAAAGAAAAGTTTAGGTTTTGTACGTACTGCTATCGATACTTCAATGATAATTTTTGAATAATGTATTATTTTAATATTTGCAATGAATAAGTTGCATAATCTTTTAAGGCAATTAAAATAATGCGGATATTAGTTGCTTGTTTTGGCATAGTTTACTTAGGATAAGAGTATCTGGATAAGATATCGTACGTATTACTTCAAGCAAGATTAGTCGAAGCTATAACAACTTCACGTTTCATGAAATCATGCAGCACTGTTTTTTCGGATAAATAACAGTAATATAACAATAAAAGCACGTTCGACATGCAAGCCATGAATTATGCGTTTTAAAGAAGCGCAATGCAATTGCTGCACTTGTAACAATGCATGAGCTAGCAGCTATAATTCTTTCAAATATCTATGATTTAATTAATATATCCTTTGGAAAAATATTATACAATACCAAAAAATATAATATATGACAGTAAACAATTAAAATAAACAATAAATTTGCTTATAAATAACTGAGATATAAAATGCGATGTGATTTCCCTCTTCGACGTAAGATGGCAGGTCAGTTCTACCACGACGCTAGAAACCAGTCGGTTGCACCTCTATCTAGCTAGTTTCTACGGAGTATATATAGCTATCGCAGCGACGCCATGCTCAGATTGTAGGTGGCTTTCTGCGGGTATACATACGTGTTCTCTGTTATTTTCAAGTATTAACGTTTAATTATTTATTTACAAGAAACATCGTAACACGAAGTGTTCTGTGCGCGAAGTGTGTTACAATTAGTGCTGTGGCTGATTAGTTTCCAGTGGTAGTGCATAGAATAATTTGATAGACGCGAACTATTTTGTGACTTATGGACTTTCGTTTCTCTGGATTCTTTTGCTACCTCATAAATTGTTTACAAGTTGTTCACGCTGCTTTGCGACTAAGCAGAGCTTGAAAAACGTGCTATTCGCGCTAGGAATACAATTTCCTTTTCAGGAATCGTCTACAAGCATCGGTTGGACGTGATACATCTTTACTAGAGGCATTTGCACGTTTTATAACCTGACAGACAGCACATCCGAAGTTTCTTTATCTTTATCATGTCATTGCATCTTTGACAAAGTATTATCGGTAAGAATCCAAGCAATATACAACGTTTACACTCTCGTGTTTCCGATCACGTGTAGAATGAAGAAAAAGTGTTCGTGTGTTCAAATCAATCACTAAAAATGTTTGCATATTTTGTAAAATATTCTATATTCTTGTAGACATAGAAGTTTTATTTCTGATCTATGTTTCTGCCCTATCTTTTTCAAAATTTCGTAATATCATCACTTTATCGCATTCCTGGACAAATTTTCGCGCACTTTTATATTAACTTTTTTACTGTTATGTAGCATTTCCAAAAATTGAGTATAGATATAGATATCCAAAATACTTTAGCTACAATGATTATGTGAGAATGATTAAGAATTGATTAGTGCTCTGTATGTAGATGTTATTCTTTCAAATATGTTGTGTTTATCCGTATTTATTTTATCTGTTGTGTTAAAAAAATATATATAAATAAGATTTATATATATAAAGAGAAAAAATATATATAAAGAAGATAGTACGTATAGTAAACGATAGTAAAGAAGATAGAACGTATTTGTGTAAATTTGTGTTTATTTAACGCTATATTTTATACAAGCTACTTATTAAAATGATTTATTTATTAAACAATAGTTTGATCATTTGGTATTACTTTATAAAGATGTGCAATTATTAATTTATAATTATCTGTTTTAATGATAGAAAGTCATATATCGGAATACAGTACATTTTTTTTTATTAATCAAGTGTTAATATCTATATCAATTTTTGTAAATGTACGAACTTTTATGTTTAATTCGTTGTTTTAAAATCAATGCAATTAAATATAATTGTTACCTTGCTTCAGGTTTAGAACAAATAAATGCGTGTCAAAATGTGGCCATCACAACAACAAAGTAATAACTCAAACACAAATACCTCATCTAAAGAAGCAAAGAACCTACGTACATTGGGTATGACATCTGCTATTAGTGTAGCAGAACCAAAGCCCAGTGATTTTATTAGGACGAATGAATTAAAGGAGGCATTAAAGCCATATAATGTATTTGAGTCTGAGGGAGAGTTAAATCACAGGATGGAAATTTTAAGGTATTGCATTTACACTTACGTTGTATAATATTAATATTTTGGACGCTACTAACTATGTATTATGTTATTTGTTATATTTATTAGTAAATTAAACACATTGGTGAAGCAATGGATAAAGGACACAAGTATTGCCAGAAATATGCCATCTAACGTAGCTGAACAAGTTGGCGGTAAAATATATACTTTCGGTTCATATAGGTTAGGGGTACATCACAAAGGTGCTGATATAGATGCCCTATGTGTTGTACCAAGGCACATCTATAGGTCCGATTATTTTTCATCGTTTTTTGAATTATTGAAAATGCAAGAAGAAGTTACAGACTTAAGGGTACGTACTTTACACAATATCAAGTAATCATAACAATTATTTGTCCATTTAATCTGCATTTTCTTTACGTAACATTTACACAGTAAGTAATGGAATTAATATTTAGAGTTGTCATTAGTTGATTCAAAATAAAAATTTCTAATTAAATATATCAGAGACATATCTTACATAAAATGTTTATTTGTTCAAATGTAAATTTTATAGTTATTTAATTATATTCTTTAACATATTTTAGGCAGTAGAAGAAGCATTTGTACCAGTAATAAAAATGAAATTTGATGGTATTGAAATCGATATGCTGTTTGCCAAACTGGCAATTAAAGAAATACCCGATTCAATGGTTAGTAACTTAATAAATAATGTATATAAAGCTTCTTCATTCTTTTATAAATCTTATATCTAATAAATTTTCCCCATATTTGTAGGATCTTAGGGATGACATGCTTCTAAAAAATCTTGATCAAAAATGTGTAAGAAGCATTAATGGTTGCAGAGTAACAGATGAAATACTACGTCTAGTACCCAATATAGAAAATTTTAGGCTAGCGCTTAGAGCCATTAAGTTGTGGGCGAAACGTAAGATAACTTGCTTTTTAATTTTCACATGATTTCAGATGAGACAAGTGTTTTTTATACATTGTTTTATTTTTTCATTTTTAGGACATGGGATATATAGTAATGTATTAGGCTATCTAGGTGGTGTGTCTTGGGCAATGTTGGTTGCAAGAACATGCCAACTTTATCCCAATGCTGTCGCAGCAACATTAATAGAGAAATTTTTCCTTGTATTTTCACAATGGAAGTGGCCACAACCAGTCCTTTTAAAGCAACCTGATAATGTTAATTTAGGCTATCCAGTTTGGGATCCCAGAGTAAGAATCTTTATTATTCTTCATATTGCTTTTGATTAAAATATGTTTTGTACTAATAAGTTTCTTAACTTAACAAACTACTTTCCCAAGGTGAATATATCTGATAGATATCACTTAATGCCAATAATCACACCGGCGTATCCTCAACAAAATTCAACTTTCAACGTATCAGTGTCAACAAGAACAATTATGCAAGAGGCATTCGAAAACGGACTTTCGATAACAGAAGAAATTATCATGGGGAAAGCAACATGGGACAAATTATTCGAACCTCCAAATTTCTTTGGAAAATACAAACATTATATTGTACTATTGGCGAGAAGTTTGACTGCTGTAGATCAACTTGAATGGTGTGGACTTGTCGAGTCTAAGATACGACATTTGATAGGTAAAATATTGAACACATATTAAATATATTCAATTATATATGTAGATAATTAATCGAACGATTGAATCAGTCAAATTATTTCTAATCGAATAAATAATGCGTTAATTTTTATTATTTACCAATTTGCATAAAAAGTTTTAAACACGATCTGGCTATTATATTTCTTATTACTTGTGGTTTGCACAATATCTTGTGAATTTATTGATAACTTCAATGACGATGCATCGGCTGTCTTATTATTAGTTTATCATATCATGTGTTTGTTCCAGTTAAATGATGTAGATTAAAACAGGTTACTTTTATTGCTGTTATTACTAGTGTATAGGTTTTCATGTTACAAATTTATGCATCTTTCATAGAAGTAACTGGACTTTAGATTAGCGAATTGTACAAGTTTCGGTCTTAATCTATGTCTATTCTAATCATGAAAACTTTGACTTTGAATATTTATTTTGTCCATATTGCAATGCTAATAATCCACTGGTGCCAAAATGGCAAAACCCTAACTCTTAAAAACAGGTACTCTGGAAAGGAATCCACACATTACATTGGCACACGTAAATCCAGAGGCATTTCCACCGCTAAAACCAGAACCGGAGGGACATTGCTCCATGTGGTTTATCGGCTTGTTATTTGCTAAAAGCGAAAATTTAAACATTGATCTAACATACGATATAAAATCTTTTGTGGACTCAAGTAAGTATATTATGACATGTGTAATTAAATAATTTCATTTTTAATTTTCATACATACTCATAAACCTATAAAATTACAGTACTGAGGCAAGCGGAACAGTTAAACATGTTAAAAGATGGTATGTGGATTGAAGCAAAACACGTGAAAAGAAAGGATCTTCACACTTATGTATCTCCTAGTTTGCTCAAACGAGAAAGAAAAGTACGCGTTAGTTTCATTTTTGCTCTAATCTCATTTCCTTTGTTTATTCACTTCTGCACTTGTTTATTGGCGATTTCTTTTTTACAGATTTCTGGCAATACACATAAAAATGGAAATATTGCTGGGAATGGTAACACTGGTGGCGTTTCTCCAAGGAACCAAGGTGATTTAACGAACAGAAAGAGACTATCCGATCAAAGCACAGACGCATACGGTAAAAAGCGAAAAGTTACCGATAATGAGCAAGCAGTAACTCAAGTAGGTACTGAAAATAAAATTTGATTAAATATTATATATCAAAAAACAAAGATGATTAATTAATAATAATTAATAATATGTTCACAGGGAGAAGACGGGTCACTAGTCGTTCAGTCTTGTGGAGAAGACAGTAATTCCGGATTTAGCTTGGATGAATACAAACAAACGTTGACAGCTACTAAGGATGTAAGACATTGTACATATAATGAACAATAATCATCATATAACATATTAAGTAACTACATATAAAAATAGAACAATAGTAAAACAATTTTGGATTTGTTGGAGAAGACATTATTTTTTAACGTAAATCGGAATCTTGCGGAGGTAAGGAGCGGAGAATATAGCAGTATCGATACATTCAGTTTATTTGCGACGTCCCGCTTCTTTCTCTTACTTTGGTTTTCTCAATAGTCTTAGTAGTTTAACCGTTTCGTTATTTGAAATATTTCAGGAAGGGCCTACTGGTGCATCTACAGTAGCACAGGAAGGATACGTTTGCACTTGACCACTGCAGCATTACTACCTCACGTCGATCCACAGATGCTCCTCTGGGCCATCTAGACTGTAATCGCTTCTCATGCAACCATCCACTGCCCACTGTAAGTCCCCCGTTTCGTAAAAACAAAGCAACGTCATGCGTTGAAGAAAACTACCTGTTGGAGTCAATCGATGCACGATTATGTGACAGACACTAATTTTAATATTTATGAACAACATCAACAGTCAATGGAAACAATTAGACAACAATGGTAAATAAGCCACGAACAAGTGATTGTGCCAGTGTCTGTGATGTTACTTTTTTATCATAAAAATCGCGTTGGTCATTTTGGAAAGTCGCGACTTGGAGAGTTAGTAATAACAAAACGGAGCATCACTATGTCTCTAAAGTTAATAATTTTTTTATATTTCATTTTGTACATATCACTTATAATAATTTTTATCCATAAAATTACTTAAAAAAAAGGAAGAAAAAAATTAAAATAAAAGGAAAAGGAAAAAAGATAAAAGAGACACGGTGTCGGGTTTACGAAAACAATTCGCGTCATTGCGCTGAAGTGTGAATAGGCAGTGATATTATGATTAAATGCTTCGATTAGGATTTTCATCTAAATGAAAAGAATAAGGCAGAAAATAAGTGTGGAGGTTTCGATGTTGCGAAGATGGAACGTATTCTTGTATAAAAAGCATTTCTTTAATGCATAGGTAGATAGAAGATAAAGAAAAGATGTACGTTTCAGTTGTAAATAATTCATGCAACAAATCGTTACTCTCATGTCGGTGTAAATTATATGAAACAAACGGTGTCTCTTTAAGTTTGTAACAATGTAATCGTAGTATAATAGTAGATTTTAGTTTCTTTAATTATTTTATAATTTTCAATTATTTATATTATCTATACTAAACGAATATCTTTTCTTGAATATTATTAGTTGCTGTATAAGCTCAATTCTAATATATACGGCATTCTTTATATTTTTCACATAACATGTCTGAAAAAATTATTTTTTTCTTTATCGTAACCTATCGAATAACAGAAGGAAAATCACCGGCACTGGCATAAGAAATTGAATGTTTCATTTACAGAAGAATCATCGATTATAGCATTAATTAGATTCAAGTACATAGTTATTCTTAGTTAATACTCTGTAAATGAAACATCTGTGATTAAGCCATTGACTATCTTCGTTAACGATCGTGTTACGTAAAAGATATGTTTCGTACGAAGAGTCGCTTTTTAGTTTTTATTCACAGAAATCGAAGTTGTAGCTTTAACAATGCAACATGGGACTGGCATCTGGATTATTCAAATCATCTATATCACCTATTGGTGAGTTTTTCAGGTGTTCGACTGCCTTCAGTTCCCTTTCAGTTTAGAATTATATCCTGTAATGACCCCGATTCTATCTTTTTTTATCGTTTCATTACTTTCCTTTACAAATTACCAATTGTGTTAAAGGCATGTCGGTTATTAACACACGAGGTGTTTGATGTTCACTCTTTAATAATAATAATATTATATGTATAAGTATCGAGATAAACGATACATTGAAACGTATAGGTTAATCTCAGAAACTAAGTATTTGCAGAGTAATCTTCGTGATATATATGTACATACAAATTACGATTTTTGTATCGATTCGTGTATTAATATCGCGACACAAATTAAATAGTTGTTTCTACATTCATATAATTACTATCATTTGTTTTCACACTAGATTTTATATTTTTCTGTTTCATAAGTCTTTTTCGAAAATACGTGATTCGATTAAGACTTATTTCGATACTCTGCGAATACTATAGTTACTTCTATTGAGATTAGGGACCATTTCGTTGTTTGTACATATTCGTCGTAATCTTGAAATCATTTCATTTCCTTTTACGGCTTCTTTGCTCGTGTATGGTTTACGTTGCGCCCATTGAAGTGTAAATGTATAGTCGAGAAATTATGCTGTATTAGAAAATGGCTTTCCTTCTTTTTTTCCGTTATAGTTTTAGTTATAGCATAGTTAGAATAGTGTATAATAGGTAAGCATTATGTTACATTATTTATA
This sequence comes from Bombus confusus, assembly GCA_014737475.1. Classification (NCBI taxonomy): domain Eukaryota; kingdom Metazoa; phylum Arthropoda; class Insecta; order Hymenoptera; family Apidae; genus Bombus; species Bombus confusus. Next base: position 1,093,671 of record JACXIV010000097.1, read on the forward strand.
GCGTATTCTATCGTTTTGTTATGTTACCCATTGCAAGTTTGATTAATACGAACATTCGAGACTTTTACAAATCTAGGCAAATGTACATAACAATTCCGATTTACATGTAAACCGCAATTTTTTAATTCAGAATAAAAATTTTTCTTACAAAAGAAATATGGACAGTCTATTATGTTTTAATGAATTGCCTTTTTTATCTGTAAATAATTCATTCCGATATGAGAATGAATCTCGATTCGATGATCAAATTGGATTATGTTACACATTTTAATATTAAAAAAAAAAAAAGAAAAAAGAAGAAAAAAGGTATTTATATCGTTAGTGATTAGTAATTTCTATTCTATATTAATTTTACATTTCTTAGATGTAGCAAAGATCATAGAAACAAAGAACTATATTTGCAATATTATTTCGGACTAAATCTTTTGTTTTACGTATCATATCGTTTTACAAAAGGATATTTTTTTTGCTTTCATAGTTGAACATGTTCAACTCTACTCATTAATCTCAGCTTAGTGTTTCATTAGTGAACTAGATTCATTTTTATCAGATTTAAAACTTGCGATTTTGTTTTATTTAGATAACTTCCCATGAATATTTGTCAGTCTTACATCGATTCTAAAATCATTTTTGTTCTCAGTATAATTTTAATTAAAATTTGACAGCTATTACTTTTCTCGATTTTACAGTAAAATACTATGACAAATCTAGCGATAATGATCTTGGCCAACAATTATTTTAATGTTGTATCTAAAAAAAGTACTTTCTTCTAATGATTGAATTACGAAATATCATCGTATTCTCGTTTAGTTTGATATTGCTAGTCTGATAGTTGTTTTTAAAAACTGATCCCAAAGCAGTGACAAAATCATAAAAAACTCGCATAATATACGGAGAAGTGCCTCACAACATACCTACATTTCGTAATTAATCGATAGTTTAAGGAGACCCTCTATAACGTATATCTGCTTTGAAAGTTATGTTTGTTTTATTTGCTATTTACTACATTAATCTATGTTATCACTGTATTCTTACGACTGTGCAATCCAACTTACAACAATGGTCAGTTCCTATTTCTTGAATAAGAACGAAGGGTATAATCAATTACAACCTTTATCCTTATAGACAAATTAAAATTCCGTTATAGAGGGTTACTAGTTACACATTAAATTTGTGTAAAAATCTATGTTTTTTAATTTTTTAATAGATACTAGATGTTTCTCGGTTGCTCATTTGTGTCTTTTAATAAATCAAATTTTTGAATTGTCGTAATACTACTCCCATAGATCGAAAATATAAAATACGTTTTTTATTATTTGACGCAAGTTCCTTTTCTTTAATTTCAGTTTCTTCCATTTTTCGCGATTTCATAAAATAGGCTCGAAGACGACTAATTATCGTGCAATACGTGGTTAAACGTAGCGATAATCGATTAGAAACTTTAAACGTATACTTGATCGGGAAAGGGAAAGTTACGATTAAAGAGAAACATTTTCTTTGGAAAAATACCCGTTTCGTGAAGCCAAGTGTACGCTTGTATAAATTAGCGTTTCAAAGAGTTAGAAATCGACATACCAAGCTTTGCGCGTATTTTTTCTAACAAAGTCATATCTTTAATCGAAACTTTTCCATTGCTTATTGATAATTCTGTTATTAAGTTAATTTTCGAAGTTTTGGCGCGACAGCAAAGATTTTTCGAATATCTGTTATGACACGATTAAATTAAATATTGCAGCTTATAATGCTCAATGAAAATGCTCAGGAAACAATTTTCTATGATTAAATCGCATCATGATATCAACGAATTTGTTAGAATAATTAAAAGTTTCATGCTGCTTATACCCAATGAATAATTTTTAAATAGTTCAAACTTTTCTCATTGAATATTTTTGTTCAGCATTCAGTTTTTGAAATCTCACACGACTTCTGGAATTCTCATATCTTTATTACTAATATAGTTCTCAATAACATTTACTAATATAATAACAAAAAGAAAACGCTGTACTTTCGTGTAGTCAATTTATTTATTGTTATTATAGCTATTTTCCTTAATTATCACTAATATTATTATTTAATTTTTTGCTATCAAAATAAGATATACGTGAAAAACGAATGTCGTACGTCATAATAGTTCAATGTTATCTAACAGAGAAAACACACGATTGCAATGACATGAATAGTATCGTGAGATTTTACACAATACTATCAGGCAGATTAATATAAGCAGTGAACATCAATATTACCCTCGCACGTAGTAACAATATGTGCAAGAAGTACCACGTTCTTTCGTTTCTTAGAAAAAGGAAAAAACGAAAACGAATGAGATCGTGCACTCGAACTCCATTCACGTATTTTTTCGTTTTGAAACGTCAGACATGTCTATAGCACATTCTCGTATTCTCGATCAATTCTCGAGAACGTCGTGTCGTGCTGGCTGTGTGTCGATGCGACGTTCTCGAGTCGATAAAGATACAAAACGAAACGGTGAACACACCATCCGTAATACACCATCCGTAACACACTATCCGTAACACACCTCTCTCTTGTACAATATAAACAAGTAAACAAAACAAAAAAAAAAAAAAACGAGTAAAATGGAAAAAACGAAAAATTAGAAAAAAATTGCTGAAGGCAAGGCTAATTCTGTCGTTTAGAAACGAGTGTTTCTGAGAATGCACGGGATGTTCAGAAATTTCAAAAGTTTCTCGACCGATCTGGAATTCTTCTCGGGCGTTGTCCTGTATTATAACTCTCTCCCTCCCTCTCCCCCCCCCCACTCTCTCTTTCTCTCTCCCTATCTATCTATCTATCTATCTATCTATCTCTCGCTCATTCTTTTTCTCTATTTCTCGAACACAACGCGAAAAGAACTCGGAACGAAAGACATTTAGTGAACACTCGCTTCCATTAACCGTGAACACACAGAGAACGGTACGCACGAACACATACATATAGTTCGAAATACACAGAGAACAGAGTATTGTACATGAAGTATCGTGTGTACACTTAACGTGCATATTCGTACACACAAACACATACACAAGAGAACTTCGTGCACAGGCAGACGCACGATTTTATATGGAACATAATTGTCGGAGGTAACCGCGAATGCATCTGCGAGGCTACGTATTAACATGCGAACGTGTGAGTCATTTTTGTCTGAATGAAGAAGAAAAAAAGGGAAAGAATGAAATAAATAGCATCGAATACATTACCATGTGTTTATGTGCTTGTATAGCGTACACAGGCTATCACGATATACCGACCGACACGGTCACGTTCCTAAAAATGTCCGTGCGTGCCCGTGCGAATTGGTATGGATTTGATTTTTAGTTATCAAAAGTCGTTCCTCGTGCATCACGATCACAGGACACGCATGTGAACGAATCGTTGTAACCGTGGCGAAATTCTTTTACGTTCTCCGTACCGATGAAGAAGCTGTTCTGTGTCGATGATCAACTTTGAGAAACGAAAAATGACAACCGCGAGGAAGGAGAGGGTGAAAAAGCGATTCTCGATATACACTAACTCGCTCCGCTGGGAATGAACACCAGCTATTAATAGCTGCTACCACAGAGTATCGTTCGAGCGATTTATTAATTACCTGTATAATCGTTTCATACTTATCCTTTAATAACTATTCCTTCCTATCCTTTCTTTCTTTTTATTTTATAATCATCATGTATTCATTTAAAACAAATTTATCGGTATAATGTATCTTTGTTTACGTCTAGACGATTCGGCCATGACTGCTAAGAATTCGCTCCATACCATCGCGCACAGAGCAAGCAACCAACCATCGTCTGGTTCGTTGTCCCGCGATCGTATACGCCGCGGCTGTGTATCTCTGTTCTGAAACGAAACGCGTGCAAAGCCTCTGCCGTCTGTTTCTTTTCCCTCTCTGAATACCTCGTGGAGGATCAGCCGTGTCTCTCCGGATCGGTGTCGGAGGTACATGACGATGCACACTGTTACTTAAGTTCCTGCCACTGAAAGTGTACACACATGCTGTAAACGTGCATGGATCGCAGCGGACCGTGTGGCGAGAGATCGGTGTATCGTGAAGGCCGTATGCGCGTTAGCTGTTACTCCATTCGTAGGATCGAGGTCGTTGTAAAGAGATAACACACGACGGCAGGGTCCACGTGCTTCGACCTGGCAATAGGGACGATTATTTACCGTGAAGCACGAGTTATATGCATAATTTGTATCCTCGGCAGTTGTACACTCTGTATTTTTCTTGAATAAACCGAAATAAATTTTTCTTTTAATTCCTTCAGCCAACACGTACTTGTGTTCGACGACGTTTAGATAGAATGATACATTCCGAGAACTTGATGTACGTATATCGCTGGTGCGTTGTAAACCACGAAGCAATTCGAACAAGTGGCTTCCAATAGAGAAAAATTGATTTCGACAGATCCGATCTCTGTGATCATTCTATCTTGGCGACGTTGACGTTCGTTCTTTTCAGACCTGACACTTAAGTCTATATAATATATAATAAGTCTATATAATATATAATAATCGTCGATCGTGCACCGTTTACTGTATCGTAAGAAGATTGACAAATCTGGCAAACTATGCGGCGTAAATAATGTTTTAGAGATATGAATGAAATATGCAATTGCATTGATTAAAGTGATTATTACTGAGGAAAATGAAAGAAGTTGAAAGGTTACGAAAGCTGAGTCTTTTATCACAGTAGGAAATTATAGTGCGCGTTTAACAGCTTTACGTTTAATATTTAAGAATTGAATCTATCGCTTCACCGTTCGATTATAATCCGCAATTAATGGTTCGATTAATTTGTTTGTTTTTATGTGTTTAATAAATTCAACAAGTTGAGTTGATCCTCGTAATTATTCAAATAATACTTTTCAAAACGGAGAGATATGCCATCGATGCTTTTACTATCTACAAATAAATTTAAACATGTAAATTATGTACCTACTAAACAAATTTAGTGCAAAGATTGAATAGTTAGTTCAGTGATGTTATATTTGGATAATAACTCACAACGCCAAACGTTTCTAAGGAAAACACATAGAACTTGCCAGCGGTAAGGTATGATGGTTTCTGCGATCGAGCGATACAAAATATTAAAGATCGCGTGTATTGTTCCGGTAAATCGTACCAATTTATGAAATAGCAAGCCACTTGCACTTCACTACTCTGGAAGCGATGCAATTAGTACTTTTGTTGAAATTGTGAAGTCATAAAAATTTCAGTTACTTGTGTACTCTTCGATTTACGGTGATCATTTTTGAATTATTGAATTATTATATTTTAATGGTAACATGAGAAATATTGAAATAAATAATAAAAACTACTTTCCTCTATGTATTGTTTTTGATAATTACCTCGTTAATTAGACACTCCCCCAAGAAACAGTAGCAGAATGCTAATAGTATCACAGCGCATGAGTAAATTATAAAATGTATGGTATTTACATCTTCTCCAGAGTCGGTCGTCTATAAAATTTTACTTATTTATTTTAAATTAATAATAAATTGAGAGTGCAGAATAAGCAAGATTTCCTTAAAACCATAAAAAATACCAAGATTACAAAGTAAATTAAATTACACATAAATTAAATACAGGAATACTACAAAATGTAAACAATTATATCATTACCATGAGTAATTGGTAGACCACGATGCATAAAGAGAATATTAATCCTAACGTCTGTATAAACATCAGAGAACTAAATGCCTTCGCTAAAATATTTGCCAGTCTGCAATTAAAGTAACGATAACATTTTCAATCAGATCGTACCAGGTCAACGAAGGAATTCTATTTTTATGTTAACCGACTCACTGGAGAAGTTCGATGTGTCGTTCCACGAGTGCTCTCATTTCTGGAAAATATATTTGCGGTTCAATACTGATACTTCTGACACGATGTGCCAGAATTGACAGTTGACTACAAAGGTGAAACGTTAACGTCACCAAAAGACTGTCCGCGCCGGTTGCACCGATTGTTAACAGCATACTTGCTGGTATTAAATAAACGCACAATAAAGCGTATGATTGTATTCCTGTCACTTCATAAATGTTATGTACTTTCATCGGTAACTCGTATGGAAGCGTACAATTATTGAATTCTGCGAATTAATGTGATATATTAACAAAATACTCAAAATATAAGGAATAAAGTCAGTTCACGATTTTATATACAATATTAGAAAAGTCGCCTGCAGTCGAAAAGTTGATAATCCTTAATTGATAACCTTATGTATATTATTAACGATATATTGGTACAAAAAACTTTGATTTTACGAAAGTACAGAAATATTAGAAAAGTCGCCTGCAGTTGAAAAATTGATAATCCTTAATTGATAACCTTATTTAAATTATTAACGATATATTAGTACCAAAAGCTTTGATTTTACAAAAGTTCAAAAATACAAAAAAATACAATATTCCATCAAACTCACTTTCCACTACTTATACCACTTAAAATGAAGGGAAGGAAGACCGAAGAAGAGCATCGAGTACATAAATTCGCGTTTGCTTGGCCGTCGAACGAAACTGTGCTGGAAACGACCGCGAAAAAGAGAATCGCGCAGTCGGTGGTCGTGCAAAATCTTCGACAAACTGTGACAGGCTCGTAAAACGTAACCGTTTTGTGTATCGTGAAGGAAGTAACTGTCGCCTTGGAACACCATAAAGCTGCATACGCGAGGTAACTGTACGCGTGATCGTATGGATACGGATATCGAATGCGTTTCCTGGATCTGAGCGATAAAGTTCGCATTAAAGTCTTGATTTATCCTGCATGAGTATTCGCGATGCGTTGATAATACCTGCCGGCTTAATAAAACCGCCACTTTTACCACTTTTTCCATTCCACAATCCACGTTGCTTTATGTTTTAAGTTCGAAACATCAAGCACCGAATTCCGAATTTAAAATTAAGTTCTCGTTGATGGGAATTGAAATGCTCGACTTCGCACAAATACACCTTTTCCTTGACTTAAAGTACGGAAAGTAAACCAAAAAGCAATTAAAAATAAACTCTACCTATTCACACATTACATTGACTCGTTAAATTATCTTCATTCATTTTACCCTTAGATTTTAAAATATACAGGGTGGTTGGTAACTGGTGGTATAAGCGGTAAGAGGGTGATTCTACGCGAAAAAAGAAGTCGAAAATATAGAATAAAAAAAATAAGAATAAAAAAAAATATAGAATAAAAAAGTTAATAGGTAGGAAAACACTTCGGTCACATTGGGTGTTTATCAACATAACCTCAATCGAGACAATGATCTACAGTGAGATCCGTTATAACGAAAATTCAAAGTCGATTTTCTCGAAAACAAAGCTTCAAACGAAAAATTTTTATTCTATATTTTCGACTTCTTTTTTCGCGTAGAATCACCCCCTTTCCGCTTGTACCATCAGTTACCAACCACCCTGTATAGAAAGATAGATATAGAGCATTCAAAGAATAGAAAAATATTTCGAAGCAAAAATATGCACAGAATTGACAGTAATACATTCTCTAGTTATTTCAAAACAATGAATCAAAAAGTAATCAAGAGTAGCATCTATCCATATATCACGTTGACTATCATTTATTATCAATAGATAATTCTCACTAATATCATAGCTCTTCGAATAAGAATATCAAGACCAGAACTTCGTCGATCGACAGAATCAATCCATTCTCTCGAATTATAGATACAAACCACCGAAACACAGATCGAACTTACTCGATAAAAGACAGCTGACGATTGGTTTGGCGTAAAACAAGGTGGGCACGAAGAATAAAGACAAGGCCGACGAGGTGGAAAATAACGTGGCGGCCACGTTGTACCAAACGACCGTTCGTCTTTCCTCCTCTGATCTATATAATCCAAGTTTCACATCCCTTTGCACGACCGTCAGCAATGGTAGCACGAGATGCATGTTCAACCGAAACATCATGGCCTTCAGAACTATCAAGATGGTCGGGAACGATAGCGTGATATTCTTCAGCGTCTTCTCAAGGTCGTGTATATTCTGCAGCAGCGTCACAATCTCCAACCAGGTGAAGATCACGACGTACGTAATGTAGAAGAAAAATCGAACGTCGTTACGATTATGCGGCCATAGTCCGGATAAGTTCAAGAGTCGTTTGCTCCACGAGATCACGTTCTCGTCGTAGAACAGTTCTACGTACCACGATATCGGCTTCTTCATTCTTAAAGACGTGACAACTTGACTCAAGACTTTTAGCTTGAGGACTGGTACAGTATCGAATTACAATTGTCGAGACGTTACTCCTTTTTCAAGTGTCATGTATATTGTAATTTATGGCTCTTAGAATATCTTAAAAATTGTGTAACACGGAGATTAAGGTTCTCAACTGTAATCCGATGTACATATTGAAGGATGGTAGAGTATCACACGGCGAAAGGAACTGGTATTATAGCTTTTGATACGATTCGTAAGAACTCAGTTGCTCTTTAAGTATGTATATTCGATATATTTGATCAATAGTGGAAGAAAAAGTTCTTGAATTTATGATACTTCTCTTACAACTGATAATTGAACTTTCCACAAAGATAGTAGAGAAGAGACAGTTCGTATCGGAAAATTAGAAATACTCGTGAGTCTTTTCGATCGATATTAATTGTCTATTAATGAGTGATTACATATTCCCTGGTCGCTGTCGTCTCGAGGCGAGTCACGCCATTGGCGCGAATTGCTCGAATCGTCGTCGCAATTTTATCACCGACGTATCTGCATACGTTAGGAAGTTTGAAGCGACAATCGAAAGTGAACTTCGAAAGTAAACTTTGATAGCGAACACGTAATAGATCAATTACTCTCTCCTCCGTTATTTGCAATTAGTAACTTTTGTCTTGCGCTCGCGGCCAAGGCGCTATTATTTTCTTATATTTGCGTTCCTTTCGTTCGAAAAGTTCGAGTTTAAGATAAAATACGTAACATTTAATGTGTAGCGTTGGTCTGAGGCGCAACATTATATCGACTAGAATAAATTTTTATAATATAATGTAACAATTAATATAACAGTGATAATCTGTAAGAACGCGTAGCGCGGAGTTAAAGTGGTATTCATGTAAGTGTTAATATTCTGTATACTCGAAAAGAAATAAATTCATTTTATCAAAAAGCAAGTTTATTTATTTTGAAGAAAATAGGATTATATTTTTGCTAAAAAGCCAAAAGCGCAAAGTTTCTCTTTATGTATTTACTTTATATATTTTACTCTTATTTACTCTCTTAACTCTATATTTACTTTACTCTTTACATATTATTCTCTTTGTATTTACATAGACTTGTAGTACATACAAATCCATACGAGAAACGAATGCCAAAATTTACTTAAATAAAAGAACAGCAGAAGTAACAAAATTTGGAAGAATCTGTGAATTATCCTTGTAAATTACCCACTGAAACCTGCGCCTGCGAGTTCTGTCTAATTCTGTTACATGTTCTCAATTCACACACTGTCCAATAATTTTATCAACATTTCTTCTACCGCTGCTAATCAACTATTAATTCAATAAAAAATTATATATTTACAAGAAACAAATCTATCGATATTCGTCATATTACTTTTGTTTCTCGTTGCAAGAAACTTCTCCGATCAAGTCGTTCGTTCGTCTACGTTATAACAATCGTGAAGACAATCGATCGACGTAATTTGAAGTGAAATTCCTAGCGGCAAACGGCAAGAAATCCTCATTCGAGGACGACGAAGAGCGCGTGTGCGTGGCGCCTGAGCTTGCGACGGAGTTAGTGAATGCAACCAGTGTCATGCAGTCGTTGTACCGAGTGCACGTGGAAAACGTTGTTCATGCAAGGGAAAACACGGAAGTCGGTGGAACACAGGGGCGTTAGATCGTTTTAAGGATCGAAGCGTTCGTGTTCCGAAATGAGGTGCAAACGCATCGGTGCTATCGGCGCATTTTTAATCGCGACCTTGTGCCTGTTATCAGGGCTGATGTATTATTTTAATCAAGGTATGTGATTTCATTCATTATGACATAATATCGTTAAAAATCGATTCGTTGCCAGAAATTCTTTCAATTTGTTAGTCTTTGGAGTTTGATATTTCATTTCTTCGAAGTAAATGATTTAGTTATTGAACAATAAAACATTTGTTTTATTAAGTTATATTATTGCTAACTGAAAGACTGAAGCTTCATAAAGGTACGTATAATGTATGTTTTATATCTTTATTTGTACTCTGAATAAAACGTATTATTAAAGAGATCAATATTCAGAATATCGTAAATATCTTGTAAGTGTTATACGAAATAGTAAGAGTTTTTTGAAACGATTCGGGAATATTTTATAATGTCACACTTCTGATAATTAATAGGAAGTTTCATTAATAAATCTTAAGCTTTATGTTTCATAAATCTTTCAAACGACAACAATCCAATAAATTGTTCCCTAACAATTACATATTACTTCAAATTTATAACTATATGTTCGTGTTTATAAAAAACGAAGAACCTAAGCGATTGAACAATTACTTAAAAACAGTAATATATCGTCTTATATTTGGAAACGGGTGATCGATCTAAATTATCCTCCATTCGTGACATTTACTTACATTCTGTTGTTCGAGTTCATATCCTTCGATAATTGCCGATAATTTGATTTTCCTAATTCCAGACACTTGTCCAGTGGGAACGTTCCTTTGTCACAATACGACAATTTGTCTACCACAGAGAAATTGGTGCGACTTGCAAAGCCAATGTCCTCACGGGGATGACGAGCAAAATTGCTGTTAGTTCATTAATTACTACATCCATTTTAATTTTCACGACAAAGAGACCCATTACAAAAAGATCTTCGAATAATTTATAGTTCGAATATGATACTTCCGTGTTGCACGATCGTATTGAACATATCGAGATACTCCTTTTTCGGGCAAGAACGAATTAAATTTAAAATTTAGTTACGATGTTTGACATTTTTATATACGTGTCCCTTTTATACAGTATAAATGCAATACCGAACGGGGCAATATAAAAAGTGTTACTTTGTATGCAGATGATTATCACGGTGTATTGGACTGGTTTGGCAGTGACAGAGATTCCGAACCTGTAAGGGAGTTCGTTTGTGGTAATGCAATATCCATAATTTATCGAACAACGGAACACAATATCGAATAACAGAAATAAAAATGCGACGATAAACCGCAAAACGCAATGGACGAGATAAGAATTGGTAATTTACGTGTTTTCCTCTTCTTCGTAGATGCCACCGACATTCCTGTCGGTTGTAAGTACGTGAAGTGTCGCGCCACTTGTCAAGACTACTCGGAAATTCCGAGAAACCTATCTTCTCAAACTACTTCCATGTACGGTTTTTAAGTATTAAAAAACTGGAATCTTTCGTAAAATGTACACTTTTTTATTTTTATCGCGTTAGTGAATTGTTCTTAATTATCGTGATTAATTTTTTAGAACTTTGTATGATAGCTCGATTAAACGCGTGCCGATGGGCGCCTTTGCGCAATACTCAGAAATCCGTATACTGTGAGTTTCTAAGATTCTTATTTACTTTGTGCAGTTTTTTCTTTACATGTATCGTAAAGATATATTTTTGATAAGAAAACATAATTTTTCAGATATCTTGATGGTAGTGATATACACGAGCTAGAAAAAGGAGCTTTTCTTAATTTGACTAAATTGTTTTGGCTGTGAGCATAAATACTTTTAATTAAGTCTTCAATGCTATTAGAAAACTAGTAATTACACAATCTTAATGTAATATACATAATATATATTTTATGAACAGAGCTTTGGATAACAATCAAATTAGCGAATTTCTCCCTGGACATTTTGCTGGTTTAACCAACTTGGAATCTCTGAGGGCCAATAAGAACAGAATCACTGTGGCAGATTTTTCAGACTTAGAGGGCAGCAATGCTTTAAACTTCATGTGTGTCATTCAACATAAATTATAATTTTATAGAAATTTTGTACGATTTTAATTTTATCTTAATTCGTTACATTATTACAGAAATTTGAATGAAAATCAATTAACTTCGATAGGACTGAAGTTGCCAAAATTGCCGGTATTAAGCGAAATGTAAGTTTTCGCTTTATCGGTTCGCTGAAATTGAAATATTGAAACTGATTTCGTTCTATACAATTTCAGATTGCTAGATGAGAATAATTTTGAATCAATACCCGATACTTTGTTCGCTGGATGTCCATCATTAAAATTACTGTACGTAAGTAAATCACAAATATAGAAAGTTAATCCTTTATCTCCTATACAATTTTTTTTATATTTACAACTGTTGTCAGTAATTCATTTATCCTAATCGCAGTCGAAAATACGCTAACGACGTAATTCTTGTTATTCGTTTTATTTCAATTGTTTCGTTAATATTAATAATTAATCTTAATATTTCTTTTTTAATTAAAAATTAAAGTAATCGCGTTTATCGTAGCAAAATATTTCCTGTTAAACTTTATAATTTTACATAAAGAAGTGTCAATAATAATTTGCATTAAGGGATTAAGTAATTCTTTTTACTGAATTTAAACTAACAAGCAATATCAACCATTGGTCAGGAGTATGCAAAAGAACAAAATAAAGACGATCGAAGAGGACACGTTCCGAAATTTGGAGCAGCTAGTCGAACTGTAAGTTCCTCGCGTTACCTCAATTTGCGAATGCTCCTTATGGCAATGTAACGAAGTTATGTCCCTCGTACATCACTGTGGTCGTGCAAAACGGATTTTTTCCCTTTCAGTAATTTGGCGTTCAACGAAATAACGACCGTCCCGCTGAATGTATTCCAACCGTTAAAAAATCTGACGAGGTTGTAAGTATACGAGGCACCGGTATCCACATAAATTGTAACGCTACACGTCTTAAGCTACGCGCGTGCTTGCAACATATTTACCTGATATTTACCGTCGAACGCACGGCGTTAGAAAAGCAAACGAGAGGAACGTCACGTATGCTGATGTTAAAACTTTTATTTATTATGCCGACACGTACGAAAATAAGGCCGATACGAATAGCCGATGTGATTATCGTGGCTTTATGGTAGAATTAAAGCACGCGTAAAGGCAGAATTATCAAATAATGAAATGGAACAATTTTCGAAAATTATTGGGTTAATATTTATTGCAGACAATTAGGTTACAATCGCTTTCATAATTTACCGATGGCCGTGTTGAGTCCATTGACAAGACTGTATTCTCTGTAAGTTTCAGCATTATGATTCTTCTAATATGTTTAGAACATATTATTTCTATAGTTTATTGTATAAATTTTTATACTGTTGAATTTCTGCCAAAGTAAATAGCTAATTTCGTGAAAATTTTAGAGATCTGGAAGGTATAAATTTGGATACACTACCAAAAAACGCGTTTGCACTGTTCAAGCAATTGGACTTCGTGTAAGTAGATTTATCCGTATTGTGCCAGACAAACTACTTTCCTTTGTAAATGGAACTCTTGTCAATGTATTTATCATCGAACATTGTTATTTTATGAATGCAATGAAGCACATCGTTGATTTCTTACGATGATCCATATTACTTTTTAGCTACTTCAAGAAGTTTCATTATTGTGCGACTTACGCGCCGGAAGCAAAACGATGTCGACCCACTAGTGACGGTAAGAATTTAAAAAACATAAAAGATGATACATCATTTTTAAATAATTTTTATATATTCAGCTATCATATTCAGCTACAATTACTTTAGATGTTACGTTGGGGAATATTCGTTCTTTTGGTTCGTCATTAAATAATTATGATTTGCCATGATCATTAACTTAAATGGTTTTAATTCCGTTCAATCCCCATAAAATACCTAAATCGTCGTCAATGAATTATGGGTCTGTTATTAGTTCATTAAATGGCTTGAAAGGTTATTAGCTATTATAATATCGCCAATGATTTTAACGACACCTATAAAATATGTAGTAATACATATTTACAAAATGCTAGCAAGCATTCTCAGATATTAATAATCATTATTACTTCCTTAAAAACTCGCAATATTAGTGAAATAAATAGCGATATAATCGGACGATTAATTCGAGTTTGATTGAATCTTCTATGCAGGAGTATCGTCGTTATCCCATTTGCTCGATAAAACTTTATTACGAGCTGCAGTATGGGTAATTTCATGTGTTACCTGTACGGGTAACGTGCTTGTTCTCTGGGGGAGATTCACAGCCAAGGATGAGAATCGCGTATTAACCATTATTATCCGAAATCTAGCAGGTACGGTATATATTAAAAATTATTTAATATAGATATTAAATTCAATAAATATTATCAATATCAAATTACAAAATATTCAATATTTAAAAAACTTTTCTTATGCGCGTTCAAGAAAAATTATGACAAATATTTATTTAAAGCGATATAAAATGCCGATCTCGTTTATCGAGTATGCTATAAAAACGACACATCAATGTCATTTAGTTTCAATATTGTCTATCATAAATCACTGAATCACATAAGTCTGATAGATATAGAAGTTTTATAATCTTTTTACAGTTTCCGACATGTTGATGGGGCTATATCTATTCATAATCGCTATAGCAGACATGATATTCCGTGATAATTATAATCAAGTCGCCAGTTCATGGATGTCTTCGTGGTATTGTACCTTTGTAGGACTATTGGCAATGACATCATTGGAGGTATACTTATCAATTATATTTTATTTCGAATCTTTAAATAAAATTTTTGCCATAAATGTATATTTATTTTTTAAATTTAAATACTCAATGGCACCTACTTTTAAATGTCACAAAACTTCTCATACAAAATCTAATTAATATCCAGTTTAATAATTATAATAATTAATGTTATCCGATTTTTTAAAACTCATTTTTGCAAGTATCTTTTGTATTAGATTATTGTTTGCTTTCCTAATATTTTAAAAGCCTCATATACATTATTTAACTTTTATTCCGGAATATACAGATTTTTATTCGTTATAATATCCACGAAACTTCTGTGCGAGACAGACGAAACGTATCTGAAGAAGACGAATGGCTGGTCGTTAATTTATTGAAATAAAATTGATTCGTCAAGGTTTCAGTATTGATCCTGTCGTTCATGTCTCTGGAACGATATATGATAATAGCCGCCCCACTGAAAGGTCACCGTACCATGACACCGCAGACGGCAACCGCATCGATGATCATCATTTGGATCACAGGAGTTACCCTTGCTCTCGTGCCAGGTTCGTCTCTATGCTTTTAATTTGTCCATGAACCTCGGCTACATCATTGGTAACAATATCTAATAACCTGTCAAGATGTCCGATCGCTTGTTAACCCATCGGTTATGATAACGTAATACGAACCAGATAGCACGCTCTTATTTCGTCGATTTGTGAATCAATTAAACGTCGCGTTGCGTCGATTGTTCTGATTATTCGAAATCTAGTAGCGTATAGTGATTTGAAAATACGTAGGTAATTGTTGATTATTAGATGGTTTATTAGAGTTTTTTTTTTTGGAAATTTATTAAACTATTTGTATTTTCCATTAAAAGAGAAACAGACGATAGTAGAATTTTCTGAATAATTGTATATTCCTTTAGTTTAAATTTTTGCATCTTTTTATCCGATGATTATGTAAGAATTGTAAGTTTAAAAGTCAACGATTTTTCTTTAATATTTTTCATGTAACAAATACACATATACTGAGGTTTCCTTAAATGTTTACGCGAAGAAAAAGCGTTATTTTATTATAATTACAGCAATTTCCAAGTCGTAAATTTTAATTCTTATATAGGTTACGATATTTATAAGCACATAATTAATTTATATTCACGTTATGTCAGGCTACCAAAGTAAAGAAGCGAATATCACACGGTCAAAGTGGATTCCTCAAATTTTTGTCTGTCCTCGAATTAAAAAAAATTTTCTTTTTAACATACCATGTGCACCAAATATAATCGAATGTTTATTTTGTTGCAAACAATTATTGCACGTATAAAGTTCCCCGCTGTAGCCACTACGCAGAGATAACCGAAGAAAGGACAGCATTCTGAAACTAATTGTAACTCATTCGAAAGTGATTCTCTGGCGAAGCAGCACGAGATTTTACGGCGTAAATGGAATGTGTTTCCCCTTGCACATTGACGATCCGTACTTAATTGGATGGGAATATTCGGCCTTCGTATTCTTGGGATTAAACCTTATGGGGTAAGCAGACACGATCAACATTAAAGAAACAACGATCTTAAAAGTAGTTCACCAGTACAATAAATTTTTTTTCTTATGCACAACAAGAAGCAATTGTAAAGATTATGTCGGTTTAAGTCCGTTCGCATTACAGGCTGCTTACGATTGGTTACGCTTACACGGGTATGTTTCTGAGCATTTGGAAAACCAGACACGCCTGTTCTTTGTCTGTTGGCGATTCCGAATTCGCCTTACGATTTTTTCTTATCGTTCTAACGGATGCCGCCTGCTGGGCACCAATTATCGTTTTGAAGATTAGAGCTATGATGAAGTATCCTATTTCTGGTAAATTATCCGCATCAGCATTACTAATTCCTTCCTGTTTTCTGCTCTTTTAATACTTATGACAGTTCTAATTGTGGTTCTAATTAACGAATTGTCTTGTCTAGTCCGTAAAACAAATGTGAAATTTTCTGATACAAATTATCCCATAAATTCTTAGGTTTAATTGACTATACCTCTAGTAATACGTAATAACTTATGAACGATAATTTGATTCATAATCAGCAGTAACAAATGCATTTTTCCTACGTTGCATATTAAAAATAGGCATTTAAGGAAGTTTTAAATAGAAGAATCTGTAAGAAATTGTTGGCCTGTTTAATATTTAGATATTGTAAACTTGCATAGTCATATATAATTTACATACATATATATATATATATATATGATGTAAATATTTTGCATATTTTTCTGCTTATAAAAATTAGATTTACTTCGTCCGTCTAGCTGAATATTTTGTTGTAGCTGATTTTCACGCATGGGTGGTAGTTTTTATACTACCCGTGAACAGTGCGGTTAATCCGTTATTATACACATTTACCACTCCTAAATATCGAGAAAGACTAAATGATGGATGGTTTGGAAAAGTGCGTAACTATATGACACGAAAATCTTCCGAAGGTATATAATTTTGTCATTTTAATTAAACTCTAAATACTTTAATAAACCAAACTAAAGTAATGAAATTTTCAGTAATTTGTATTCGAAAGCGTGTTATAATGAATTATGTAATAATGTTAATTATTGCTTATTCGCTATAACGAGTTATCTAATGCAATTGATATCGCAAGTGAATATATTACAGATACGAGAACGTCTACAGCAATGAACAACAAAGATAAAAAGTTGTCTTTATCAGATGGGAGAGAGTATGGCAATAAAGTTCGATTTAATAAGAAGAAAATGCAGCCTGTTAAACGCGATCGTATGATATAAATTTTTATATTATACGTTTAATTTGTTGTTACTCAGAAGCTCACAGGAAAGACAAGTAATATACTTTCTTGCGTACTAAACATTAGTCGAAGCTTTTAAGCTATGGATTAACAAGTTGAATGTAATATTTGAATGTTACTTGCTGCAGCAGTACAGCAAACAGAATAGATAATTTCTAAAAACAAGTAAGTGCTCCGTTGTTATAGATTTAACATAAGTAAACAATTATATGTTGACTGTTGTATATGTATACAACGAACTGTTACGTATAAAATAAAACATGATTTTCCGTAAATTATCCGGATGATGGAATGTGCATGGAAATGTTATATCGTTAAAATATTAGAATATAAAAACAAATTTCGGAAAGAAAACTAAATGAGAGAAAGACAGGTCACTGTTAGATCTAACGCGGTAAAATCTATGACCTATTCTAATTATGTAATGTATATGGGCGTTCCGTTCCGCTATTAGAAATATAAAACGACATTGCAGTTGATGCAAATCAAGAGAAAAATACGTAATTCAGCCGATAGCTGACCAATCTGAACTCTAATCTAAACTGTTGATCAGCAAACTATCGCATCACTAAATTTCCAATGAATTACTTTCAAACCACTAAATTTCCAATCAAAAATCCCCAAATCACACAATCTCCAACCGATAACTCTCAAATCCCTAGAGTTTTAGTAAGAAAATTTGCAAATTACTAAATACTCGGTCGATAATCTTAAAATCGCTAAATTTCTAAAACTCAAGAATTCAAGCAACCAGTTGGAAACTCGGGTAGCTGGCACCGAACTATCGAGGTGATAACTCACGGTGGCGGATTTTTACGATTGGTTCGCGACGGTACGGCGCGGGCGGCACGCCGATTCGCACGCGATTTCACGCTATCGCCGTTCGGCCAGAATTCGCCTGGTGAGTTTACGACGTGAAAAGCTTCGTTCGTGCAACTCGCTTCGTCTGTCGATTATGCACTCCTTCCTACGTAGAAACCGCGATTCGTTCTCTAAATCGTACGTAAATTACTCGCAACGAAGAGCACGGGACACGTTTCGAAAAATTTATTGCATCCATTCTGATCTATCGGCAAATGGTGTACCACGATGGTGCACCGTTATCGGGGAACCCGTGGAGTGGTGAAGTCGAAGCCGTCGTATCGATTTTCTTATTGTGCAACCGAAAGAACAGAATAACCGGCACGCTTTTTGTCAAGTCGCGGCTGGACATCGTGCGCCGCTTATTTCGGCGCTCAATGAACGTAAATAACCGCCGTCGTATTTTACCGGCGGCACTGTATTGCCTAATTAAGTCAGCGGACAGCGCGTTAAGAGAGTCGACCGAGAGAATCCAGCGGAGTGGTGGCGTAAACGTTTCTTCGTATAAAGAATATCGAATTTTCGAATACTTTGTAGTATGATCATGGATAATGCTAGTAGTCGGGAGTTGGAAAATTATCTCTTTGAAGGACAAAAGTTATAATACGAATTATAGTTTCTTGCTTCCCTTTTCGCGAGAGAAAAATAAAAGACACTTTATTTGTGCAGGGTGGTTGGTAACTGGTGGTACAAGCGGAAAGGGGCTGATTCTACGCGAAAAAAGAAGTCGAAAATATGGAATAAAATTTTTTCGTTCGAGACTTTGTTTTCGAGAAAATCGACTTTGAACTTTCGCTCGGTACGCGTGCACTTTATCGCGTCTCGTTATAACGGATCTCACTGTAGATCATTGTCTCGATTGACGTTACGTTGATAAACACTTCTAATGTGACCGAAATGTTTTCCTACCTATTAACTTACTATCCGACTTTTTTATTCTATATTTTTTTTATTCTGTTTTTTTATTCTTATTTTTTTTTATTCTATATTTTCGACTTCTTTTTTCGCGTGGAATCACCCCCTTTCCGCTTGTACCACCAGTTACCAACCACCCTGTATATCCTTTGCTTTCTTCATCTTTTAATATAATTCAGAGACGCAACCCATTACCTCGATGATACGTACATGGAAGACAAATTTAATGTTATATATTGTTCAACAGCTTATAACGATCATGCTTGCATATTTACCATACAAATTGAGGATCATCAATCAACGGAGCTTGAACGAAGTAAACACATGTACGTATACGTACTTACATAAGTACTTCATTCTATCGTCTCGTAATTATCCTCTTAAACATTAACCGCAACTTTTTTGAAGTGCAAGGAAGTTAATTTCACGGTGTCATAAAATGGCACCGACTATCGGTTTTACTGGACATCTTTCGTTACTTTGTAATTAGTCACAGTCGTCTTCTATTACTCTTCCAATTTGACATGCCCACGCTTTTCCTTGCCGTACAGGATTAGTTTCTATAGAAACATGGTGGTACCCCTTATTAATTCACTCAAGGATTAAATACCGTAGTCTCAATAGGTAATTTAATTAATTAACTGCTGTCACCCACCATAAAATGCGGTCGATTATTTTTGTGGAAGTTTGTAGCTCGTCCTTGGTATTCTCGAAATATAATTTGATAATTAAACTTCATTTTGATCGTAAAAATTCCTTCAAAATTCATGAACTGAGTATTAAAGTCACGAAAGATATATCACGCGGGCGATTAAAAATTGATAACTTCGAAGACTTTGTAACGTAGTAAAACAAATTGGCATGTCTTTCGAAAATTGCTACCTTGACGATATACGTAATTGAGTTTTCACGATTAATAAGCGGATGCGACGTTACGTACACGCGAAACCAGATGGAGACGTGTGTAAACAGAAAAATCACTGAAATATCACGGCGCAAATTAAAACGGCAATTCCATATTATAATTAAATGTTTTTATACGGGCGGGAATCGATATTCAACTGCGTTACGACGGAACATAAATTATTATACCGGCCAAAAAAAGACACATCGTTGCACTCTACGATTCGCCGCCACGTGGGCCGCCTCTTACACGATATAATGTATAATTTATGATAGATGGCCAATGGGAGGATCCCGTTAAGGGGCCTCGATACTTCCTGCAAGACAGTTCGCTTTTTCGGACTGATTTTTCTTCCGTCTTGCGACGACAACGTGTTTTTCTTAGAGAAGTTTCATCGACCATTTGTAATTCTATCATCTATTTATCTCTAATTCTACATTCAATTCCTTGGCTTAAAGTTTAAAAGAAGTTTAAAATTCAAAGAATTCAATCAAATTTTAATGTTGATATAAATTTATTTAATTGATATTTTTTAACTAAAAAAATTGTTAAAATCTATAGTTACGCCTAGGACTTTTTAAAAATTTTTAATAAATTTTAGATCGAAAAAGATCATTTGTAGGTTCGCGCAATCGTATAATATTCATATGAAATTGTTTATATCACGAGTATACAAATTTTAAAAACTTTAGATGCTTAGAAAACTACAAATTGAGAAAATGATATTAGAAAAAAGATATTTCTTCCACACTTTATTCAATAAATTGGCAAAAGTAGGAAATAAAAATAGTCAAATCATACATTCATAAAATTAAAAAGAACAGAGTTACAGAATACAACTGTGTATTCACTTCTTCCATCAAACTGTGTATTCATTTCTTCCACACTTTATTCAATAAATTGGCAAAAGTAGGAAATAAAAATAGTCAAACCATACATTCATAAAATCAAAAAGAACAGAGTCACAGAATACAACTGTGTATTCACTTCTTTCATCAAACTGTGTATTCATTTCTTCCACACTTTATTCAATAAATTGGCAAAAGCAGGAAATAAAAATAGTCAAATCATACATTCATAAAATCAAAAAGAACAGAGTCACAGAATACAACTGTGTATTCACTTCTTTCATCAAACACCGAAGCACGTCTTTAATTTGAAGTTGAAAAGAAACTTCTGGCAAGGAAGAAGTCGTGTTGCATCACGCGAGAAGTTTCAGGCTGTCGGTTAATCAATAAAAGTTCGTTACACTGCGTGCAAAATCTTCATTGCATTTTAAAATCGCGTATAAGCATGCAGGTGAGCGTGCAATGCGTCGTCCTTGATCCACAGTAGGTGGGTATGTCGGTGCATGTAGCTGGGAAAATAAAGGAATCATGTGCATGGATCGCGTTGAGAAATAGCAACGAAGTGTACAGTATATCCGAGTCTGTGAGATGATTCAATGATTCCATTTGGAACGCCGAGAGATATCGTTGCCTCGCGTAGAAAAGTAAGTTACGCGACTAGACTACTGTGCCTCTCGTTCTTTTCTCCTATTTCGTCTCGTTTAAATCGCATAGAAAATGGGGCTGAATCTTTTGACTATGAATTATTTTTCAACCGTGATCATATTAATTCGACAAGTCTATTGTCTACAATTTGTCTTGGAAAGAGTTCTGCATTATCCAGAGAACTTGGAAAGTTTAGTTTAAAAATAATTTCTATAAGAAATCTTTCACGATATAATTTTTAGAGATAAACTACGTTTGAAGTTTAAAAATTACAAAGGCGTTTGTAGATTTTCTTACTTCTTTGACAATTTGAAACTACTACGAAAATGCAACATATAATAAACATAGTAAACATTATTTTTTTACTATATGATATAATTTTCTCAGATAAAATGATCTAAACATTATACCTAGCACCAGCAACAAGATATTCTTTTTGTGATATTATATCTACAAGATATAGTATCATAAAAAGAGCATAGAGTCAGTCATAAACATTACGTGCAAGTCGCTCCTTCAACATGTATTTATATCTCATATCCTTCATAATCACTAGTAATTATCCCTTTAAAATCGTTTACGTTTTAGTCTTCATTGCATTGATTCTGCCGTTCAACTTTCAATCAATACGTTTAATTGATTAATCTATAAAGCCACTGTTCCAAAAAAAGATACAGATTGATTTTTAACGATCATTTCGTCCTCTCTTTCCTTCCTCGTGTCAGTCTACGAGCCAACTCATCGTTTAACGGTGACGCTAATCATTCATGCAAGATTCTTAAGAGATAAAAGACGAAGAAAGGAGAAAAAGAAAATATGGCAAGCAACTGGCACGAATCCAAGAATGGCGTACACGCTTGAAACAACAACCACGTGGAGAGTAATCCAGGCAGGTTCGATCGAATCGTGATTAATCTGTGATCGTTGGTTCGCGAACGATTCGTAGGTGGCTTCCTCAGGGTCGAATGGCAAAACTGTGGTCGTTGAATACGGATGAGATGATTCATAGAAACGCGTTTTCGTGCGTGCTGTTTGCTTTTCGAATCGATAATGTCTAGTTGGTGTACACGGAACGCGTGCTGGCTACATCGGCACGCTCATTATCTTGCAAATTAATTCCTTTCTAACGCGCATGGAAAAATGTCTGTTACTTCTGCGCGGCCTCTCGCGCGAAACCACGAGCATCGTAATTGTAAGAGGCACCGTTTTTCCACGGTATTTTTCGGCCTGCCAAGTGCTGGGGTACACGGCTGGAATCTGCATGCAACAACGTTTCTCCGTGGGGTTAAGAAACGTGCCCACGAACCTAGCAAAATTCAGATGTAGACTCGACTGAAGGTGTACGTGTTAATAACTTCACTAGAACTCAGTGGTGCGATATGAGATAGGAGTTGTGCGATGCAAAGTGAAACAGAAATTGCGAATTAAATTTTGTGAGTTATACTTGAAACGAATATACGTGTCTCGTTTTTCAGGCGAATTAAAAAATGTGAATTGTCCTTTGAAATATTTTGTTTTTTTTTCTCTCTCAGATACTAGAAGAGTATATTAACGATACGAATTCAAATTAAAAAATTCGTTTGTTTTTCTTATATCGAATTAAATGCGTTGGATTTATTTTATTTATTTAGGATTCCCTTTTCTTTTGATCGTAAGGATATATATACAATATATGTACGTTCGTTTTAACTTAGCTGAAAACGTTCTTCTGTCTTCTCTTACAAAATGTGGAAGAACGCGAGTTACTATTTTTAAAGAAAATCATTGTATACTATAATTTTAACTTAATTTCATTTTTATTATCATCGTCACATTCCTTTTTCTCAAAATTCATTTCGTTTTAACGACGGATTCAATAACTTTAAAGTACTTTAATGTACCTGGTTCCATAAAAGTTCTACATATAAAGTAGATTCACATGCGAGAAGCTATTTGAATAGTTCAGGTTTCTCATTAGCGAACGGAGCTACGAGTTTAATATTTATATAACAGCTACGCGATAAAAGTTTTAGGGTGTTGAAACAGCTTCCATGTTGCAGATATTCAAAGACGACTGCGTGGTAGCGAGTTAATTAGATATTAAAGTAAGGTAAATGAAATGTCGCAATTTTTGCGTTTCCTGCGTTCTGTGATATGCGCCTCTTTCACGAAAAATAGCTGTACACGAACATAATTGTTACTGTAAATCATACTGGCAAAAGTAGTAAATTTCTGTTCGTCTATTTCCATATTCAGAAATAAAGATCTTAATGCACGATACGAATACCTTCATTAAAATTGTTTGTATCGAGAACTGATAATAATTTTTTAACAGATTCACTAATTATACAACTAACATCGTGATAACCTTACTATAACACAGGATAAAACTTCAAACCAAGAAATATTAATTTAATACAATAGTAGTAACTATGTTGAACAAATCAACCGTTTGAAGCCATGAACAATATGAAGAAAAAAACGAGTCAGCAAAATTTAAACAAAACTAGAAAACCAACTTTCACTATATGCCTGAATTACTTATTAGTCAAAAATTCCGAAGATCTTTCCGAATATATCAGACAGAGAATTCCTGGATCGTCCAAAAACTCGTATCGAAAGAATAGTCGGTTTTCTTTTTTTCATTTCTTACAGAGAAGGCAAAAAACACGGGCAATTAAGTGATCGAGCACGAATGTCGGACATAGGATTTTTATCGAAATTTAGCGGTACGCCGGCGGGACCGTTGTCGCGGTTAACACGCGGTGACTTCCGCATTGCAGGCAGTTTTTCGAAACGCCTGAGAATCCTTAAAGTTCCTTAACGAGATGATGACTCCTCGAATCGTACGGTTACGATCTCGAATAAATCTGCGCGACCGTACGAGTTGGACACGTTAATTAAGTACGCGCCTTTCCTAGTTCACCGTAGAAGCTTATGCAAATCGATCTCGAGCGGTACTGGATATCGTATAGCTAACACAAAGATAAAATCGCCGCGCCTTTCTCCCGCGTGCACTAGCGTAAAAGAAAAATCTCTTCTCCTCTTGTCCCACACTAAAAAATTAGTTCGATCGGTAATTAAATGTGCTGCACTGATTTGCTGCATTAAGGGCATGCGCGAAAATCGCTGAGTCGCCGTGATACGCGCAGGGACGAAAAAATTCCTGACGATCTTGAACATCAACTTTTCTTTATTTTTATTCTCCGTCGATGAGCGATTGGTATTACGAATTCGTTTATACTTTGATGTTTCTTGCGAGAATATGTGTTACACGCAAGACGAAGATCAAAGATCTCTGAGAAAGTGAAGGTATCCTGAACGTTTGAACAAGCTTAACATCTTTTTCTCGTAGGTATGCTGGTTTTTCGTTTGAAAAAAGTATCTTTAATTTTAATCATTATTTTAATAACAATCACTATTTCGAACAATCTTTATCGTAAAGATCTTGACTGAAATTACAATAAATGACAGCTTCTAATTACCTAATTGGACATTCCAACCATTCAAATATAATTGATCGATAGAAACGAGAAACGTTTTTAAATACTCGTTAATCAGATTTATCATGTTACAAAAGTATTTGCCAAGAACATAGAAAAAATACCGAAACATTTTCTAAGCGAACAAGGGGAAAATCGTATATTGTTCCTTGTAAATAACCATAAGTCTCTCTTAGAAGTATCTACATATTCGTTTCGACATTAGAGAAAGCTTTAAAAAATATTATAGCGATTTCTAATGCGAAAATTGAAATAAATGAATCTGTTCAAAAGTATCTATAAATCATCGTATACTCTTCGTGGAAATCATTTTTCGTTCAACATTTGTAACCTTAATTGCCTTTAAAAAGATCTACTTAGTTTTGCACGCGTGTGAAAGACAAGTGAAAGCTTGCCCTTGCGGAAAAGTTGATTGACTGTGCGCATAGAATTTGTGAAAACTGTTCGCGGTGCAAGTATTGCCACCGGTAAAAAGAACGACTTTGAGTAATGTTCCGCGATTGTTCTTACATTGTTTCTCTGCTGTTGATTCGTCAGAGAATGTACATTCACTGGCACACTTAAGTTGTCTCTCTGCATTTCTCACAACTTGTTAGAAAAATAAGAAAATTTCGAATGAAAGATAAAAATTGAAGACGCTCGATAAACGTCGATTCAATGTCATCTGCATCAAATTAAATTTGTATCAATTTTCATCAGCGTATTGATCGAGTAGCTTTGCTGCTACTTTCTACTCACAGAAATAATCTTGTTATAATACGACAAAAACCAAATTCAAAGATCTGTAAATTAACTCATTCAGGGACGACGTTCCTAAAGAGACGTCAAGAAAATACAAGATTTCAATTGCAATTTTTCTTATAAATTAATTTACGTGATTGAATGTTGTTTTTTGATATCGTAATTATCAAAGGAAATTGGAAAGATTCTTTCGATATTTTTTTTCAATAGCTCTGCTTTCTCTATTTGGATTCTATAATTTTACGCGCAAGAAAAGGAGATATGTATTTAATGCCATGATTACGATAAATTATTTTTCTCATATGAAAATCATTTTTGTTACGAAAAATCTGTTCTATTGTAATATTATGGAAGCTTATCTAATTATGGAAATCTGATACAATAGTCTTTTGTAAAATGTACAAAATAATATTTATCGCGCAGAACCTTGATTTCTCATTTACCTGAAGTATGACGTATCCATGTACCTAGTCGCTTTGAAACAATCGAAAACGTAATCAAGGCTAGAATAAAATACTAGGAAAACAACGGAGCAATGCTGTTCGGCCGATCGTTTACCGTGACTGTCCGCGAGGGCATCGAGCAACGGGAAATTTATCATCGCGGTCCAGGCTAACGAGAAATTTGTCTTGCTCCATGGATATCGGAAAAATGAAGGGGCGGTTTACTGTTAGCCGACGCGGAACGGTATTCGAATGCATTTGGATAATTTAGCCGCGGAGAAGGGGACCCCGGTAACAATAGGTTTTCAGGCCTGGCTTATCGCGTCAGATCGGACAAGCCTCGCCACGGCTCTGCTTTATAAAACCTTACTAAACACGGTCCGGAGAAAGTCGCCGATTATATCGACTTAGAATCAACTATGACCTCAAACGGCAGCCTCCTGCGCACCGGAACGAAAATTGTTCCTATACGTATGTACATATGTATGTACCTATGTATTCGATATTATCTAGGAAGCCTTCTTGCCTGGCGAATTAGCATGTTTGTGGAAATACACGGAAATATTGGGAAAGAGTAGATAAATAGAATAGAAATTGTACACGTTGCAGGGCGTGTATCGAATTACGTTAGTGTATTATACGTATCTATTATTTTAGAAGTTTTCTGAATGTAAATTGACTGCTTTCTAGGATTACGCGAGATAGAGTTTTTGAAATTAATGGCATCGGTGTTAACATTGTTGGAGAAATTCTTGTGGAGATTGGTAACGAAAATTGATATTGATATGAAGATCGGTAGAAATTGTTCGCTTCATGGGAGAAACGCGAAGGATTAAGTATATCGTTACGTTGATGTTGAATTTTCAAAATAACGTTACTCGTTTGACTATTCTCGGAATATTCAATTTTTCGATTCGTCGAATATCGAATTCATTTACTCGCGAATTAGTTACAAAATAGTTTTCATACCATCCGATCGTGTGGTTGTATCGAAAATTTCTAATTCAATCTTTCACAAGCATGCATAAGAAACTACATAAGCTAGAGAACGAACAATGACTCGTTGTCAATAAAACAAAGATTTCCATCGACTTCTTTCTACCACCCTCGCACTTAAATTCTGATGCAGCTTCCATATCTTTCATGATATACAAGCAACTCTATTCATCACTATCAAAACCGCTGCGTTGCGCGAGTATTTACGTCGGAGCAAATCGTGTTCATTAACGAATATACAATATAAACAGTAGCTGTGGCGCCAGGTATTACACAATATCTGGTTGAAACGCGTGGTTCGAGTACGAGAAATGGAGAGTTTCAGAAGCACGTAAATCTTGGAGGAAATCACCGGCGCGGCGGCCGGACTCTGAGACAAAGGACAAGTCATATAAATTGCTGGCGAAGCAGTGCGATAGCGTGTATGACAAAGAGTTGCTGGTTTAGATACCGGATACAATGACTTCTAGTTCTGTCGTCATAGCGGCGGCCTTTTACCTCGTTGCTCTTGCTCACGATCGGGCCAGCGATCTCGCGATCGATCCTCCAGCAAAGTCGTGTCTTCGTGATCGTTCATCGACGCCCTGGAATCTCGAGAGCGTGCTTTTACGTAATTAGGAATCACTTAACCCGTGATACCTACCGGTTCCTTGGGACTAAGTTGATCAAGCCGTTGAGAAAATTGAATGGGATAAAAGCATCGTTTTATTCGATTCGATCGTTCCACGGTAATTAGGATTGCTCGTCCTATATTGGCGAATAGTGGTGCAAGTTTCGAAGGGTTTGTGCAACGTTAAGAAGAATGGAGCGCAGGAAAGCTGTAAAATTTCTAGGTTTTTAATTTATGACGAGCTAATTCTAAGTTTCGAATGGTTTTTCCAGATGATTTACGGTGTAACAATGATGTAACGAACGGGCATTAAATATTGCTTCTTGCTTGATACGCTGCGGAGTGGTTGGGATTTAAGATTCGTTCGGATCAGTCGAGTTGTCTGGATTCACGAGTCTACCAGTGTGAACCTATTACTTATTGTTGACTTAAAATTTCCTAGCGGCTTTCCGCCCTTGTACTCATTAGCCAAGTCCCGTGAAGTTGAGTAATCTGAAATAATTTTAGGTATCTATTTTCTATTAAGTGACCATTTGAATACAAGATTCTCGAACTCAAGAAACGGTTAGGGCGGTTTTACACGAAAACGCGCGTGTCGTAATACACGCATCGCGACCCACGTATCGTGTGAAGGTTTCTATTTGTTTAATGCTTCGTTTGTCGTTTTCATATGTAAGTTCGTTGCCAAGGCACGAAATTACAACGAAACGAGAATCGAGGTACTGCGTCTCGCGAGAATCGTCATGTGAACGCCATTTCATTGGCGTACTGTACTGTATATATCTATCAGACGCATATTACGATACGTGTATCCCCGTGTAAAATAGGTCTTAATTTGCACGAACACAAACTTGACAAGGAACCGCTTAAATTCAATTACTTTATTTTAATCTGAATGATTGTCGTAATTCTAATTGCAGTAATCCGAATAGAGTTATAGAAATTGCTCAACAGAATAGATTGGCCGAAAGAAATATGCACCTATTAGTTAAAAAGAGAATTTTTAGCGACAGTTGATATCAAAGTTTGAATTACGCTGGAGTTATTGAAAGTTTAGTTAACAAAATACGAAAATTACTGCCAATCACATCGACACGATACAGGTACGCGATTGCAGAAACAGTAGAAAGTTAGAGTACCGTAGCGAGTGAACGCGGCAAGGAATTATGGCAAATCTATCGGCACAGCGTTCACGATTATTTAAGATTTACCGTCTCTTTTATCCGTTTACCTCCTCAGGGTACGTAACCCGACGCTAGCCCGTAATAATCGATTTCAGAATGAAATTCGTGTCGTCATGATCGATCGATACCACAGAATTCTTCACAGTTTTATCTTCGAAATAAAAACACAGTTTTCGCAAACGAAAAATTTTTGAGCTTCCCGAAACTTTAGATCCTTAGAACGACTAATCATCATCAATTCGTCGTGCCTTAATATCTTTGAAACGCAATTAACATGAAATTTCACGATTTTCCGTCGTCTAAATAGGATTTTAAATTTCTTAACACGTCATGCAATTAAAATACGATTTTTCTGCATTCCAGGCGATACAAGTTTCCATGTTTCACATCGTAAATGTGATCACGGTGTTAATAAAACGTTCAGCGCGTTGAATCACGTTAAATATAATGTAGATGTATCTCATAATTTTTTCAAATCGTTTGTAAAACATACATGAAATTGTGCTTCGAACAGATTTATTATAATTGCAATTGGTGGAAATGACTTTATTCTATCTGATACCTTTCATATTGTAATCGATGTAGAGCAGAAAATACATACTTATCAAATGATTCAAATTAATCTAAAAGACCAACAACTAAACTCTACTTCCGAGCCAGATGTTAATGAAGTAAGATCTATATTCCTTCCAAATCATAAACCTCATTTCCGCATCCTGCACAGAAATCTTATTTATAGGTACTTTATTTATTTACGCGAAACTGCCTCACCTACAAAATAACGTTACTATCGCCGTAATAATTTAGTGACCAATCGAATTCATAGAAGTTACCCATTTCCTTGTTCAATAACAATATTCAGCAAGTCGATTGATAGTCGCGTACACTGTTCGCCTCGAAAATGCAACGACTGCGTTCAGCATTCATTTTCGTCGGGGCAATCATCATTTGAAATATGTAAATCGTCGATATCTAGTGATCTCGGCACATAAATCAAAGGTTCCCGCGGAATGAAGTTAATCTCGTGGTCCAACACTCGGAGCGGCCGATCAATTTTCTAGTTATCCATCGGTTTTCGCCTGACGCGAGTTACGATAACTGTATTTAACATACCATCGCGGTCGCGTATCGAGTACGTAGTATTGTTTAATTTGCATCGTCCATTGCTGAAAGGATGCTATAAATTTAGGTATTTCAGAAAGAAAGGAAAGAAAGAGAAAAGATGCAAAAATCATGACTGTCGCGAATCTGATTTACAGGCGGGATATTATGCTACGGAACGATCGTTGCTTGATCGAGACACGTATATGGAAAATGGATACCGTAAATTATGGTTACTGAAGGTTATGTATCAGTTTGGAAAGCTTGAAGGGTGAACGTCATATTTTTCTAGGTTATCAGATTACCATCAGAATTGATAGTAATTACTTTAATTGTGCGTAGGTGGTTCGTGTACGATGTTTAGGAAAAAATTCAGTAACAGGAACACAACTTGTTACATTGCCTAGGGGTTCTATTATACGCAGATAGTTTTCAATGTGTAGATATCATATCTATGAATTTAGTATTTAAATGTATTTAACTGTCAGTAACAGGTTTTTGAGCTGAATATAATGTTATACTTTATATTTAAAACGTTTTTAAAATAATCAAAGTATAAACATTTCTAATATATTCTAAATATACTGTTCCAAAAAATTGTACGATTATAAAATAACATTATTTTTTCTACAAGAAAACGTTCATTATCATTCTCTTTATTTAAGGCTCGATTAAGCAGAATAATTTTTATATCTGCCAGATTTTTCTATATCAGTTTCACGATAAGGTTTTCGTGAAAGAGCCAATCGGAAGAGCGACCGTAGGTCTGACAACGAGACTGACAACCAACTACAGACGCGAATCAGACGTCTGACTCGAAATCGATGCGAAACAGGCGCCACGAATCTTCCTTCCCACAATTACGAGGGATAAAAATTCTTTTGCTTTTCAGTCACGCGAACTCGCATTCGGACCACGAGAGAAGAATTCACGTATAAACCACTACAGTGTTCCTTTGTATTCGATTATATTATACTATTATCTTCAGTCAATTTTACAGATTTCAACAGAAAAAATCAAACATATCCACCTAATTAGCATCTGAAATAAAATTAAGTCCATTGAAATTAAATTTCATATTTAATAAAGATACATATAAATATTAATAACAAACGTAAAGTTCTCTCAAATAGCTCGAAAATTACCGTATACGACGTTATTAGAATTTTCCACTGAATTACTATTTCCATTAAAATAAAATTCCTCGAAATATTAATTATTCTATTCGACAAAACCAAATTTTCCTGGTATACTGAAATTACTTCACTACAGTTAAAATTTCTCACAGGGTTATAAAAATAACGGTAAAATTACGAAATTGTTAGATTAAATTGTTCCTTTCTCATTTCGCTCACAGATTATTCACACTCAATAAAACCTATGATTCTAATAAATCATCAGTGATTCATGCCGTTCGAAACCCGTTGAACGGTGCAATAATTCATTCATTAATACGATACCGGGTGTGAATGATTGAACTCGCGGTGGAAAGAAGTTAAAGAAAACGTTCGTCTCTGAAATGCACGTGAATGAAAGGAAAGAAACGGATCTACATAATGCCTTGCACGGCCGAGATTAGAAACGGACAACACACCGTTAGATCGACATTAGGTCGCTCGGACATCAGTCGGAAAATTATTATAATCGCGTTCGCTATGTCCGTGTCTTTAATGACAGTCAGGACATGGTCGTCAGGTTTTTGGGGTGGATACGACTCTAATTACATCTCTTCCTGGACGAATGCCTCTATGGACGTGCAATCTGCCGTGTTATCTGTATCGTGAGAAGGCAGTCTTTTATTCGCTACGAAAGCAAGGTCCATCCAAGCTCCAGCGAGTATTTTTGCGGGCAGACGCGACGCGGAACGCACGCGAATGCCAATTAAACGTAAGTGTGGATAATAGTTTAGAATCTACGGAGTTTTTCGAGCTCATCAAATTGCAATGGATTCGAGAAATAAATCTAAACAACGTGACTTAAGAAGTACTTTAAGAAGATTTCCGAGTAATTTTATTGTAGTATTAAGAGACGATGTACGGCGAGAGACAAAAATATTCTTACAGATGATTAATTGTAGAAATAGAAAGAGAAAAGTTTTCTATTACGTATACATTATAGTGTTGAGATGATGTATCCGACGTAGTCGGTTGATAAATAAGAAATTTTGCTTCCTTGAAGATCAAATTCTATGTTGCACTAGAAACTACCATATTATCCGATATATTAAACTGTAATAGATAAAATTCAATCAGAAACTAATATACCTCGTTAAACAGTATTCATACACTAAGGAACGGTATGATATGTTTACACATCGTCTTGATAACACACATGGAAAAGTAAGAAACGAGGTAGTATTGAGATGATATATCTGACGCGGTCGGTTGGGAAATGAGAAATTCCGCTTTTTCGAGGATCGAATTCTACGTAGCAGTAGAAACTGTTGTATTTACTTATCGAATATATCGACTTATAATTGCCGAAGATCGACTAGAAGTTAATATTTCACTAAGAATAGGTGCTAGAAAATGGTGAGCTCGAAATACCAGCGATATACGTATATACGTATATTTAAATGCATCTTTCTCATAATATATATTAAACTCCTATATTTTATCAGCGTTTACACACATATCGCCGTGATCGTATTCTTATCAGAACGTTCATCCGGTGCCTGAGGCGATCATCGAACGTTTACCACCGATCAACGTTAAGCTCACTTCGGCAAATGCGTAACGCGATTGTAATTTATTCGAATAGTGCCGATACGAGATTCGCTAAAATGATACATCGTGAGCGTAATTTATTAGAACGATTTCCGGCCGAAGATCTCTCACTCTCCTCCCCTTCCACAACTCTTTTGTAATAACGGTCCACAACTGAAAGATCAGAATTATAGATCGTCGGTTGCGCCCGGTAACTAATAGATAAATTAATTATAACTTCCTCAACAGTTTCGAATCTGTCCGTGTGCGTGCTCCGTTTGATCTTTATTCGTCTTCTTTGCTTAATAACAGGAATCAACTACGATAAGTGATAACTGTCGCGATGAGTCATTCGATTAAACTGCCTCTGGAAATATAAATTTCGCGTTATACAATCAGCACAATTTTTCATCTTCGACTGCGAGGCAACTGTAACCGGTATTATTGATTCCGTTAATGTTATCGCTCATCTCTTTTGTTATCGAGACCAAGTATCGCTTCTAAAATCTTTCTGAAACGCTCGCTGCTCGAGAGTGTACGGTAACTTCTTGGCAAACGATGCTAAATCGATAAAATGTTCCTCCTGTATCGGCCAACGACGTGCTTTTCTCGGTCAGCTGTATGCGCGAGAGGCTGTATACGCGACTCTAGTCTCAAGATCAAGGCAAGAGTTATAGACCAGGTGTATGTCCACTCATTACGTTCTATTACGTTCCATTACGTTTCATTACGCTCGGCAGGTAGGCGAACGGAATAAGGTCGGAGAGATCGACAGGAAATAGGTAATAAGAGGATCACCGGCATCCTGTTGTGTAATAATTATTTCTCTCCTGGACGTATTGACGTAAGTGTTCGACAAACTGCTAATTGCACCGCGAACGATTAACGGGGCAATTAAACATGGCTCGCGCTTACATGGCACGTTGCATAGATCCTTCAGTTCGATATTTCTTTCAACGAATGATATCTTTCAAAGATTTACAGGTTTATTTTCCTTATTTTTCTTTTAATTACGATTAGTGTAGCAGAGTAAGAGAAATATACGTTTTAAGATCTGATTTTTTAAATAAAATGGGTACTTCAACGAAGTAGGAAGATCGTTAGATTTTAGAGAGATAAAATGATAAAGTCATGTATGTAGTAGATTTATAGTAGTAGTTATGTAGTTTGTATAATTGACTGGAATGTTTGATGAATAGGCATTTAGCGATCGTATAATTATTTATTAGAATTTTATACGATACAGTGGCGATGGAAACCAGAAATGTCAAGCGGTAACGTATGAATATATATGTGTATGTAAATATATGCACGAAGTTCAATGACATATTGTTTATTAGGATTTAAAAATGACCATTGTCACGATCAGTCTGAAAGAACAATGACGCGAGCCGATTTGCGATGTGCCGTACCAAAATTAGCATTTTCGTCAAGGAGATTAAGCATCGAGGGAAGGATTCGAACACCGTTTGAAAAAAAAACAATTCTAAGGTCTTCGAGAGTTCTATGGAAGTCGTGATCGATGTTATCGATGTTGATGCGTTATCAAAAAATTCTAAAATTTCAAATTATTGTTTGTTTTAGATATCCTGAAAGAAAAATACAATTACCAAATCTCTATTATCAACTCGTTATTAAAAACTTGAATGTACACTGGCAACTAAGGTAACAGAATAAGAAATATATTCGACGTCAAATATGTACTATATACAATTTAGCTTTTATCATCGAACATATAATTTTATTTCATAAATTATTTACAGGCGACGTTACGTATTTCATTAATCAATATATACATTTTTTCAGACCGATTAAAAATTAGTTCACACAAAGATATCTAAGAAAATAAATCCATGTATTACTTCGAATTACACGTTTGGTGGTTCTTAGCCATCGCTGAACTCCACCCACGCGTCGTGATTTTGCATCAAAGGTAAATCATAACGCTGCGCAGATATTGGAAGATCTCGGTTGCTTTGATCGACCGGTAACATGTTCGTGCGACGCACACACGGCCAAGACAACGGCACACATTAGTGGGCCTAAGTGAGACAATACAAGGCGTGGTTGGGTAGACAAGTCGAAGGGACCGCTTCGATCTGGCCCCTCTGAAATCGCAGGATGAGTCAGAAATCGGGGTCAACGACGCGTACCAAACATTCGATCGAACGTTGCCCCGCGTTCCAACATGACTCTCGTATACCTGGACTAATTTTATTCAATTTTCGGATGGAGAAAGAGGAAACAAAGATCTGCATTCAAATACGTAGTTTTACCTAAATCGGGATTGCAAATTAAAGGCATGTTTGATTGTTTAATTGCCTATAACGAGAATTTTGTGCGATTTTCCAACGGAAGAAAATTATAGACGATCTAATCTGGCACCGTGAAACTAACAGGTAATCGTTATAGTGAGATCATTTACTTACAGTGGCAATACAATGTCGATATAATGGAATACAGCAATAATTAAGTAAATACATAATTAAGTAAGTAAAATAAAGTTTGAAAAGTACAAGATATATAAATACGTAACTTGGAAGGAAAGGATTTATATAAGTCGTGTATTTAAGGAAGGAATGTTTCTTTTATATCGTTTTTCATGTAAATTTTTTAATTCTTTTAACACCTTCTTTAACACCTATTTCAATTTTTGCAGTCTTCGTATGTTTAATTATTGCATAACCTGTTCTGCAGTGAATGAAGTTACATCCCGTAGTCATGAATGTTTTTACGAAAGGACTATAAAAAATATAATATGCAAAATAATCGTGCATGGATACTGGCGCGAAAAAGAAACAAACAGCGCTATAAATAATAGTCTCACTTAAACAGCAACTACCGCGACAAACTTCAAACACAAAGCTTTAATGACATCTAGAGAATTACTTTTTCAACTGCAAAAAGTCGCGACAATTATTTTTCGAAAATTATTAGATGATAAGAAATTAATTATCTCATCCTTGCAACATTTTATTAACGATGAAATTACATTTAATTTTATCTACCAAATAGAAATTAAACAAACTATTATACAAATTCTAACTGATTCCTGTTTTAATGATATTTTACAAGAAACGGTGAAAGAAAATGTTTCGGTGGCTCATAAAAGCAACATATCATGGAAGAAAATAACAGGTAGTTCAAAATAATGATACTTAAGAAGTCAAGTGAACCGCGGAATTATCTTAAGCTATATTGTCAATAAATTTGATTGACGATGTCATAAAACATTTTATACATCGAGGACTGCTTTCTCTTTCGTTTCCTTAAATGATCATTTTTTGTTTCTCTTTTAACAATAAATGTGCCTGACCACGATAGCCTTTCCATAATCGTGCAACGTAAATCTGATGCCGCGTAATTTTCTAATTATATTGCGCGCCGCGTGGAATATGTATGTATATCAGATGTGTTCATCAAACGATTTCGTTTCTCTTTCAAACTAATTTGCGGCCATTTCCGGTGAGCTGGAAGTTTCCTTCAACGTTTCCTCATATACTCAGCCTGGTGGAAACTGAAAATAACAAAAAGAAAAAAAAAAAAAGAAAAAGAAATAGGGAGTGAGCTACAATGAGAAAGCAGGAAGCGTAGAATCTCAATATTCTTCAGATGCTGCGGACAATTCTCTTCCACACAAAAATACTATGTCATAAAATTCTATTATGCAACATATTATATATCTCTACAGAAAATATCCTGTTACGTATTCAATTATTTTATTAGATACAAAATATAAGCTTCTTGACAATTAACTATGGCTGAATTGTAAGTTATTGTCTAGAGGTAAGATTACGCGTATCTGCATTGGTTTTCTGATTTGCCTGAATTTTACCCAACTTCCCCGGCTTTTAATACACACCTTCTGGTGCATACTACCGAAAATCAATATAGCTCAATATTACCAAGCAGGCTGACGTATCATAAATATCATAATATAATGTTCATTGTTCGCTTTGTCGAAACTTCGTCCGAGCATGAATCAATGAACGAGATACCGAAAACTACTACAGTTTACGAATCAATGGCTTTTAGAGAATTACTTTCCTTAAATTTATCGAAGTTATTTGACATGAATGCCGTTGCTTCGTAAATAAATTTCAGGATTAGAGAACAGCACGATATCGTGAAGACAGATCGATGGAAATAAATTTCCAGCGATTTTATTTTATTTATCATCGATTAGCATGCGCTAATGATAGACCTAACGTAACATGAAATGCAATATATTTCCGAGAAAGCTTTACTAAACCGAAAGCCAGTAGTCAGCTACTATTTTCTCTAATACAAGCCCTCATTAAATCGCTATAAACCGATTTATGTGTATACATTGGTCATACCTCGTAAAATGAGAATCGGTATGAAACCGCGCATTACTCGCATCGTATAAATGTTTATATATAAGCTATTCGTCAAAAACATGAAAATGGAGATCAGAAACCAACGGGGTATCTACTTAAACGATACTTCAAGATCACTTATTACCATAAATATAGGAAACTACTTTCGAAAACGATTCAAAATGCAAATTATATTTATGCTAAGCTAAACTCTGTACATTTCTTACAACTTCTCAACCAATCGACTGGATCTCTCTTGTCTCGATCATTATGAGACTTTTACCAATTATACTACTATCCATAGATGTTTGAATATTTGATGCAACTCGATCGAAAGATGAATATTTTTGTTACATTTCCAAAGTTGTAATTCATGAAGTTGCTAATTTTGAAGTTGAAGTTGTAGTTGATAATTTTGCTAAAAACTTGAAACAAGAATATATATATATACATAATGACATTGAACAGTCGAGCCACTTTACTCGTGTGTCTTCACAGCATCAATTTTCATCAATTTTCAATTATTTATCCTTTATTTATTACTTCCATCTTTATTTACTTGCTGTCCAAACATTTACGAACAGCAATATGTGCGCTTTTTTCATTCATTCGAATTCCTTCTCCTAAACACTTTTTCGTGATAGAGCCAAAGATAAAAGCAACTCACAATTAAAAAACGCGTTAATTACGTCGTGGAAAGGAGCGACAACCGGAAATCCTGGCGATACACTCAATAAACCGCTCCATGAATGTGTTTTAGCAACGTAAGCTCGATAATGGTGGCGCGACAACGTACGCGCCGCGTACTTGAAGCAGAAAAGTACGTCTCAGCAGGATGCGCCATATACCGCATCATATAACACGCAGAAAGGAACAGGCTGTCACTAGGCGGTATCCTATTATCGTTGCCACGGTGTAAAGCCGAGAGAATACGGTATTTATGCCGATGCACAAACAATGGCCGCTCGATCTTCGAAGGCAAGGCCACGCGACAAGAAGTTCAGCCGCAAGCCGCTTTATACGATGGGAATGTTAATTATCGGGTTCCCGGGGGATCTATTAAGTGCACTGTTCCACAGCTCCCTCTGTTCCCCTCTATCTTTTCAATCCACTACAGGTTCCCTCTTTTCTTTCACCCTGTGTGAGCTAGTATAGTAGGTGAAAACGATATAGAGAGCTGAGAATTACAGTGATGTATATCAATCCACTGCTAGTTTCCATAAAATAGAGAGTAATTACTCAGTTTAGCGATTTTTTTCAACTTTGACTGTTTGACAATTTTGACATTATATTTTCTTAAGTCGCCAAGACGTATCACGAGCAGAGGATAAAATTACGTATAACTTAAATTATGAAATTAAAGAAAGCGTGCTTTCAAAAATTTGAATTCTCGGTTAGTTATAATTTAGAATCTTCGATAACCGCGATAGATAATCAGAAATGTACCTGAGATCGTAAAACCAACAAGGACGAGCTTCTTACGTTTTCCTCGTATACTTTGGTGACCCTACTTAGCACTTTATTTTACCTCGCTATATTTCTTCCACCAAGTATACACCTCCAGGTAAGTGTTATCGTTGCAACAGTTCCTTAATTAGTCAAGCGGTCGTGCTACAGCGTGTCGACGTGCCACCAATTTTCTAACACCGTGCAAACACGTCCTCCGAATGCGAGAAATAACGATCAATGATTGGAAGGCAAAGGACTCGCTATAACGATGAAAATCATTGCGGGTTTCATATCAGACTGCCATTTAGGTATCTTAAGGTATCTACACGTTTTAAGCTGTTGCGTTGTTGCGAGCTGGAGGAGCCATGTCCGTTTAATAATGGGCTTATGTAACACAAGAGGGAAATTTACGGTTGCACGCAGTTATCGCGGATAATTGATTGTCCGTTATGTTGATATAACTGTTGCAGTAAGGTAGCCGCAGGTATTAGGGGTTCTGAGTGTAAACCGACAGTGTTCGCAATGCCTTTAGCGAGGTGATAACAAGTATCTTGTTAGATCGAGGACTGCATGGATCAAGATTTAGATAAGAGCGATGAATTATAGTGATCCATTTTGCAACAGTCTTGGGGAATATATAACGTTTGTGCATTATTTACAAAGATATTTGATATATATAAGATATTTGATATTTATAAAGATATTTAAAATAGCTTTGTGCGATACTAAAGATAGGAAATAAATTGTTTTGAAATAGATGGTTATATTCCTCTGATTTCCCATTCAGTCGAACTAGAAATTCACAAATTTCCAAAATATAAATTAATAAAAATTTCATAGCAGCTTTCCTGGGATCAAGCTATGAATTAAAAGGGCGTTACGGAGACGAAAACGAAGCACTTTGTTAAAAATTGTATTGTCACGATGAGGTGTAATTTTGCTTGAAAACATCTCATGAATTTATTCAATCGTGTAATTAAAACCACTTATGAAATGATACGTATGTTGGTAAAATTATAGTATCGTTAGTTACAAAATATTCTTTCTTTATCATTTTTCCATATCAAAACACGGGCGTTTAAAATCAAGTAATAAGCATTTAGTACTTAATCACTACGCTCACGCGGTCGTACATATTTCAACAGTCACTGAAACGTCATTGGCAGCCGTACGATTATTTTGTTGTTGCTGTCATTAAACACGACATGGTGACTGGCGCTAACTAGGTACACGCAATAATTAGCAAAACATCGATAGAAAATAAAAGCATGGAACAGGGATACGAGGAGCACGTCGCGTCAGAGAAGTGCACTTCCCAGCTGTCGTGTCATTTTATACACTCCACCGTTCGCCAAACAGGATTCTCTCTTATTCTCTTCACCTCGTCTTTCTTCTTGCTCCTCATTTTCTCTCTTTTACTCTTAAAATAGTAGATTTTTATGTCTCTGTTCCATTTGAACCGATTAATCAATTACTGAGAGATTTGATTTTTAACTTTAGTTGGAATCTCTCTCGTTCATTTTCTACTGTCAATTTGACTGTTTTAAGTATTCGATCGATTCGAAATGGAATGTTTTTTCTGCCCTGTGATAGTCTAGATTTCGTTCTCTCTGAGTTTTTTTTTCATACGGGGACGCACGTGTGCAAAGTTTTATATACCAAGATTTGTACACACGAGTACCTCGAACGAGGTGGATAAAATTTCGTAAACAGTGTCGGGTGTCTCGATCGATTTTATTCTTACGCTGTGTGAATTTTTTAAGTTCAAAACGGTGGATCGACCGATCGTCGATTTGAGCTACTTAAGGAAGATGGATCGATGAACTCGATAGCTACGAAAATATGACACTACTCTTTAACTTCATCAAAATACCGACCAAACATCCAAAGGATGTTATTTTTTCAAAAAAATAAAAAAGAATTTTCTTTCTGTAATCTTAACAAATTAATAAACTTATATATAACCACATTTCACTCTTTATTTCTTTATGCGAAAATAGAACGAATGTTACTTCGAAATAATATAAAACGCATATCGAAACAAAACAACAAAATGAAAATAATTGCCTATACCACCACTAGCTACAAATGAAAAAATTAATCTTAAAGTATCCTACTACAACGAATCACTTATAGTTAATCATTCTCGAATACAACAATGTCGAACTACGGAAAGCTCAGCGAAACTATCGAGTTACGGCCTCGGTACTCGTCCAAGACTCCCCAAATTAAATTGCCTTGAATAAACAGCGAAGGAAGATTGGCGCGAGCTGGAGGTGCTTGCGAACCCAGGAAGAGAATAAAAGAATGTTGGTCGAGCAAGCGAGTGGACAGACAAGCAAACGAACCGTTATGGGCGATCGCGCACAAACATTAATTACGCAAGATCAAATTCCAAGTTAGGATCCGGCTAGGTGGAGCGACGCGACAGGATATAACCGCAGACCTTCGACGAACGAGGATACACGTATCTTGGAAGGTCCTGGCCGAGTATGTGCCACGTACTCGCGTAATCCTGCACAACAGCTGGGCCAACCAGTGTACCCAGATGCCTATCGACATTCCATCCACCCACGATCATCGTACTGGGGGAGGTGGAAGCGAAGCACTCGAGGCAAGCAGAGCAGAGCAAAGGCCGTGGAGTTGCTCTCGGTGATTCAGGATTCAGACTGTTTAGCATAATGATCGCTGCGACGATCGCGGGCCATCGTGATGATCAGACGGCCGGTGTCTCGATTAAAGGAGATTATATGTTAATAAATTCTCTCCTCGCCCGTGTTCGGTGCTCATCCCCGTTGCTCGAGCCTCGATTTCTGCCGCCATTAAGTCAGCTGATTAGGTACGAACCGTCGCGTTGTCCCGTTCGCTTTCAGATCGACTGACCGAACGCGCTGCCCTCGTAATTGCTTAATCGCCAATTGCCACGAACAATGCCTCGAAACCTCGCCAATTCACTCCTTTGTTTTTAATCGATTAGTTTTCTCGTGCAAACGCACGCGTACCCTCATGGTAGATTTACCAAGTCAAGTAAATCGAAACGATCTTGGGCAACTTCGATTTTCTCTGCGATTCGAGCGTTTCTCTTTTGTTTCTCTTAGTGGACCACGTGATCCTTCTTCTCCTGAACACATCCCATTACGTCATGCGCCGGAGGTCATTGGTGAACTCTGTTGCATGGGAAGTAACGGTGTCACAATCGAATTTCCTGGGGATACGTTTTAGTGTACGACGAAAAGGAGAGTTTCGGTCGAATCAACCTTTACGTAGATTGACATAGGAAAAGATATTCTAACAAGGTTCTCGGAGATCTCGTATCGCTTATCCTTATACGATCTCTACAAATGACAGAACATAAACTGGATAGCTCCGTAAACTCTGAGATAATGGTTGAAATTTTCGAAGCAAAGAAACAACACGGCCGCCGATGTAAACTAGCAATCCAAAGGGGCAGAATTTACGCGTTTTTCAATTAGCATATCGCCGGATGTGGCGCGGTCCACGTGTACTGTTATGTTTTCCTGCGATCCGAGTCCTTGTTACGATAAGTCAGAGAGACTCTGGTTGCACGCACGTCGCGGCACAAAGAGCGATAATCGAAGGCAGGAGGAAGCTGGTCTGGCGGACGCGCATCGAGGGCGAAAGAGGCGAACAGGAAAGCTCGGCGGCAGCCGTGGCCATATCGAAGTCGTTCTAAAAATCCGAAATGACCGGCGTGTGCAGCTGTGCCCGGCGCGGCGTAGCTACTTTCTCGAATGGTGACGCGAGCCGGTTGGGCCCGGGTGCACCCTACTGTATAAGGAGCAAATATGATATCAGTAAAACATCTGTATATGGCCAGTGGTACACGTCCAGCGTAAGTGGTCGTCTTTCGTCCTTCTCGTGGGTCTGGACTCGATGCGCCTCTATATCTGGAGCAGCGCAAACTCGAGTCCGTACCGAGAAGCCGGTAATAGCGGTTGGTTACCTCTTTGACAGACTTATTAGCAAATATAAATCGTGGTCTTTGCCGTTACAGCAGCTCCCATACTTCTTCGAGCCGCTACCGCGAGAGAAGCGCGTGCGTTCCTTGAGATATGTATAAGGAGCCGAGATATATAGGACGCGCGACTTCGAGTCTCCATTGGAAAAAACAGCACCAGTTCGAAGGATGAAAAAGAGATCAGATCTTAATTAACGCGCGGCACAGGAACGCAGGATAGTCGGTGGTAGCGTAACGACCGCGTTAAATTTGATTTACAACGCCCTTTTCGACGGTCGCGGCTCGTTCGTTAACCGCGATCCCGGCTCTCTGTGTGTCACTCAGATATACGGTTGCTCGATTTCCGCGGCTGAATCATTTCCAGAGTTATTCGCAGATTTCGTAGGAACACGCCGCACCGGATATCTGTAACGCGTAAAGAATACGATGTTCCTAATGGTGACACGGAAACCAGTCAGTTCGATGTCGACAAATACGGTTTTAACCGGTCTACTCTGGGAGATAAATTGAAAGCGTGTAGAATACGGGAACGCTACTGCGAACGTATATTCTCGATCGATTTCTGGATTTCGGAATAAATGTCTGCAAGCTAGTTGTAAATTCATATTTAGAATTCAATACTATATAGTAAATTTATGTGTGTCTACTAGCTACTTAAACTCCATTATATTTCGCCTATAATAAGGAAACACCGCAGAAACATAAATTTGTGTCGTGTAATTCAAATTCAAATTCGTACATTTTTAAAAACTGTTTAAACGAATTATTACAAATCTGCAAATCACGTTGAATGTCTCTCAATCACAAAAAATCTCTCAAAATACAATATAGTCGCAGAATTTCTGAAAAAAGATAGAACCGAATGAATTGATGATATAAAACGCGTTGATAGCGACAGGGAAGAAGGTAGATGAACTCGCATTTTTCACTCATCGGCGAAACGAAGGCCACCAAATATAAAGTTTCATGCGGAACGCAGTCTGCACGCCGTGACGAGATGCAAAGTGATACTCGTCTTTGGGGTGGACGACGAGAAGAGATCCGAGGAGACGCGCTTCTTTCGAGAAGGTTGAAGGGCAGTGGTGTGGGTGAACCTTCTAGGGGCCGCGTCAAAACAAACGAGAAGGAGGGATGCGACAGAATGCAGTGTACTGGTATCGTGTTGCCGTACCTGCCAATTACGAAGCCGCTCTTGCGGTAGGTTCCTCGTCGATGAACGGAACGGACACTTTGGACATGCCGTGACACGGTCATCGACTACGTGGATTTCATAGTCAACCCCGAGAATGTGTGCTGAATCGCGGACAAACAAGTACGCTTCCGACCTTCGGTTTCGTTTTATCCCACGCAGAAGTTGATTCTGTTGCGATTGTGGTATTGAATCGTTTTATAAACCAAAACTCGTGTTAACTCGAGTTGGTTAGTAAAAAGACAAGTGAGATTTGGCATAAATATATTTATTTATTTATTTATTTATACTTTATATATATATTTTTATATATATATATATATATATATATATTTATTTTTCAAATGATAATAAAGTGTGATTGAAGAG
This sequence comes from Bombus confusus, assembly GCA_014737475.1. Classification (NCBI taxonomy): domain Eukaryota; kingdom Metazoa; phylum Arthropoda; class Insecta; order Hymenoptera; family Apidae; genus Bombus; species Bombus confusus. The sequence continues at coordinate 1,137,876 of JACXIV010000097.1, forward strand.
TCGTAAGTAGAGTTATGAGCTTCTAGTGTATTTTGATATAGGTTAATTATTGCACTTGATTGTAGTTGTTTCTACGTACAATGCTGGATCGTTCTATAAACGAGAACTCAAAGTTCGTCTTTAACGCGATTGTAAACAATCAATTTGAGAAATAAATAAAAATGAAAATTTGGAAAAAAAGTGATTGAGGAGTCGTAAGTAGAGTTATGAGCTTCTAGTGTATTTTGATATAGGTTAATTATTGCACTTGATTGTAGTTGTTTCTACGTACAATGCTGGATCGTTCTATAAACGAGAACTCACAGTTCGTGTTTAACGCGATTGTAAACAATCAATTTGAGAGAAATAAATAAAAATCGAAATTTGGAAAAAGAAATAGCCTGGAAATATTTTCCAGTTAAGAAATTTTAATATTTGATATAAGCAAACTAAAGAATTTGAACAATGAAATTTAATAACTGTAAATTGCAAGATCAACTTCGGTAATATGAGATTTCAATTTTAACAAATAAGGATGCGTAAATAGCGTTGAATGTAGAGAAATGATTGTACAAAATAGAATTACTATACATGGAAATGGAGATTGCGGTTTAATTTTGCTAACTGCGGTTTCTGACGACTATGGATGATCCGTTCGTACAGACGCGCTTGGAAAGATTTTCTTTACTCCTCGAAGAAACTGTTGCTAACGCGCACAGCGTTTTCCTAGTACGTTAATCACATGTAATTCCCCCGACAGACCGATACGTACAAGAGAAAGCGTATCCCTATTGTTCATGGCGTACAAGAAAACTCCTGTATTTATTCACTTGTGTCTCCATAGATTTTCTTACGAATAGAAAGAGAAAGATCTCCTTTTGTAGCAAAGAAACAAAGACCCTGGTTATCGAATATACAAATTATCGGAGTCGTTTCTACTGTTTTCGTATTGAACTTTCCTTGATACATTTATTTAATATTTACAAGCGCGTGATAAGTAAACCGTCTTTATCTTGAATTATACATTAGTTAAACTTCTTTTTTAGAATTTTCGTTGCGATCTGTTGCGATTAAAAATCCTACAGGGAATAAAAATAGACCGAAGAGATTTTTAAGGAAAATTCAAACGCAGCACATTTAAATTTCGATATACATTATTGAATTATATAGGTTGCGTTTCACAACCTTTCTCCATCTTTCACGCAACTTGAATATTCCATCAGAATTCCTTCCAAAACCTCTCAGATTTTTCGGCAAAGATCTTTTCAATATGATTTTTTATATCGACCAAAGTTTTTGCCATTAAATGAATTTTGTAATGACCTAAATAGGTGAAAATCTGAGAGTGCAATGTCTGGCGAATACGGTGGGTGGAGTAGCGTATTCTAACCAAGCTCCAATAGCTTTTGTCGAGTAGTCAAAGACACACGAGGCCGCTCATTGTCCCGATGAAACACGACTCCCTTCCGTTTCGCTAGTTCTGGATGTTTTTATTCAATTGTGGTCTTTAATTAGTCTAATTTCGAGCAATACTTCCCGAATTTATCGTCTGATTGTTTGGTAGAAGCTCATAATACAAGATTACTTTCCAGTACCACCAGACACAGAGCATGACTTTCTTCGGATGAAGACCGGCTTTTGAGATGGCTAAAGGTGATTCATTCCGCTTTCCTCAAAATCTTTACCGTTCGACATTATTATAAACGATCCATTTTTCATCCTCCACCACTACTTGCTTCAAAAGAGATGTCTCCTCGTTGCGTTTATAGAGCGAGTCGCAAATGAAAATGCGATCCACCAGATTCTTTTCCGTTAAATCGTAAGGAACTCGTATATCAAAGCGGTTTATACAGCCAAGCTTCACAAAATGTACGTGGATGGTGGATTTTACTATTTTTGACATTTCTGTTAGCTCGCGTGTCGCATAGCGTGAGTTATTCTCGATCAGTGTTTTCATCTGATCGTCATCAACGGTAGAGGACCTACCCAGACGTTCTTGATCTTCAAGGTTGAAATCACCAGCTTTGAACCTAGGAAACCACTTTCGCACGGTTCTTTCAGCTGTAGCACCGTCACGATAAACAGCGCATATCTTATTTGTTGCTTGTATGGCATTTTTGCCTTTCCGGTAAAAGAAAGGCATCAAATGTCTATAACGCACTTTGTTTCCTTCCATATTTAAGAGCGTATAAAACTAACAAACACTAATGTATCCTAATCAAACTTTTTTCTAAAGATGCCTGAAATATTATACATCTTTTGGAATATGTGCACAGCTCATTTGTTTTCAATTATCCTGATATATACAGACCTGTCCACCTACCGAAAATCGGCACGAACTTTCCGAACAAGCCGATATAATATATTTTTCAATTAATCGACTTCTCAATTTTCCAGATATTTTTGGGAATAAAGTCGATTCTCTGGTTGGTTCTTTAATTATACTACCGATACAATAACTCTTCTTCATCGAAACTTTATAAATTATAAAATCTCAGGAAACCGTATTTCCGCGACGGAAAGATCGCACGTTCGATTCATTAGACCGATAATTATCTACAGCATAGGAAATGTCTTTCACGTCCTTGCTTGATTTCGCGGCGTTTAATCAGAAACGAAGAGCAGCAATGAATTCTAAGTCTAATCGTATTTATGCCGTTTGACTTTTAACCCAGACAAGCGTAATCGAATTGCAACGTGCTCCGTGGCGTGCATCGAATCGTATTAATCTCGTGCACGGCGTCTGCATCACCCTCTTCCTACTTTACAGTCATTCTAGTAACCGTGTTATCGACCGTCGTTCAGATTCATTGTTGTTGCTTTATCAGCATACGCGGCATACTTCGGAGAATCCTTGCTGTTCTTTTGTGCTCATGTTAGCGGAAGAACGTTACAGTCGACTGAATCGAGAAATATATTACGAATATTACAAATATTAATAAGATTGAAAAACTTTATGAAGAATCATTATCTTATATCATTGCGTTAAGTTATTTTCATGTTAAGAAAGCTTTACGAACAGAGACGTTAATAACTGACTCGTTAAGAAATTTAAGTTTCCAGGAGAAAATGAATTGTTCGTTTAGGAATTTGAATTTCATAGTAACCAGGTGCTAGCCAGACTATGAATAAATCTTTCCTGGGACTCACGCTTGATATTATTATTATTAAGTGTTTATCCAGTTTGACAAATGTTGGTGTTCTAGGCTACGTGCCAAACCCAACATTAAACATAAATAAAATATAAAGGCGCGCAAGTGAATTTACTTATGGAATGTAGGAGATGACGAACTTTGTGAGAGATTATATTAACCAATTAATTTAGTCAAACTAACGATAAAACATTCTTGGCCCTAAAACCGATTCTAAATAAATTCCGCATAATTTCAAGAAGCGACTACTATGATTATCATTGTAATTCCAAGCTTGTCTGGACAAGTGCTTTTATAATTCATAGCATAACGTCTGTCAATTTACTACTTCACTAGACGCTCGACAAACAATAAAATGGGGTGGAACTACGCTAAGCTGCATTTTTATGCATTTTATTTCCTGTCTACTGCAGTGCACTCTGTACAGAATGATTAAGTGCCTCTTATAATTGAAAAAAATGTTCCATTATCTTCTAACTTAATTTCTTTTTAATAATTCCCAATTAAATAAAAGAATAATATTTGATTCAAGAAATAATAAAAAATATAATCGAAAGTCGTTATCCTTTCTCGCCAATAAAGACACCTTTGATATATCAATACTAATGGAGTAAAGATAAATTTATCTAATTAAACCGACGCTCAAAAGTGTTACAATTAGTACAGTTATATTTGCTGCGAAATTAAAGGAAATTAAATAATCACTAAAATATACTAGTACTATTCAGCTCGATATTTTATACCTTAAAAGCAGCAGATAATTACGATATATTGATAATTTCGTTTAGAAACGCACAGTATTTTTAATTCACGTTACATCGATGCTTCGCTAATATTTAGAAGATATTTTCAGATTTTTGAAAGCAATATGAAAGAGAAACCGAATAAAAACACGAGGTAAGGAACTCAGCGAAACATGGAAGAATGCAGTCGAAAGTATCACAACGATATATACAGCAATACGTACAGTTTCGTTTTCTTATCATCAATTATCATCAACATCTTCTATATGAACGTTAGGTACTACTGTAACTTCGATTTCATCGAAAATATTCCACCGCGAATGCTTTCATCCTCGGTGGAATTAAAGGGCCAAAGCGATAATCGAGAGCTAATATTCAGGTGATTCGACGAATTTAAATACGAAATTTAACAGACTGGGCAAAGAACGTAATTGTCGATGGACACAAGGCGTGCCGTCTTCCCTTTTACCTTTTCTTATCAACGGTTATCGCCGTGGCATCTTCGGTATTAACGTTTAATCGAGCAGAAAGAGGATGACTCGGGTTCGTAGTCGGCCGTTCAGCCCGGTGACCGACCGGGCAAGCAGAAGGCGGAGATCCGCATAAACGAGCGCGGACGGAAATTAATGCGCGGCGAGCCGGCGCGAAATGCGGCGAAACTATCTACCATTGCGGATAATTAGTCGGGCGCCAAAGCAAGAACTCGAGTATAGCCGTGGCTGAGGGAACGATGCTTGCCAACGAACGAAATACACAGGGGGATACGAGAACCTCTCGCCGAGATACGAGATCGCGGTTACACGCAGTCTGCGTTTGACGCTACGCCATTCGCAAATGGCATCGTGACAGCCAACGCGGCATGCTGTTTAAACAGTGCCCTCCATCAAGCTTCCCATCTGATAAAGAGATTCTATCCGCCATCGCTATGAACCTGACGGAGGTTTCCTTGTTATCGTTTGTTTTATTCGGCCGCGTTTTGTTAGAGAGAAATGGTATTCGTACATGCAGTCAAATATTTTTAACTGTTAGTTTATGATACTTTTTTAGTCGGGTTCGACGAACTCAAAATGAGAAGAGAAGATCGAGTAAAATCGTCAGTTTGCAAATACTCGGTTATATCGTAGATACTTGTAATAACCTGGCGTTTAAATCAATATTTATCATTCTTTATTATGGGGCATTTTATGGTTTGATTTAATACGATTAGTTGTTCGTACGAGTATATTAGTATTTGAGGACGTAGAATGAGAGTTAATATTTTGAAATATGGAATTATTTGAATAGGAATTTAATTCGCGATGAGATTAATTTCAGCAAACTAGTTAGTCGAATGTTTTTCATTTCTGATTGCTTAGAAACTTCACATTAGATTACTGTGATTCCAGATCATTTATTGGAATGGGATGTAACACGACGAAACTATGCGGGTACTTGAAAATCCTATGAGCATCGTATCTGCATTCTGTTTAAAAGCAGCGTACAATAACTAACATAAATACGATTTCAGTGAGTAGTCGTAATATCCCTGCTGTGTTGAGCTTCGAATACCAACCATTCCTGCATGTTAAGAGAATTTGGAAATTCAGAGTCAGACTGAGGTTTAACATACATGAAAGAAATTCAATTAATTAATGAATAGAATTAAAAATCCTTCGTTCATCTTTTGGTGATACGATAATGTAAGTAACATGATAGTAACACGATAATGTGGTAATTATGAAACACTCGTATTCTCTTTCACAAACTTTTATAGGCTCTAAAAGCGTATCAAGAGGAGAATACTAAATATGTGCCTCGTTAAATCCTAGTAAACGCGCGTTAGAATCCAACTACTTAACGTATCACGATAGAATTACTTTTAGAACAGTCAGTCGATCAGTATTCAATATCATTTCCACATTCATAAAGATAACACTCCTACTGATCCTCCTTAATGATCTCAAAAGAACTAGATGGATGTTACGTAGCCCTCGTAAAATAACAGGCTCTCGATACGAAATGATCCATCCTCGATATCGCTGCGATTCGCGTCCTCGAGTGGCGCGTGATTCGAATAGTTGGATCATCGTATGCCTGTTCGACATCTCAAGGACCGAAAATACGCGGACTAAGTAAGTGGGTAAGTGAGATCGGAGAGAGCATCGCGCCTGGGGATGATTAGGGCGGGCGCCGCAAAGTATGCACTTGCGCCGCGCCGGCTGCATTCTGCAACGGCCACCGCGAGACTACGAATTCCGTCGGGACTTACGTCGGATGCAAATAGTATGTAAGAGTGCGGTGGGAGCAGAGATATGGCCGAGCTAATGACCGAAAGAGTATGAGGCCGCGGCCTCGGCTTTCCGAGACGCGAGAAAGGAGATCGTAAGTGAACAGGGAAGAATTATTTTGGAGGGAGAATTGTTACGTTCGCGTACGGTATGCGTGAGAGGCGGCGTGATTACGGAAGAGCCTGCTGTTTTCAAGGCGTCATTACCACTGTTATGAGACTGAAATATCATGCGTATATTTATAACGTCTGAAACATTTAAACAGTTAATTATCAGCTATAGCAATTAACTTGAATATTCAATGGGACCATATCTAACGCTTGTTGTATGCTTCAGACGACTATCCGTACCGTATATTAATTTTCTTTTTAAATTTCTAGAAAATTTATAGAGTTAACAATTCTACATTTTCTATGCAGAATCATTTGGAGTAAGAAAAGTAAGCGGGGAGCGACTAAGAAATAATCTCGAAAGTACAACTGCGATAAAAGAAAAGAATAATGGAGCAGCATGCGCAACTCTCGATTCCATTTTTCGAACCTCTGGTCGTTTGCCAGAGCAGGCATCGACCTCGTAATTCAGTGGGCGCGCCCAGTTCGATACACGTAAGAGCGATTCGAGGATTCGCTTGACGTATAGGTATATCTTCGATTTTTGATAGAGCTCTGAATTGAACCTAACCTAATCACTTTGGCTAAAAACAAGTTAGAAACAAGTTAACACATTCTTGTGTCTTATGCGTATAGTACTGACTTGAATATAAGAAACAATATCTTATAATAATCCAGATCGTACATATTAAGTGTCACAAAACAGAGGCAGATATAGAAAAATTATTCGATGATATGTCCGTAAAATATCGTATAAACATTTTGATAAATTGTTCTGAAATATTGAATCCAAAATAGAATCCACAGCGACCGCGTTAATTAAGGTCTTTCGATTCTTACGAAGCCTAAAAAGAATGCTCAACCGTATGAATACAAAAATCATCGTTCTGCGAACGATTTGAATAAAAATGCGTTGGTACAGAACCGAGATTCGCGAGGCCATCGAATTTCTCGGGATACGTTCAAAGTTTCGAGATCTGAATACTATATGAAACGATGGTTGCGAAGCTTCGTGGCGACGACCTATTGGAAACTCGCGAGTGCGGGTATTTGAATGGCCACCTCGCTACTCGTGAGGTTCCATCCTTGCGTTGATATTACGGGAGCGCAATAAGCACCTACGCGAGAGCGTGGGTGAGATGTTGAAGTTTTTCCCGAATATAACAGCCGAGAATATTTCTCTATGCCGTATGAAGTGCTCTCATCGTGGAACAGTGCGTAGGGAGAGTGGGCTGTGTGCGTTTCAGGAAGAAGTTGAAACGTCATCTTAGCCACGCGTTGCAGCGTAAGATGTTATTTTTAATTCGAGCCGCGTACGATCTCAATGTTGAATTAATTGTTGGCCTCTCGCCGCTATGAAACCTACAAATTGACTAATGAGCGTGATCGAGCGATTTCTTCGTAATATCATACTTGAGCTGTATTAATAAACAGGAGATATGAAAGAGAAGGATAAAATTATAGAAATGTCGAGGGATAAAGTGTTTTTTAGGCGTGGACATAATTACAGGACAATGAGACTTTAATAATTGTGAACCGTTATGTTTCAATCTTACTCTTAATTTTAACAAACAAATAAACTCGTAATGATTTGGCAAGAAAATTTAGTATAAAATTGAACCGAAAAAATATTAACTATGTTGCAT